>OX453075.1:5920518-6362187 GCA_949699795.1 Spicauda simplicius | reverse complement strand
AGGTATAGAAAAGTTCTAATAGATACAATATCTATTTTTTTTTATTTATTCAACTTAAAAATAATTAATATTACTAAATTTTGAGTTTTAGGATAAAAAAAAATTACCATATATCATAATTTGTTTCGAACATAATTGAGTTTCTTAAACGACTATTAAAATGGACCCAAGTGAACGCAGCCTCACAGGATAGTTTGTTCAATAAGATATTTATTTATCTGCGCAAAATATCCAGATATTTTATAAATATCCTGTCTGGAGGTCAAATCGAATACTCGTAGGCTTGAATTCCATTGCCACTCTAATGAATGAATCCTTATCTATTTCATATCATGTTTATCTTGAGCACTGAAGCGTACTAACAATCTTCGTTTTACGTCACTATGATATGTATAAACATAATGTATTTTGATATTTCTCATTTTTAGTATCACATTTTGCGATATAAATAGAATGACAAAAAATATTTTATCATTTTCATTTTCTGATATGTAATAGAAATTCTTCATTTTGTACCAACGTAAACAAATATATATAAACAAAATATCAGTTATTGAAATAGTCAAAGATAAACTACTTGGTATTTTAGGTGAACAATAAAATATAACATGTCAAAAATTTACCAAATATAAGCCATAAAAGCCATGACTACGGATTTGTATGGAAAAAATCATAATTCGGAATAATTACATATTGGGTACAACCCATTATTGTCCAACTGCTGGGCACAGGTCTTCTCTCAGAATGAGAGAGTTTTAGGCTATAGTTCACCGCGCTGATCAAGTGCGAATTGGTGGACAATGCGAATTGGTGTAGAAACATATTATTTCTAACGAAGTAAATATACTAAAGAGGAAATTTAATTATTACATTGAAAATGATTCACATAAAGCTTACGCGTAGTATTTGATGCAAATGAATTCAACGGCTCAATACGCCATCACTCTATTTAGTAAATTGCGTTTGAATAAATCTATTTCGGTCCTGCTAAGCACGTTTCCTCTCAAAGTCAGAAGGTTATGTAATAAATCACGCAGGCCAATTTGTGGTTGATACAATTATCAAACACTTGGTTGCGGGAGGCTAGAGTGAGGGGAGCTCGAACCTTTCGGTCAGGCGACCCCGGGAAGGACGGCGGTATGGTGGTCACATACTGCCGTAAAGACAACGGAGCGGTTGGGATCAGCCGCTCGCCTGGGAGGAGTCCGATGGGGCAATGCGCTCAGAGGATTCCGGTTGCCTTTCTTTGGAGATCCCGGAGTTCTCTTTGTACTGCCGAGGACATCCACCGGGGGGTTTTAGTGAGGTAAAAATCCCACATAACTCTGCGTCGCTCCCACGGAGTTGGGTACCTTTTGAAGGCTTCCCCCTCAAGAAAAAAATACTTATCAATCCCTGAGATGTATAATTAGAAGCACCTAGCAAAAAGGATTTCAGTCCATTTGATAGTAAGTAGCCACTGTCGCTGTTGAGTGTCTTACCTAAGGTCAGCTGTAGCTATACTGCAGTACGTTGCCCCCTGAGGATTAAGTTGAAACGCCTTTCTATAGCACTTTCAATTTTCTTTGTAAAGAATTCGGAGGCTACTATTATCGCGATGATAACCTCAATTGTAATAAAATATAAATATTTTCTATTTGAGATTAAATCCCGTACCTAAAGCACGAAAAATCATTAAGCTTTACGCTTTTCTACACTCATAGCCCCACAGTAGAATTTTCTCCTGTGTCGTGGGTACTATGGACACACACAAGACGAATACACAAACACCCAGACCCAGAACAGGATAATCATCATTCAGATACCTGTCTGGCCGGGAATCGAATCCGGGACCCATTGCGTGTCAGACCGGTATGGTAACCACTGCGCCACGCAGATCGTCAAATATACAAACTAAAATATACAAATCATTATATACAAACGATCAACTTTATAATACTATATTGTCTGCGAACGTTTTTAAATATATATTTAAAATGTACAAAAGAATTTGGAACGTAGAAATAAACGTCAACAAAATAATAAACTCACTTTATTTCGCAAGTCAAAGATATATTTTGTTGAAATTCAGTCATATTTCACAAAGAACGCTCTTCGCTTATTATTAAAGATTCTACATTTATTCTTTCAACTTCATTTTATCCGTATAAACCGTGTGATATCCAATATCTGCGCCAACGACAACACAGCCTACCCATAGGTAGGTAAATGCCTATGAAACTCAAAACCCTTGTGATTTTTAAATTAAAATACTCATTTATGTTTCCCAACACTTAGAAATAAACGTCAACATAATTGAAACTCACGAATGTATTTTTGAAGATACTGATATATTTTGTTGAAATTCAGTCATATTTGTCGAACAACGCTCTTCACTCAGTATTAAAGATTCAACATTTATTGTTTTAACTTCATTTTATCCGTATAAACCGTTAGTATAGGATCCCGCTATAAAACGACCTTCACCGAGCTGGTTAATGGATGAAAGAAATTTTTTATCAAATAAAATAAGTCAATAAATATATTGCGAATGGGTTGTCTAAAAAAATGTTATAAAATATGTTATAAAACCATACCACATGTTATAAAAAAGTGACTGCCTTGAATAAAAAATATAATGAAGAATTTGAAAATTTTAAAAACTTTTGTAAAATATATACACACATATGTCATCAATTTATAAAAATAAATATTTAAAAAACATTCTTCTATTTTTCCGACAAATAGCATGCGCGCTCTCTTTCATTCAACCAACAAACTATAGACAGCTGCAATGCTGTGTCCTCTTCTATCGCATGGGATGGTTTGCTGGGACCTCGCTGTCGCACGTATTCACTCGCAGCAATATTTCACTTTTTAAAATTCAACAACCGCAATTCAGGACTGTTTTTTTTCAGACAACCCTATACCACCGTGTTCGTAATAAAATTATCTTTATTTTTATTTTAGTTTCATTCATTAATCAGACCGGTGCAAGTTACTAGTATCGATTTACCTGTTACCTGCCTACTCAAGAGTTGTGACGGGAAATAAATAGTCAACCTAATGTTTGTATATTCTATAGGTTTCATATTTTCGATTGGAATGAAATTTGTTCATTAACCAAGCCAGTGTAATTTAAAAAAAAAAAAAAAAAAATTGTTAATTAATCATATTCTGGACTGAAATTTTTTAGACAACCCATTCGCAATATATTTATTGACTTATTTTATTTGATAAAAAATATCTTTCATCCATTAACCAGCTCGGTGAAGGTCGTTTTATAGCGGGATCTTAGACTACGTGTGATATCCAATATCTGCGCGTAACGCCCGATTTCATAGCATCGTGCTACGTCTGTATCCTTTGAACCTTGTTAAAGTTGCCAGGATTTATGAAGCCGTATTGCCAAGAATGTTCAAGATAAAAGCATTTTATGTCGGTTAGAAGCGCTTCTTAAATGCCTATAAAACTTAAAACACTTTGTGATTTTTTTTAATTCAAATACTGATTTATGTTTTCCAACACTTAGAAATAAACTTTATCATAATAACAAACAAAACTTCTAATTTATTCGCAAGTCAAAAATATATTTCGTTGAAATTCAGTCATATTTCACGAACAGCGCTTTTCACTCAGTATTAAAGATTCTATATTTATTCTTTCAACTTCATTTTATTCGTATAAACCGTGTGATATCCAATATCTGCGCTGTTACGCCAGATTTGATAGCGCTGATAGCACATCGTGCTACGTCTATATCCTTTGAACCTTTTTAAAGTGCCAGGATTTATGAGCTCATTACTATCTAATAAATCCTTTCTAAGCCAAGAATCTTTAAGATAAATAAAAGTAAGCTTTTTATATCGCTTGAGAAGTATTAGGTAAATGTGTATGAAACATAAAACACTTGTAGTTTTTTTTATTAAAATACGGATTTATGTTTTCCCAACACTTAGAAATAAACTTAATCATAATAATAAATGAAACTTACGAACGTATTAGGAAGTCAAAGATATATTTTGTTGAAATTCAGTCGTATTTCACGAACAGCGCTCTTCACTCAGTATTAAAGATTCAACATTTATTCTTTCAACTTCATTTTATCCGTATAAACCGTGTGATATCCAATATCTGCGCGTTACGCCCGATTTGATAGCATCGTGCTACGTCTATATCCTTTGAACCTTGTTAAAGTTGCGAGGATTTATGTGCTCGTAGTGCCAAGAATCTTTAAGATAAATAAAAGCTTTTTGTATCGGTTGAGAAGCATATGGTAAACGTCTATAAAATTTAAAACACTTGTAGATTTTTTTAATCGAAACACTGTGACAAAATTTATTGCGCAAAAGAAAAAGCTGAACGAAGTATTGATGTCGAACGAAGTTTAAATATTGTATTAAACGCTGTTTTTTTACTCTTACCTACAGACAAATCTTATAAATATGTAAACCTATTTCGATGCTCTTTGGCTTAAAGAAAGACTTTACATGATATACTTTTTTGTGTAACTATTTTTTATCTTAAACATATTCAGTTTTCAAGATGGTAGAACTAGAGTAGATCGACCGGGGAAGTACAACCGCCACACATATTTGTAGCGTAAAGCAGTTCTTGCGTTTCGATGGAAGGTTGTGGTTACCGGCACACTTTTATACGAGGCGACCATCATAGTTCTCCCGTAGCAACGCATTTGTCATTGACTTTAGATAGAACGTGAGAGAAGTGAAGAATTCCATGGGTGACAGTGACCACTTACAATCAGATGGACTGCATGCTCGTTTGCTACTTCAATCAGAAAAAATAATAAGATTGAAAATATATTTTATAAAACTTCTTAATTGAAGCCACTCAGTTTTGCTTCTTCTTAAGGTAAGAGAATAATGTTTAATTAAAATAGATTTAATGAACGACCATTGAAAGCCCGACTGTGAACTCCAAAAAGTGGCTCTGTAATGAAAAAAATCGTTGAAACGTAAAGCCGTGAAATCGAAACCCTTAACGAACCTGAAACCTTTCTTGAAGGTCGCGTCGCTAATCAAATTTATTATAATTGATGTTCTTTAACAAATTTCGCGTAAAACAATTTTTTGCTCGAATTTAACGTTTTCTTTAAAGAAGAAACGTGATCATTATTAATTATGTCCCATTATTTTAAATGTAAGTAATAATTACCTATAACAAATTATTATTTCACAAAATACATTTTCTTTACTTTTGCGCCCTCTGTAGTTTCTTCTTCTTCTTCTTCTTAGAGTGCCTCTCAAACTAGTGAAGGTTGGCAATCAGCTTGTTAAAGTCGTCCTTATTGTTTGTTCGGCGGAAAAACTCAGCTGCACCAGCTATTCCGGTCCACTCCCTGATGTTACGCAACCACGACTTCTTTCTCCTTCCGACTTTCCTTTTTCTAGGAACTTTGCCCATCATAATAAGTTGGAGCAGGTCGTATCGCTCATGTCGAATCACATGGCCTAGGAGACCTTCCGCCTTTTCACCGTGAGCATGAGTGTGCGCTCTTGACCAACTCGTTGCAGAACGTGAACGTTGGTGACTGTAGTTTCTTACATTAATTTAATTTAGTCGTACAATGAAATTTGTACTTTATTTTAGATTGAAGTAGCAAACGAACATGCAATCCAGCTGATGGTAAGTGATCACTGCCACTCATGGACATCTGTAACTTCACATCAAATATGGGTTCCACCTGAAGCCAATCGAAAGTCTACAGATTGTTGCTGCGTTGATACTTCCGAGGACTTTCATGGTCGCATCATATAAAAGTATGCCGGTAACCACTATCTTAATCTATCCAAACGCAAGTACTACACACTAGAAATAAGTGTGTCAGTGGTATCTCCCCGGTTAAACTACACTGGTGCTACCACCTTTTTTTTTGTTTTCGAGGGGGAAACCTTCAAAAGGTACCCGACGCCGTGGGAGCGACGCATGGTTATGTGGGATTTTTACTGCACTAAAACCCCCCGTGGCCGTCCTCGGCGCTGAAAAGGAGGACTCCGGGATCTCGAAACGACTTCAACCGAAATCCTCCGAGCGCGCTGCCCTATCGGTCTCCTCCCAGATGGGCGGCTGGGCCCACCGCTCCGTCTAGTCTTTACGACGGTATGCGACCACACATACCGCCGTCCTTCCCGGGATTGCCTGACCGAACGGTTCGAGCTCCCACTCTAGCCGTCTGCAATCCCGGAAGCCCCTTTTAGTCGCCTCTTACGACAGGCAGGGATACCGTAGCCCTATTCTGACCCCGAGGCTACAGGGACGTGGTGCTACCACCTAGTTACTTTTTATATCACGCCTCTATGATATTCTCTACATTCCTTAGTACAATTATTGTGCAGTTGGCTGATGTGGAACCACACAACAAAAGCATACACATACACTCAACTCCAGAACAAAACCCTACATTAATAATTTAAACGTTTGCCTGAGCGGGAACTGAACATGGGGCAATCTATTTATATTAAGTATATCTTGTACGCATCCATGACATTGAAAAAGGGTTGGTCCTTTAAATGTCCTAATTAGGTTTAGAATTTAAGCCAGTATAGTATTTAGGTTAGGTATAGGTATTAAAATTTTGGGTATAATCGACCTATATCATTCAATAGTAGGGTAGGTAGGGTAGTTGCAAATAGGTATGAGTGTGAGATATCAACTGCTCCAACGAGTCGCATGATTACCTAAGATTGTATTCTATACCATAAGCCAGTATGCAAATTATCCTAGGTATCAGTAACAGATAGCAAAATACATAATTATGAATATATAAGTATACTATGTTATATAAAATATGATAGACGACCCGCGTGGTGGAGCGGTTACCGGTTAATCGAACCCGGAACCCATTGCGCGTCAGAACGGTATTTCTGACGCACAATGGGTTCCGGGTTCGATTTCCGGCCAAACAGGTATGAATGATGAGTTTAAATTTATGTTCTGGGCACACAAACACCCAGAGTTTGTGTGAAAAAATAATTTCCCACTTTAATAATTTTAAGCAGTTAAAGTGTTTTGTTAAAAATGACATCATTTTGTCACTTTGTAGATCATTATCATTGTACTATAGTTGTTACTACTTGCTTAAACATTTGGGGAAATTTCAATAAGCATTAAAATACTACAAAATTATAACAAACGTTTAAATTTGAGCAAATAACGAATTTTGCAGAAGTTTTGATAACCTTTACCTAGTCATAAACAAACTCAAAACCAACAATAAACAATCAAGCCGCGTACACAACTCCTGTTGAATGATAAATAGGTTCTATCTGTTTTTTCTAAGTTGCTAGAACTAATCGTTTCGGTTTTCAGTAGTGATGTAAAGAATGTTAATTAAAGATTCGCGAATGCGAATTTCCCTTATCGACATTCGCAAAAGCGTTGCGAATACTCCGTTCGCAAAAAATGTTTTTTAAGCTATTGCATAGCTTTTATCGCGACATTTGAGCGCGGCGACCGATTCAAGAAATTCCGTAACGCAAAAACCTAACACCCCCCACCCTGCATACCATGTACTGCGGCCGAGGGTTCGCTTAACGTGTATGTATATAGTACGACAGTACAAAGCTCGCATGGACCGAAACGAGCTGCTCGGAAATCGGACGAATATGTAAGCAGCTGTGTAAGAAAGTATATAGTAGAAAAAGAAAAAAAACTTGAATTAATGTCAAAGAAAAAAATACTGCATAAAAAGTAAATAATTATAATTGCATAAGTTGATTAAAATGCTATGCAATAGCTTTACCGCGGCAGTCCCAAGTGCCTCATGTGTTTTTTTTAGTTTTTAGCTTAGGGGGCCGAATGCTCAAGATTTGGCGACCTTTTTTTTGTCGACAAATTGCTGTTTGATTTCAATTTGGATAGATTTTGCGATCTATTTTTGCAAAGCACTGCAATTAAACTCTCAACAGTTTGGCCGTGACCACGATCCATGCAACTGAGTCGAAATATCGGCAAAAAGAATTCCATAAGAATTCATAAACCGCATATCGTGAGTACCCGTTAAGTATTATAATGTATCAATTCCGCGATAATACTAATCTAAAATCATAAATTCTCAACACATTCGCACAATTCCGCAAATATCCGTTACATCACTAGTCTTCAGTATCAACGAAGTGTGTCACTAAATAGTTTTGGGTGGTTTAATGAGTTTCGGTCTTACTACGCTCTCTCTACGTGTCGCGGTTCTTAAGATTAAGTAGCTTTAAGTTTCTGCTTTCGGTGTTGAAGTGACACTATCTGCCAAAGAGGTAATATTAGACACCTTAAACTCAAGGTAGAACGATGGTTATACTGGTGTCATCGCTATATGTATTGATAACGTGAAGCAAAAATACTTGGAGCATTGCTCATAAGCGATTATTTATTTGTCTAAGCTAATGTTAGTCTAGGGTTAGGAATTGCCTGTGTATTGGGGGTCGAAGGTTCAAATCCCATGCCGGTTTTACTAATATCACGTCATCGTCAACCCAATACTGTCCCACTGCAGGGCACGGGTCTCCTCTCGGAACGAGAGAGTTTTAGGCCATAGTTCACCGCGCTGGCGAATTGGTGGACTAATATCACGTACTGACCTTAGAGTCTTAAAATTATATATAAATTGCTCATTTTAGGACACGATGATATTAAAGTTTCTAAGAATTACTTACCAGCAACTTTCGAGTGGTAAGCGACGCCAACTCCGCAGACGCCGTTGTCTCGCGCTGCGGCAACCTCGCCCGCGCATCTTGTGCCATGGCTACGAAGAAGAAAAACCATTAATTGAATCATAATCATTTATTTGTCAGTAAGTACAATATATAGATGGTTACAGTAGTAGGAGCAACGCTTACTGTTGCCTAATGTTGGCGTACAAATGTCAAATTGCGATGCATTAATATTAAAATCTAATGAGATGAATGAGAAACGAGAATACATTAATAGGTACTTAATTAAAAATGTTTGAAAGTTACTTTACCGTTTTTTCACCATAGCAAAAGCACTTTAACAAAGAATAAGTATGGGAGGATAATAGGTAAGTACCTGCAACACATATATTTCAGATGTGAAGTTCTTGCGTTTTGTTGTGAGTATATGGTTGATTCACTTTTTTTATCTGAAGTAATAAACGAGTATGCGGTCCACCTGATGGTATGTGTCGCTCATGGACATCTGTAATCAACTTCATACAGAACATGGGTTCCATCTGAAGTCAGTCACAGATGCGTTGCTACTTCCGAGAACTATGATGGTCGCCTCATGTAAAAGTGTGCCGGCAACCACACCGTTCCATCGAAACGCAAGAAATGCTTCTCGCTAGAAATAGGTGTGGCGGTGGTACATCCTCGGTCGAACTACACTGGTTCTACCACTTTCATATGAGATAAATATTTGAGTCCTTGTGAGACGACAAATCAGTGATGGACTTTAGGCAGTGTCCCTGCTGAATATTCTTTCAGATATATAGGCAGCATTGACCTCTTGCCACCAGGTGGACTGCACGCTCATTTGCTACTTCACTCTTATCACTATCAGGAAAAACCGCGTGGCACACCGAAATAATGCATATTATTTACAAGTACCTAAATATGGCCACACCAAGAAGTTCTTATAAGTTGCAGTAGTTAATAATACTGGTCACCCATCGCAACGGTTGAAATTCGACCTTAATTCAACATCAAAAACTAAACTTTGCTCAAAGCAGCACATATATCTCTCAAATTCAATTAAATTGTATTAATATATGTTAGTTTAAAGATAAAAAGAGGTTTTATTAACTAAGCTGCATTTAAAAGCAATAGCGGGTATTTTGACAAAGACATGTGACATTTTTGACGTTAAGTGTTTTCATAGTTTAGTTTATGACATTGAATGTTTTATTTCGTTCATTATATATATGTTTGTGTCAAATGCAAGGTAGTGTGTGTGTTAATGTGTTTTTAGCTGACTTTATATGTTACATGCAATATTTGAAAAAAATATTAGCATTCCGTAATCCTTTTCTTTATCAACTATAACCCTGCGTAAATTCATAGGTACTCCTCCGTCCACAGCAAGTTTCTTAAAAACGGATTCCAAGTTTTTGCTTCAAGTATTAATATATAGATTACTGTACCATTAATAATTTCAGTTAATTTAAATTAATACCTTTCAAATTAAAAAGTTTTCAAAGCCTTCCATTTCTTTGATAAAAAATTACTTATTACGGACTCACCTGTATTTAATTTAAAAATTCCAATCGAACAACAATTATATTATTTGACCTTCAGCTATTTATATCAGACGTTGGTAACATTGAAAACGAAGTGTGGGCTAAAACACACATACAATATGATGTGCCATTGTGACCTATTGCAACGTCACATCGCGAAACGATATCGTAAAATATCTACCAAACTCGTACTGTTTTTTTGGCAAAGTATCGGCCAAAATACACACACAATATTATATACCATCGTAGGTACAATGTCACATCATGAAACGATATCATGTCGTCACTATCTACCACCACCAATTCGCACCTAGCCAGCGCGGTGGCAGTAGTGTGCGTATTATACTTTAATTATCACTGCTTTTCGGTGAAGGAAAACATCGTGAGGAAACCTACACACCCGAGAGTTCTTAAAAAAAAATAGTTCTCGGAGGTGTGTGAAGTCCACCAATTCTCACTTGCCAGCGCGGTGGACTGTGGCCTAAGCTCTCTCATTCCGAGAGAAGACCCGTGCCCAGCAGTGGGACAGTAATGGGTTGACGACGACAGCGCGGTGGACTATGGCCTAAAACTCTCTCATTCCGAGGGAAGACCCGTGCCAAGCAGTGGGACAATAATGGGTTGACGATACTATCTACGGGGTACGTTGAAAAATCACAAAAAATATCGTTTCATGATACGATAGGTATCTCGTAAAAAAATTAGGCCACCGACATCGCACCGCATAGGCTGCCAATCATCGAAACGACATCGCGTTTCAATGATTGGCGGTTTCCATCATTCGTAGTGAACAGAAATTAATGGGCCTAGTATCTTCTACATTTCTGCATTTTATTTGAAGCATCTTTATATTATCAGCATAGAAAACATGTCTAAAGCGCCCTTTTCTCCTTAACTATAACATTCCTTCTACAAATTTAACGACATGTATTAAAAAGTGGCATTGTACCTTGAAGCAACATCAACAGCTTCCACAGCACGAAATCGCATCACTACTCGAAGTTGCAACGAATCACGTTATGACTTCTTGTCCTGAGCAAATGTTTTACCTTTTGGCAATAGGGAGATCTCCCGCCAGGCTAGGTTGTAGTAGGCCTGGGGAGTAGCTGTGCTCCGACAGTCGTCGTTCGGAACTTGTATATATGCGGGGTATTGAGAATACTTCGATAGCGTGTTGCAAAATACTAGTAGCGCCATCTCTTGATGAGTTGGAAAGTCGCCACGACCTCATAGTTAAGATTTCTCTAGTTACAGAGCAAAATTTTCCAGAAATTGAAACATAAATACTGAGTTATATAAATAATTCCATTATTTACCGGGTGGAAAATTAATTAAAAGCTAATTTCACGTTATTGAAGACACCAATCTGCCAGCCGAAGCGAAGGGATATTGAAGTGAAATCGAATTACTTTCACCCACGTAGAAAATGAATCTTTGTGCCGTGATTACTTTAATTGATTTAGCTTTATCCAGGAATAAACATCTTCCGTATAAAGTGTAAATTGTAAATTAAGATTTTGTCCACCAATTCGCACTTGACTAGCGCGGTGGATTATGGCCTAAACTCTCTAATTCTGATAGAAGAAGGTGGTAGAACCAGTGTAGGTCGACCTGTTTCTAGATTAAAGCATTTCTTGCGTTTCGATAGAAGGGTGTGGTTGCCACACACTTTCACATGAGGCGACCATCATAGTCCTCGGGAGTAGCAAGGCATCTGTGATTGACTTCAGATGGAACCCATGTTCATGGGCGGCCACTTTAGGTGGACTACATGCTCGTTTGCTACTTCAGTCAGATAAGAAAAAGAAGGTCGAAATACTGGTCCTACCCAGCAAAAAATATTACTTTTTCTTGGAGACTATGTATATTAATATGTATTAAATGATAATTAAATATATCATGAATGTCGCTCAAAGTTACTCAAAAATAAACGATGCGAAAACTCACGAAATTTTCATGGAAAAACAATTAATTCAAAATCCACATAAAACTAATTTTACGAGTCATTATGTATTTTACATAAAAATACCAAACGTACATAATAAACTACGAGCACATTATTAACAGTCTGAGAAGTTAATTTAAGAGGGGAAAGTTTTTGGTAAGTTTTAATTAGAAGTTTGTAGATAAGGAGGCACATTAAGGACGAAGATAAGGGTTCATTTAATTTAAAAAATCCGAAAATTTTCAAATGAATGGTATAAATAAGGCTTGGTCTTGTTTAAATCAATCTCAAGAACAGTGATAGCCTAATGGTTTGTTACTTGCTCTCTCGATCAGGAGAGCCGAGGTTCAATTTCCAGGCACGCACCACACAATTTTATAAAATTATGTGCGTAGTAGAAATTAATTATCACTGCTTTACGGTGAAGGAAAACATCCTGAGAAAACCTACACACCCGTGAGTTCTTTAAACAGTTCTCAGAGGTGTGCGAAGTCCACAAATTCGCACTTGGCCAGCGCTGTGTACTATGGTCTAAACTCTCTCATTCTGAGAGAAGACCCGTGCCCAGCAGTGGGGCAATAATATGGTTCGAAAGAAAGTTATTAGTGAGTATATCTAAAAAAAACAGTCAAGTGCGAGTCAGCCTCGCGCAGGGAGGGTTCCCTACCATTACCGCGTTTTTTGAAGGTGGTAGAACCAGTGTAGTTCGACCGGGGAAGTACCACCGCCACACTTATTTCTAGCGTAAAGCATTTCTTGCATTACGATAGAAAGGTGTAGTTGCCGGCACATTTTTATATGAGGCGACCATTATAGTCCTCGGGAGTAGTAACGTATCTGCGATTGACTTCAGATAGAACCCATGTTTTGTATGAAGTTGATTACAGATGTCCATGAGCGGCAGTGACCATTTACCATCAGGTGGACTGAACGCTCGTTTGCTACTTCAGTCAGATAAATAAGGGTTGGCTCCCTTATGTATATTATTCTGTTTTTAGTATTTTGTAGTTTGTTGTTTTTATAGCGGCAACAGAAATATATCATCTGTGAACATTTCAACAGTCTACTTATCACGTTCATGAGATACAGCGTGGTGACGGACAGACAGACAGCGGTCTTAATAATTGGGTCCAGTTTTTATCCTTTCTCTACAGAACCCTAAAAAAATTGTAAGCTTTTCAGGGTATTTAAAGTGCTTATCTTAAAACGTATTTCAGAGTTAATTGTTATTTAATTTTATTCGTATTTAATTCTAAATACTCATTTAATTAACTTCGTATCTCCTTAAACCTTTCATTCCAGATACTAATTTGCATACTTTAAAAATGTTCTGAAAAGCGAAGAGTCCTATTGAAGAAAGTTTCCAACAAATGAAAGAATTCTATTCAAACGTTATTCAACCCCGCATTAATTTCAGATCGTCTGTTTTCGAATCCATCTAAAGTTGTCGATCCCCCGAAATTGAATTTCTGCTCAAGTTCGTCTTTGAAGTATAAATGTATATTTTATCTGTATTATATAAATATGTCCTTAAAATTATTTATTATAAAACAAACACATTTTATCTCACTGCAAGGATTGTCTATCAGAATCAAGTTGAATTAAAGGCAAGTTAACATTTTCAAAGACGCACCATCATGGACGAGCTACTGTCGAAGCCCTTTATGAAGAAAATTGGTTTCCTTTAAAAGAAGTACCCCACACTATTACACAGTATTTTGATTGTCATGGCCCATGGGTGCCCTGGACACATACAACCACGAATGCTCGTATGATCAGTTTAGATTTCTGTTCTGGGCTTTTTTTTATCTGATTGAAGTAGCAAACGAGCATGCGGTCCATCCGATGGTAAGTGATCACTGCCCCCCATTGACATCGGTAATCAACTTCAAATAGAACATGGGTTCTAACTGAAGTTAATCACAGATGCGTTGCTACTCCCGATGACTATGATGTTCGCCTCATATACGAGTAAATGTGTGGCGGCAACCACACCCTTCCATCGAAACGCAAGAACTGCTTCACGCTAGAAATTGTTGTGGCGGTGGTACTTCCCCGGTCAAACTATATCGGTTCTACTACAAGCATGTATGTACATACCTACTCAAACCCAGAAAAGAAAAGTAACTGTAAATGATTGCATGGTTGACCAATATTCAAACCTGCACTTCGGCGGGATAAAGTCATGTAAATATGCATTAATTGTGAAACTTTACCTGTTAAACCAGTCGTCTGTATATCTGGGGTACGGATATGGGTCGTTACTGCTGAAGTCGTACGATGCCTCAGCATTCTGAAACAAAAATACAAATATTAAAAAGATTGAAGCACAAAACGAGGATGGAGTCCATCTGATGGTAATCATGAATGAAATGAAATGAAATGAAATGTCTTTATTTTGTATAGGCCTGCTGGGGCACTTACAAATTGTCAGTTACATTTTTTTTCTTACACTACCACCGGATCGGAATACGGCCTCAACTGAGAAGATCCGGCAAGAAACTCAGCGGGTTTGTCTTTTTTTCTTATTTATATTCATTTTTTTAATATTATTACAATCATGTTTTTTTTTACATGGTAATGAAAGTTAGCTCCAGTATCTTGCCTTACAGTTCAGTAAAAGAGAGCCCAGAGGAAAGGAGTAATTGTTAGCAATATCGGTCAAAGTATCCGGGGACAATGCGGTCGGAGCGGAGCGAAGGACTTCGGTGGCCATCGGACGCGACGAATGTTCTTAGTGCTAAATATTGCGATTAGATTCTTTAGTTGGATAGCTGTCGGTTCTCTTAATTGTCGTTAGTTCAAATGTACCCGTATTTTAAAACGAGTGTTATTTTATAATGTATTAGATGTAATGATGTAAAGAAATATATGTAAATAAGTGTTAGATTAAAGTTTTTGCTATATTTAATCCAACATTTTGACTTTTTAACATTACCCACAAAAATCAGACAATCATCACTACAATGTCGTAGATCGTACAAATTATGTGGACTCTTTTCATTTGTATCTATTTTCAATGGTACACAAGGATCTAAATTGTCATATGGAATAAAACAATAATGTTTCAACCATTTTGCAAACAAATTACTTTACAAAAATACAGAAGTTATTTCTCTTTTTATTCATGCAGAAACTACAACGATGATTTCGCTGAAATTTGGCGCACAGATAGGTTATTTACTTATGCTCACTAACATGGTAAATATAACGGCAGCGAGCAGAGCCGCGGAAATACGCTAGTGAATCAAACCTTCGACACAAACCACTGTACTCATATAATAATATTGACAGAACCTACACAGCGTAGGTGGGTTTTATATTTCTACAACACCAAATTTTCTCAAAGGGACTAGAGTGAGAACCTGTCCCACGCAAGCAATATCCAATTACATCTTAAACACGATAATATTTCGACAAATATTATGCTGATCGTGTATCTAAAGAAAGATGACTAAAATAATTCTGTTATATATGTATATAACTAGCTAACCCGGCGAACTTCGTTCCGTCTAAAAGTCAGAAATCTAAAATTGACTTTGTTGCTCCACTATATTATGCATGAAAACCTTCCTTTTTAATCACTATATCTGTTAAAAAAAGTATTAAAATCCGTACGTAGTTTTAAAGATCTAAGCATACACAGATAGACAGCGCGAAGCGACTTTATTTTATACTATGTAGTGATGATAAAAACACACCGTAACGTCGCATATATGATTAAAGTAGCAAACGGGCATGCAATTCACCTGATGTTAAGTGGTCATTGTCGTCCACGAATATTTGTACCCAAATTCCTACAGACAAAAGTTCTATCTCAGAGAACACAATTATAGATGCGTTGCTACTCCTGGAGACTAAGATCGTTCGTTGCCTTATATTTAATTGAGCAGGTAACCAAAACAGTCATGTTCCTGTAGTTCCGGAACCAGAATAGGGTTGCCTATCGTTCGAGGTGACTAAAGAGGGCTTCCGGGAGAGCGTAAAAGAGTTGAAGTCCGAACTGTACAGTCAATCAATCTCGGAGAGAACGACGGCATGTGAAGCAGAAAAAGTGCGATGATTGCTCACTGGAGAAAAGCCTGAAAGGGTCAACGTGGTCAGAGAACTCGGGTTGTATTCCATTGGAAATCCCGGTGACCTCCACGCAGCGCTGAGGACGGCTACTTGAGGAGTTTTAGTGTGATAGGAATCCCACAAAACCTTCGTCGCTCCCACAACGTTGGGTACCTTTTGAAGGTTTGCCCGTCGATAACAGAAATAAAAGTCATTTAAGTTATGTGAATATATTAAGAACTTGTGTATAAATACGTTTTCGTCTCTATATCAAGTAATGTTATTAGGGTTTACCTCTATTAGACTCAAATTAAAGAGTAAGTAATAAAAAGAATCAAAATTCGCCACATAAATCACCGTTCGTTCATAAGACGTGATTTCCTTAAGGAATCAAAACGGTACAAGATCGATGGCGTCCTCCCAGCCGTCAGACCTTCATCTGTCTTCCAGCCCAGCTGTTAAATAAATCTTGAATATAGTCAACAGCTTTTATAAAGATTATGTGTAATATATCTTTTATTTTTTAAATGAAATGAAATATCTTTATTTTGTATAGGCCTACGGGGGCACTTACAAATTGTCAGTTACATTTTTTTTCTTACACTACCACCGGATCGGAATACGACTTCAACTGAGAAGATCCGGCAAGAAACTCAGCGGGTTTGTCTTTTTTCTTATTTATATCCATTTTTTTTTTTTTTTATTTAATTACAATCATGTTTTTTTACATGGTAATGAAAATTAGCTCCAATATCTTGCCTTACAGTTCAGTAAAAGAGAACACGTTTGGCAAGATACGCTACACTTTGACATTTATTAAATATAATATTATAATGCATATTATTGCTCAGTACCAAGCTGTTTTATCTTCTATGTAATTTTTTTATAATACGCTTTACGGCAGAGTTTAATCTTAATCAATGCTTTGAACCCACCAATCAATCACCTGCCTTTAGTGGGTAAGTTATTTTAGTATGATGTAAGATGTTTTCTTAAAATTGACTTGTAGAGTCTTCCAATCATTAAAAACATGAATAACTCTCTTTACTTTTGTATGTTTTGATATGATTCTATTGCTATTAATAAGAAATTTTAAAAATGTTATTTTTATTATTTCTGGAAAAAGGAGAAAAAACAATATTTAAAAAATAATTTATAACTTTCGTAGTCTGCTCTTATAATTTATGTTAGTGATTAATGGTACAGTCATAACTGTCATTTCTCTTTCGATAGAATAATTTTATTTACTATAATAAATATTATGCATCCTTTGCCTTTTGAAGTCCACTGCTAAGGGATTTTGCCATTTGGAGATTCGTGGAAGTAATCGCAGTGGCCGTAAGTGTCACTATTAGGACGCTGCTACCTTGCTGCAAGATTTTTGTCCTTTATTTGCCTCGGACGAACGGGACGAACGGATCCACGTTAAGAATAAGATAGGCAGTTTTCAGACCGACAATACACAATATTTTAATAACTTTTAAAGGTGGTAGAACCATTGTAATTCGACAAGAGAGGTACCACCGCCACACCTAATTGTAAGGTGAAGCTTTTCTTGCGAATCAATGAAAGGGTGTGGTTGCGGCATACTTTTATATGACGCCATCAATAGTCGTCGGGAGTAGCGACGCAGCTGTGATTGACTTTAGACAGAACCTATGTTTTAAATGGAGTTGCAAAAATTGTTACAGATGTCCATGGGCGGCAACAATCGCTTGCCGTCAGGTGAACTGCATGTTCATAATTACTTCAAACTGATAAAAAAATATATGTATTCATTTGAAGACATAATATTAATAACTTATACTATTAAGGATACGATAACATTGAAGAGCTATAAGAAAGTTATCGAAATATTCTTTATATGATACATGGATGTCGTAAATCGTCATTTATCAAGAGTTTTGTCACAAACTATTTTATATCACCGTAATATTTTTTCTCGCTTTTTCGATTTATCACGTCTCATATTGCTCCTTTCAGTACACACAGTAGTTGCCGAATAAACGATGTTTGCTCACAAAATATTAAATATTGGACCAAATTTCGTTTAAAACGTTTATAGTGGTGGTTGACTTATTCGTTGTTGTAATACTATTATACAACATTAGTAGTACGAATAGTATAAGCTTCAGTAATACTAAACTCCTGGTTTTGTTTTAAAGTTCGAAATTTCTAAGGTGGAACCAGTGTAGTTCGACCGGGGAAGTACCACCGCCACACCTATTTCTTACGTGAAGCATTTTGTGAGTTTCGATGGAAGGGTGTGGTTGCCAGTACACTTTTATATGAGGCGAGCATTATAGTCCTGGGGACAGAGATGGGCATAACTAGTTACTTAAGTAATGTAATTAACAATGAAATTACAAAGTAATTAAATTAAATGTAATTGAATTACACAGTAATCAATTACATTGTAATTGAGTTACTACCAACGTACAATGTAACTGATTACAATATATTTAATTACAAAATAATTTAATTACAACATAACCTAATTACTTAGTAATCTGTTTAATTGTAACCTTAACTTTGCATGTGAAATATATTTATTTGTTCTATCTGTAATATTTTTTGTTTACAATGATAATCAAAACAAGATGTATTTAATATTTCAACAAAACATCTGATGCACATGTTTTTTTTTTTAGAAATGAGCGTATATAACTTTTTTTATTTTTTTTTTAAATATTAAATAAAATAAAAATATAACATCTTCGCTTAGTGTAGTAGCGTATGTAGGATTGTAGGTAAAGCAGACACGGTCTGCAACTTCGGCAAGTACGAATTTAAGTGCAAACGTTCCAGTCTAATACTGATTTAATTACATTATAACAGATTACATAAGTAATTACTTATGTAATCTGTTATAATGTAATTAGAAATGTAATTAGATTAACTTGTAATTAAATTATTTGTAATTAGTTACAGTAAATACTTATTGTAATTAGTTACCTATGTAACCTGTTACAAAGTATTTTGAATACTAATTACAAAGTAACTGTAACTTGTAATTGTTAATTCAATTACTTTTTGCCCATCACTGCCTGGGGAGTAGTAATGCATCTGTGATTGACTACAGATTGAACCCATGTTCTGTATGAAGTTGATGTCTATGGGCGGCAGTGAACACTTACCATCAGGTGGATTGCGACTTTGCTACTTCAGTTAGATAAAAAAAAAGAAACCACTCATGGATTGACATGCGGATGGAGCCAAGGTCGCAGGCATTACATCGCCGTCAACCCATTATTGTCTAATTGCAGCTTGAATGTTGTATCAGAATGAGAAAGATTTAAAAGGCCATAGTCCACTCCGCTACTCGAGTGTGAATTGGTAGATATCACACGCTTCCGAGGATTTTATTTAAAGAACTCTCAGGTGTGTAGGTTTCCTTATGATTTTTCCTTGCCCGTAAAACATTTATAATAATCATTTTATAATACGCGCTTCTTTTTAGAAAAATTGGTGATGCGTGCCTGGAAATCGAACCTCGGACTCATAACCATGTTACAGGTGGTAGAACCAGTGTATTTTGACCGGGGAAGTACCACCGCCACACCTATTTCTAACGTGAAGCATTTCTTGCGTTTCGATGGAAGGGTGTGGTTGCCGGCACACTTTTATATGAGGCGACCATCATAGTCCTCGGGAGTAGCAACGTATCTGTGATTGACTTCAGACAGAATCCATATTTATGTGAGGTTGCTTACAGATATCCATGGGCAGCAGTGACCATTTACCATTAGGTGAACTGCCTGTTCGTTAGCTACTTCAAACAGATAAAAAAACGCAAGATTCAAGGGCCGAGGTTCAGCCCTTAGATATTGCAAGCGTTGGGGAGACCGGGGTTAAAAGTCACATTTTCTTTTTTTACATTTAAGTATTAAAGCCCATCGTTTAGTTCTGGCATGTGTGTACCTAATGGTTTAATTATCATAGTCATAGTCATACATAAAAGGCGAAAAAGTTTATAAAGTTATCCACAAAACCAGCTTAAGTAATAACAAGAGTAATAAAATGTATACCAAGTTTTCATAATGGTTAAACTTTTGAGAAGTACGCATTCCAGGTGTGCTGTGATTACGTGAGCTTTTAGATGAGGATAATATTGTTTTATCCACAAACTAGTGGATCGCTTTCGTCTGGGTTGAACAAATATTTATCTCAAGTAGATATTGATTTACATTTTAGTACATAAACATAAAGTTTTGGACAATTACTGTTTATAGTGCTATCATTTTTTTTATTATATTTAAAAGTTAAAAATGTTTACTGGAAGTATTTAATGGAAAAATGCTGTCGCGGCCTTGTCGTTACGTGTCAAGAGCAATTCTGCCATACATTATTATAAGGTGCAATTATTTAATTAAAATATATTTGAACGAGTATATTTCGCTGCCACATCTACACATATTTCTAGCGTTAGCTATTAAAGTCAGATGGACTGCATGCCCACTAGCAACTTTTGTCCTGAAAAATAGTAATTTTTTAACTAATAACGAAGCACACGCCACGATAATTTCTCAAGAGGCACAGATAATTATATTATACTAGCTCTTAACCGTGGCTTCGTCTGCACGGTCTAATTAACATTAGCATTGAATAGCGTGATTCAGAACTTTCAAGTGAATTTGACTAACGTCATCTATTAACAAAGTCTGGAACTACTCAATATGTATCAACCAACAAAACATCGATATTCTCATGGGAATAAGTGAGCGCGGTAAAAAGTCTACGTCACTCTCCGCCTTCCTAACTATCTCTTAGCACATAAACTATATCATATAATAGCTATGTGGCGGCGTGGAAGAGGAACAAACAAACACACTTTCACATTTATAATACTAGTATGGATTGCAAATGTTTGAGATTTTACGCCCTTTCCACCGTATGTATGTGTGTACATGTATGAGAACATAACCTAACATTCCTTACTATACTATACAAATATGTTAGTAAAAGTACGTTGGTGCATTCAGTGCATTGCACTCAATCATTGTAACGCCATATTTTATAAGCTACAACTATTTCATTTGCGAACATAAAAGATCTCAGCTGTGAAATTCAACAGGCGCCCATTATTTCAACTCGTGAAAGCGTGTAATAAACCATTTTTCAGGCTGTATTTTTTACAAAAACCACCTCGACGTGACGTTGGTCATGAATAAATTATTTCTTTTCCACATTTAGGTTGATATAATCTTGTTATTAGCAACATGGCCGGTTTGACCTTTTGGTAAACATGCCAACAATGTCGACAGTGCTGGGTATTTTCGTCATGCGGAATTTTTGAAATTATGTGTTACACGTTTGAATTATGTGTTACGTATGACACGCTAGGTGAAATAAATCAGAATGTCATGTTGTAAAAGTTGTAGTAAGTATTCTGTAGAAATTTTGTAACTGGGCATTCGTGCACAAATTTTAAGTTATTTTTTGTTATTATCTTGTGTGTAGAAACTATGTAATGACGGATTTATCATTTAAGGTTTTAAATTTAAATTAAAAATGTGCCTGCATACTACTTTCATTTCTTATTAAATTGCTATTATTTGAATGTTTCATACTTACATAGTTGTATTTCAAATCTGGGTGCATGTAGTCTACACCTGTAAACAAATTTTAAAATCAGTATTCGACAATAATATACATTGAAAGTAAAATTAAAATATATAACTGGTATATAATGTATACATCTCAGTACGACTACTTTATGCACTAAGTTTTAGAATTTCCAAATTTGTCCTACCATAACTACATAAGTAAATCCTTTCAACAAAAAATATAAATTAATACAAAAGTTTAAGGAAACACCTACCATCGTCCATAATAGCAGTGGTCACATTCACCCCAGTGTACCCTTGCGCCCAGGCTGCCTCTACGTTGAGATCCAGTTTAGGCTTCCCTCCGTTCTGGCCGGTGTTCTTGAGATACCATTGCAGGGGGAAGTAGGGGTCACGCGGCTCAGCTGCTGGCTCGGTTTCCGGGAGACGGAGGGGTCTAAAGCCGCGTTTGACCCGCTTAAAGCCAGGCTGCTGTATCGCCGTGTGGACCTGGATGAAAAAAATTGTATGTAAAAACATTGAAAATTAAAGATGTCCATTTTATCATTTAGATTGCTGTAATATAAAAAATATATTCGGTTTAATTTATAGAAAAGCTTAATTTATGAGACTAAAGTTAATCTAATGAAACAATTTGTTTAAAACACAGTCGGGTAAATCTGTTTTAAAATAGATATAAAAGTAGTGGGTAACTAACTACGTATTGATGCTGATGGTTCACATACCTAGTTTCGTGAGATTGTGCTCAGTGAGTATAATGATGTAAAATAAAAAGGAGATATATTTTATTTTATACTTTAACCTAACGATAAGGTAGATGGGCTACCTAAAGGAAAGTCACTGTCGCCTATGGACATTCGCAACACCAGAGGAGTCCTTTCTTGAAGAACCCCATGTCATAGCGCTCCGGGAATACCTCAGGAGGAAGGTCATTCCACAACTTGCACGTCCGTGGCAACAGCGTGCAAACCGAACTGTGGAGGACCGCCACGAGTCCAGTTGGTGTGGATGAAACTTCATCCTTCAGCGAGTGGTGCGATGAAGAAAAGGTGACGAAGGCACCAGATATAACACAAACTAATTGTTTGTTTTTATCAAACGCCAAAAAACAGACACAAGATTGGAAAATATTAATTTAAATTCATTTATAATATACCATTTTACAATTCTTGGCCCTTTTTTAGGAAAATTTGGTTCGTTGTAGTTGGTTAAATGGAGATATGTAGATGTAGATAGAGATGTAGATACCTAAATGAATCTGTGATTCGAAAACGATTTTTTTAGTGTGGGCCTTCAAAAAGAAATTATGTTACCAAGTTTTGTCATTTATAAGATCAAACCTTACTTTCCGAACCTACCCAAGTTTGAAAATTTACGAGGGAGCCGATCTCAACGAAATAAAATTTATTTCTCCAAAATGAGCTAACTTAGCGATTATTAACTTTAAATCGATCAATATACAATTTCGGCAATTTATCGCTCGCTCGGGGCACTGGGTGGAGCGTAATTTGACGCAATTTAGACAATTTCCAATTTAAATTTTCTAAATAGCAAAATAAATTTTATGTTACTTAAGGATCAGCTAAGTTCAAATTAATTTCAATGGCATAAAATAGTGAAATATGTAAACCGATTTTTAAAAGAGTTGCTCAAACTAGCAGGCGATGATTCGCGATCCTAAAACGCTTAATCGTTTGCGTCGTGTCGTGTGCGCTTTATCGTTTAGTTTAGTTTATTTAGTCATTTCTTAAATTTGAACTCGACTTATGTATATAATACCTTTTTTTGTTCTCGAGGGGGAAACCTTCAAAAGGTACCCGACGCCGTGGGAGCGACGCAGGGTTATGTGGGATTTTTACCGCACTAAAACCCACCCGGTGGCCGTCCTCGGCGCTACAAAGAGGACTCTGGGATCTCCAAAGAAACGCAACCGGAATCCTCTGAGCGCGTTGCCCCATCGGGCTCCTCCCAGATGGGCGGCTGGACCCAGCGCTTCGTCTGGTCTTTACGACAGTATTAAAATGATTAAAGGTTTCTTTTGCATATAAGTATCTCAAGATATATTATTTAAACACAGGTGAATCGACGGTGTACTAGCTAGTGTAAAAATACTTAAGCAGGTAACAATAAACAGAAAAACTGGTCGCGAATCAAATTTAAAAAAAAGTATGTTAGCACTGTGACATCTTTGTTTTAACAATTTATAACTTTAATAAAGCATTTTAATAGAACATAAAACTTTCACAAATACGTAAAACTAAATTTTGGGTAGAAAGCTAAAAGTAGACGAATAAATTTAAACCTCATTAGCTTAATTTAATTGCTCTACATAATCTGTCTTAAAACTTCAGAGAGATACTTGAGGCTTAGTTGAATAATGGTCCTCGCTTTGATTAATACAGAGGAAATTTCGCAGTGGTGAAATAAAACCAAACTATTCGAATTGAGAACCTCATTCTTTTTTAAAGTTGGTTAAAAATTGACCTGACGGGACGTTTTGCATTTCGAGTGAAGGGCGTGGTTGCCGGCACACTATTATATGAGGCGACCATCTTAGTGCTCGGAAGTAGCAATGCATCTGTAGTTGGCTTTAGATAGAACTTCTTGTTCTATTTGAAATTGCTTACAGGAGTCCATGGGCGGTATGGCCACTTACCATCATGGACTGCATGCTCGTTTGTTACTTAAAACTTATAAAAAAAACGGAGGTTCTACCTGAACTCAAATATATAAAGATACGTTGCTACTCTCAAAGATTAAAATGGTTGCCTCATACGAAAATGAGCCGGCAACCACACCTTTCTATCAAAACACAAAAAATGTTTAATGCCAGAAATAGGTGTTGTTCCATGTTCTGACAGTATCGCGGGTTATAAATGACTTTACAGTGTCTGTAATGAAAGCAAGTTTCATATCACTCGTACGAGTACCTATTAAAGTACCATAAAGAACCAAATAAAATGTTTAATTAAATCTGTTACGTAAAACATTTTGCCTTATTTCTTTCAGCAAAAATAATGATGTGTATTGCTTGTTCAATTATCAATAAATTCAGCGACCTGATGTAAACTTTACAAGTGATATATTATGCCATCATATGCATGTTCCACAGCACTGTAATAAGCAAATTACAAAAGCATTTATATTTATTTCCTTTTAAGTCGATATACAAGAAATGTATGACTACCGCTATGACCTGATAAAATTATGACATATTGCTTTGTTTCTTTCTATTCTTATCTATTCTAATTCGGTCTGACACGCAGTAGGTCCCGGGTTCGATTCCCGGCCAGACGGTTATCTGAATGATGAGTTTAGATTCTTGTTCTGGGTCTGGGTGTTTTTGTATTCGTCTTTGTGTGTATCAATGGCACCCACGACACAGAAGAAAATCCTACTGTGGGGCTATAAAGGTTGAAAGCGTTATTTTTTTTTTCTTCTATGCTATTTTTGATCATAATTAATTGTTTAATGGCCGTCTAATTCAATGTGCACAAATGTAGTTAGAATTCCTCTGTGTGTAAATGTAGCTAGCTAGTTAGGAGGGCTTGACTAGGTTTAATTAATTTTTCTTTTCTCGCCTTTGCTAAGGAGGGACCCTGCAAGTGGCAGCATAAGACGTGGGCGGTGTGGGTGCAAAGGGCCTCACGCCTCACAGACACAGGACCTCCCAAGACTTGGTGTTGGGAGCCGGAGGATCTCGATTTGGCGACCTTTTTTTGGTCTTTACATTAATAATAATAATAATAATAAAATTTTATTCACGGAATACACTGCAGCACAAACATGTTAAAAAAAAAACAACAAAACCATAAAAAAAGAAAAAAATACATATCGACTTTAATTTGTTTACATTTGGTGACATATTTTTTGGTCGACAAACTGCAATTCGACTTTAATCAGAGGACCTCACGAATTATAGCTTGCCCACATTGAGTTTAAGTCTTGCGTTACCACTGGATCGATCCCCCTTAATACCCCTGTCCCCCATACACGCTCACGTCTCTTTGTAATTAGACTTGGAACTTTGTTTTGCATGTTTGTCTTATCTTGACATAATGTCATAATCTAATGTTATGACAGCAAATATCACACTGGTATCACGTTTATGTTAAATTAGCGTAACATTGTGAGATAATTTTATTAAGCACATATTATTGCACCACGTTTTGAAAATCGGAAATTTGAAATTTGAATTGAAATAAGAAAATACTAAGATACCAAATATCACATTCTTTGACGCCGTTGGGTTAAAAGTTTGAAACCCGTTTCTTTTAAACAGATTGCAACATACTAGGGTGGTTGGTAGGGTGGTGGTGGTGGTGGTAGTGGTGAGGAGGGCCACAGGGGGGGGGGGGGGTTAGTCCAGTAAAAATCCCACATAACCCGTCGTCGCTCCCACGGCGTCGGGTACCTTTTGACGATTTCCCCCTCAAACTCGGCTCGCTTTTTAATAAGTCCACCATCTTATTCCTCGGAAGTAGCAACGCATCTGTGATTGACTTCAGATAGAACCCCTGTTGTGTATGAAGTTTCTTAACGGCGGCGGTTACAATTTACCATCAGGTGAACTGCATACGCGTTTGCTACTTTAACCTTATGAAAAAAACTGATTGAAAATATGTAGCAGGCCATTCGAGTCATTACCATTTCATCTCTCGTCAACCCTTTATTGTCCCACTGCTGGGCACGGGTCTTCTCTCAGAATGAGAGAGTTTTAGGTTTGGCTAAGTGCGAATTGGCGGACATACTATCTCTTATGATCTTTATGTCCCATTCAAGCAACAAAAAATCTAGTTTCTAAGACGTAAATCCTTAACGAAAACACCGCACTATTACACAGATGGGTACTTGTCAACTTTATTTACTTTGTCCTCATTTCTTAGGTTGGTATCGTAATTAGGAACATCGTGGGCAATTACCTTGAGCGAAGGAACCAGACACTAATTACGCTAAGCTCTGTGGGAAGGCAATCAACGGACCTACTTCTATTTCCAGTATTCAGGCTTAAGTTTAATTTTATATCGAAGGTTATATTGTCAAGTATAACAAATATCTTCCACAAATATCTTCCCCTCTAGTAAAACTAACCTCTTCGAAAATTCACTGCTTCCAAGAATGTGTGCTAAATACAATCAAATGTGTCCATAATTCCAAACATCGATATTTAGGTACGATGATTCTTGCCATATTTCTAAAAATAAACTTATTGATAATCTTAGTTTGTAATCAGATTTAGTAATAGAATATTGTTGTAGTTATTTTTTTGGCAATAACACTTCTAATGGCAAGTGTTGTACGAACCTCTAATTGGTACAAATTTGTGGGTAAATTCTTAGAGAATAAGTTTTTACTAACTAATGTTTTTGGTTCTATGCCATTCCTATTTCTGCCTTTTTTTTCGAGGGGAAACCTTCAAAAGGTACCCGACGTCGTGGGAGCGACGCATATGAAGGATTCTTACCACACTAAAACCGCACGGGTGACCGTCCTCGGCGCTACGAAGAGGACTCCGGGATCTCCAAAGGATCGCGACCGGAGTCCTCTGAACACGTTGCCCCCTCGGGCTCCTCCCAGGTGAGTAGCTAGGCTCACCGCCTTTAAGACGGTATGCGACCACACATACCGCCGACCTTCCCTGGGTCGCCTGGCTGGACGGTTCGAGCTTCCACTCTTGCCGCCCTCAACCCCGGAAACCTTCTTTTAGTCGCCAGACAGGCGACAGGCAGGGGATACCGTAGCCCTATACTGGTCCCGAGACTACAGAGCCAAGGCGGGGGACTGCCTAACAGCAGTGTTATGCACTGTTGTCTGACGGGTGTGGCAAGGAAATAAACTGATCCGAGGCTTTCCAACTTAGACCTCAGGAGTAGCAACGTATCTATATTGAAGACGACCTCAGGGAATCCGTTGAAATTACTACTTGCATATTACCTATAAAAATAAATTTGTTCTAATTTTGCATTGAATTCTGCATTTTGGATTCAAAAATTCATGTCGTCGATTGATGCCGCAATCGTTACCCTGTAGTCGGGGAGTAGAATACGGCTACGGTATCCCCTGCCTGTCGTAAGAGGCGACTAACAGGGGGCCTCTGGGGTTGCGGACGGCTAGAGTAGGAGCTCGAACCGTCCAACAAGCAACCCCGAGAAGGATGGCGGTATGTGTGGCTGCATCTCGCCGTAAACACCGGATGATGAAGGGGGATGGTACACGTCCCCCAAGAGATGAGCCCGTGAGGGGCACTGCGCTAGGGGCCACCGGTTCGTTCCGTTGGAGTTTCCGAGTCCCCTACTACAAGCGCTGAGAAAGGCCACCGAGGAGGTTTTAGTGGGTAAAAATCCCACATAACCCGGAGTCTCTCCCAAGGATTCGGTGTACCTTTTGAAGGTTTCCTCCCCGTAAAAAAAAAAAAAGCTGTTTGAAGGGTAAGTTGATAAAACGACAATCTTCGATTGATCGGACTATTTGTTATCTGTGCCATCTGTGTTTAATATACAGATTGTAAGAGGAATAAAGAGAGTAGAAAAATTAAGTAATGGATTGAAGCTTCAATTTCCAGGTACTAATTACAGTACAAAGCTTAGCGCTACGGGATCTAATCTGTTATAATTAGAAGAAGCTTTTCTCGTGCCTGGTTATTTATTACCTCGTGAAAGAAATTCTTCTTATAAAATTTAATGTAAAATTTTCTCATCTCGTTTGGAAATATTTTAGCAGCTAAACTAAGTACTCCCTACATAAATGGTACATTTAAATCAATGGTATGCTAGTATGGTATGTATTAGCGCGGATACAGAGAGAAAATAATGAGTATTTTTTTAAGAAATTAAAAAAAATATCTAGCAATGTTTCCAAGTATTTTTAAGTGATTATTATATCTCATGCATGGATATCAAATCAATCTACGTGGTTGATGTCGTGTTCCGATCCGGTGTAAAAAAAATGTAACTGATAATTTGTACGTGCCCCCGTAAATGGTTCTACCAATGCGTTACTTCTTTTGAGAAATTAATTGAAATACCCCGTGAAATTCTCTCTCTCTCTTACTCTCTAATATGATACCTAATAGCGCCTTCGACACTCATAGTCACACACTAGGATTTTCTCCTGTATCTTGGGTGCATAGACACAAAGACGATTTATAGGTTCAGAACGGAAAACGAAATTATTCATTCAAACGTCTTTACGACCGGGGATCAAACTCAATACCCATTGCGTGTCAAGGACGTTGACCGCTTCGCAACGCGGGCTAAGTTAATTAATGTTCATTTAGTTCAGAACAGTGTACAACGAACAGTAAGAGTAGAGCAGAGATAGCCTAATAGTTGAAACTTGTCCTCTCGATCTGGAGGTCCGAGGTTCAAATCCCAGACACACACCACTGATTTTTCTAAAATTATTTTTGTATTAGAAACCAATTACCACTGCTTTAAAGTGAAGGAAAACATCGCGAGGAAACCTACACACTCGAGCGTTCTTTAAAAAATGTTCTCAGAGGTGTGTGTGTCTCTGGCTTAAAACTCTCTCGTTCTGAGAGAAAACCCGTGCCCAGCAGTGGGACAGTAATGGTTTTTCACAAAGTTCAGAACGTTCTACATCCAAGGCCTTGAAAACCTAAAATACGTGTTAGTCAACTGTTATCTTTAGGTTAATCAGTTTTCCGCATAGTAACGCGTGATTCTTTTTAAAAACTAGAACACCTATAATCAATGTCAAATTACGTATTACGAGTAGAAAACATATCGTATCACCTGATATCATTGATTGATATGACATGATAGGACGCTATTAGCTTTAACAGAATTTCCGTATCTACATAATCATTCTGTCTGACTGACTAGGTTCAGCTTATAGCAAGAAATGTTTACATTCAATTTTCCATGTGTTCTGTATATCTTGATGTCACATCAAGAAATATATATAATAAAAGAAACCTATTGTCAGAATTTCATTCTAAGTTTACTTATTTAGCATCTGTGATAGTTAGAAGTATAAAATAAATATATAACACAATATACGCCAAAGCACCTCTTCTATCCGAGTGCTATTAAATTATTATTTACTAGTTGACCCGGCGAACTTCGTTCCGCCTAAAAGCCACAAATCTAAAATTATCGGCGTTTCTCCACTATGTTATACATAAAAACCTTTCTCTTGAATCACTCTATCTATTATAATCACTCTATCTATTATAGCATTATAATCCGTAGCATAGTTTTAAAGATCTAGATTACATAGGGACTGACAGCGTAAAGAGACTTAGTTTTATACTATGTAGTGAAGGCGGCAGAACTTTTTATGGATCAACTCACGAAATACCACCGCCTTACCTGCCTTAACAACAATGTTAAGCACTGCTGAGTTTTCGTCTGTAAGATCAGGTAAAGAGACATGAATATCCGACGAATTCCGACCTAGTCCTAGGGTAGCAACGTATCTGACGATATCGAGGATCAATTAGAAATAGAAATAGAAAACTTTATTTCCAAACGCAAGTCACATACAACATAAAGTAATAACATCATTATCAATAATTATTATAACAGTGACAGGAGAAGAGATAAACAAACACAGAGCAAAACATGAAAACATAACACTATAGAATTAACAAGATATATATACTTTTAACCTTAAAATATACTATATTATATTTAAAAGTTCCCTATGAATGTATGTCGCGGTTTGGGAGTTGGTACTCATTCAGCATTAATGCCACTGTACAGCTTTTCTGATTACATGACAGATGTTCATGTGCGACAGTGGCTACTTACTACCAGATGGACGGCATACTTGTTTGATTTTTTTTTATCTGATCGAAGTAGCAAACGAGCGTGCAGTCCACCCGCTGGACTTCAACATCTGTAACTGACTTGAAATTGAACTTGGGTTCTATTTAAATAAGTCAATACATACTCCCGAGATCTATGATAGTCACCTCATATAAAAGTGCGCCGGCAACTGCACCCTTCCATCGAAACGCAAGAAATGTTGCACGCTAGAAATAGGTGTGGCGGTTGTACTTCCCCAATCGAACTACACTGGTTCTACCACCTTTAAAAATTGATACTTCCATAGTATTAAAAAAAATGGGTATTTCCGACTCCATATTCAAAACTGAACACATTATATTATTCAGCAATGTTTCAGTTGTACGAATGGCATGGCGAACGTACGAATGAAACTTTAATGAAGCCTTTACGTCTGACGTTCCTAGTGAAGTATTCAAGTATTCATTATATATTCCTTTGTACTGGGATTACCTTAACGCCACTTACCTTAAAATCATTGCTCAGTAGTAGAATATCAAACAACTATTTCTAAAGGTAAGCCGTTCTTACGTGTAGGCGCAAGGGTGTATTTTTCAGCTACCTTTTATATGAGACAATGTTTCTAGCCTTCGTAAGTAGCAACGTATGTGTGATTGACTTTAATCTCCTGGCAGTCTGAACCTCCTGCCTGTTATCCCCTGTGTGATCCCCTGAAAAACAACTGAGGAATTCACAGTATCACGAAATAAAATAAAAAATAACAAAGTTAAAAATATCATTTTACATATTCTGCTTTTGAATCGAAGCGAAAAGGCGCGTCGAGCGGTGCTAACTTCACATGGTCGCGTCTTGGCAGAGTCGTGAAGTCAGCCGTGGGTAGCAGAAACATTATTGTGAACGTCACTCAAAAGCGACAACACGGAACTGTCTCTCCCTTTCTTTTCTTTTATTAAATTAATTACTATTGAATGTATTCGGTGCTGTATTTGTGATAAAAGTCTTTGTAATAATTATATCAAGAGAATTGATACCAAGATTTGTTATTTTGCACGAAACCCATAGTCGCCCACACTATCTATGAAGATATTGATGTCGCTTATAAAACAAATGCCGACATATTTAATTATGTACTTAGCCGGTACCTAATAAATACCGGTACCTAAGATAAATAAATAGACATACGAGTATTATATGGATTTCATGATTAAAAGTATAAAAAAGCGTAAAGAAAACTCCTTTACATATTTTTCGCATAAAGCACTTACATCGTTGTTTCACGACATTGTTCCCTGCGGTGATTGTGGAAAGAACAATGATTACAGCTTACAAGATTGCGAAATTGTTAAACTTTGTTAAGACCACATATAAAAGTACACGTGTGGCTACATGGTCGTAAAATAGGTCACAACTTTTATATATCATGAAAGCAAACAAACCAACTTTGTTAATTAAAGAAGAATGGTGGAATACGGTCCAAGTCTCCTCCAATTTTGGAGAAGGATCTGTGACTAGCAGAAATAATTGCAACCAAGTGAAAATTACGTCTACTTGATATTAAGGCTTCATTTTCGCTCATGTATCATGCATCAAGTATTTTTTATAGTAATTATATTATTCTTTCTCTTATATCGTGGTTGGTATGGACAAGGATAAACACACATAAACAAACACCCAAACCTAGAACATGAATCTAAATTCGTCATTCAAGTGTGGCCGAGGATCGAACCAAAACACACTGGGTATCAGTCCTGCATGATGACCGTTCCTGCAGGCGTGCTCAATCTCAAATAGGATTGGAGTTCTACATGAGAGTATTTGTTTTAAGACATTAAATGTGTCAAACGAACATGAAGTCTTCCCGTAAGTGACCACTACCGCTTATGAACACCGTTGATTAACTTCAGATACAATCAGAATCTTATTGGTTACATTCAAAGAGGAAATGCTGCCAGCATCATGGGAACCTTGCCCAGAGACAGCGTCGCCGATATTTTTTTATGGTAATGTTTTTGTTTATATATATTTTTTTTTGTATATATGTTAATTTTGTAAATATTATCTCTTCTCATATATATAATATATTTTAAACTTGTCATAGGTGTATAAGGTTTAAATATGTTAAAATTTAATTAATAACTAAAAAAACAGATGTAAATAATGAAAATAAATCAGAATTTAAATCTGAAGTTAGCCATAGATGCGCGATGCTATACCACAAGACTGTTGGAATTCTTCGGATAATTATGTTTCCTATACCACGTCCTTCAAACCGGAATACAGCAGCGCATAACACTACTGTTATTAGGCAGAAATAGACAGGCTTACAAGTAGTAGAACCCGTGTAGAACCGGAGAAGTACCACCGCTACAACTATTTCCAGCTTGAGGCATTCGTTGCGTTTCGATGGAATGGTGTGGTTGCCGCCACACTTTCCCATGAGGCGACCATCATAGTCCTCGGGAGTAGCAACGCATCTGTGATTGATTTCAGATAGAACCCATGTTCTACATAAAGTTGCTTACAGATGTCCATAGGCGGCAGTAGGCACTTACCATCAGGTGTTTGTTTTCTACTTCAATCAGATTAAAAAAAACCTAAAACTCAACCAATGTCTGAAAGATGTAAGCCGTATAAGGCACTTTAAGGATACTTACAAGGGGATGCTGTTTCAGTAAACGAGTGTGTGCGATGGAGCGGCGTGGCCGCGCGTGGGGCAGCCCTCGGTGCGCGAAATGCCATTCCGTGTCAGAGCCGAGGACCTGTGGACAAAATGGCCAATAAATAAAGACACTTTTTACAATTGTTGCCAAATAGCTATAGTATGGGACCGGTATCGTGAATGGCATTGTACGCCATTCTCCATTCCATTGCCATCTCTGAGTATATCCCATATAGTCTATAACGCTAACGTGGAGAAGTACCGCAGAAAGATAAGATTTATAAGCTAAGGGCTAAGGCTATATATATTTATGCTAAGGGATACAAATACTTCAAACAAGACATACCTTGTTTAATGTAAACAAGGTATGTCTTGTTTATGTAAGTGACAATATAAAACTCATAATATCTACAATATCAGTCTAATTTTAAAAACGTATTACTGCTTTAAAATATACTTTAGTCTAAAAACTAATTTTCAATATAATCCACGTTGTACAAATAACTGAAAAAAATATAAATAGAGGAAACATCTTAAAAAACTTTTGTAGTAATTAAAACTGTATTCAAGTTATGTATGTCACGAAAAATAAAACTTAATTTGTTGGAATTGAACTGTACCTATGTTACCTTATACACAAATAAATTGATTTGATTTAAAACCGAATAGGTAATGTTACACTTCAATGAATATCAAGTTTACCTAGTCTTTATTTAGGTCATTGTGACAAACAACTAGTGTTTATAAATATACTCGTACTTTATTACATTTAGTATGTATTAAATATATATAATATGTTATATAATGTAAATAATATATTTAATTATTCAGTTTCAAAGCAATAATGCTTAGTACAAATTAACGCTTCGCATTCAACATTTCAATTCCCTCAATTCCCAAAAGCCTTTACAACCCTTTGATATTATTGTTTCAGCCACAAAGGCTTAATACAACATAATACGACATGCGATTCTATTTAATAATATTATCCTGGATAAATACTAGAGATGTTATGGAGATACGAAACCGTAACCGAATCTATCGGATATCTGAAAAAAAATATCCTTAACTAAAAAATACACTGTTCCTTTAAATAAACACGCTTTCTACACTCATAGCCCCACATTAGGATTTGCTCCTGTGTCATGGGTACCATGAATACACACAAGACGAATACACAAACACCCAGACCCAGAACATGAATCTAAACTCATCATCCAGACACCTGTTTGGCCGGGAATCGAACCCGGTACCCATTGCGCGTCAGATCGGTATGGTAACCGATCGTCAACTGTAACCGAAACTGTTATAAATATAGAGATAAGAGTTTGGATAGAGGGGAAACCTTTATGAAATGTGTTTAACATAATTAAGATCTAATATTAATTCGGTAGCTTTAACAATAAGTGATATGACTGATTGTTACATATAAATGTAACGAAATTATTAAATACTAGTTGAATGCCGCAGCTTCGCCCGCGTTAAAAAAAAATCGACTGTCCCGTGGGAATAAGATATTTTTCCACAGTAAAAAGAGTATCAGCTAACTCCCTACCAATTTTTATGAAAATCGCTCCAGCCGTTTACTCGTGAAGAAGTTACAAACATACACACTCACAAACTGTCGCCTTTGTAATATTAGTATGATTTGTATTTTACTTTAAAATCCTTTAAAAACCCGTAACCGGAAATATCCGAAAGTTACGGATAATGCGAAATAATTGTTAATGCGTAACCGTATCCGAGAGCAGTGATAGCCTAATGGTTGAAACTTGCCTTCTCAATCGGGAGGTCGTAGGTTCAAACCCGGACACACCACTGATTTATGTGCGTATTAGAAATTAATGATCACTGCTTTTCGGTGAAGGAAAACATCTTGAGGAAACCTACACACCCAAGAGTTCTTAAAAAAAAAGGTTCTCGGAGGTGTGTGAAGTCCACCAATTCGCACTAGGCCAGCGCGGTGGACTATGGCCTATAACTCTCTCTGAGAGAAGCCCCGTGCCCAGCTGTGGAACAATAATGGGTTGTCGAGTATCCGAAAGCAGAATAGTATTATTCCTATATCCGTATCCGTATCCAGATACGAATTTTCACATCCATAACATCCCTGATAAACACACTGTTACATTCCAATGCAAAACAAATGGTTTTGCAAACGCCGAAATGAACGGCTTCGGAAAATGGAAAGTTGTTTTCTGCGGGAAATAGCGCTGGATTTTCAACACGTTCCGATTGAAACTGTATTGGTTCTGTAACGATGAATAGCTCGCAACTTAGCTTACATTTCGATTAAGAACGCTCCAGTTGCGTTTTATTTTGTTCAATGGAAAGTTTGTAAATGTTTGTGTAAGTACAATAAATTACTTGCGAGGTCAAGTTTGGAATCATAATTTTGTATATTCTTAAACTGTCATTCTATTAGAAATACTTGAGTTTTGTAGATCTTTCACATTTTCCCCTGTAGAATACGACTACGGTAGCCCTAGGTCGTAAGAGAGGACGGGACGCTTGGGATTACGGGCGACTAGAGTGGGAGCTTGAACAACCCAGCTAGTAATCCCTGGGAGGACGGCAGTAAGTGTGGTCGAATGCTGCCTTAAACACCAAGAGACACGCTGAGCGCAAATGCACACCGGGGAAGAGCCCGAAAGGGGCATCGAGCTTGGAGGGCTCCGGTTGTTTTCCTTTGGAGATCCCGGAGTCCTCCACGCAGCGCTGAAGGCGACTACTTTGGGTTAGTGAAATTAAAATCCCACATAACCCGACGTTGCTCCCTTCTGCGTCACAGCGTCGGGTACCTTTTGAAGTTTACCCCCTCGATAACAAAAAAGCAGATCTGTCATATTTCTATCTTATAATAGCAATTTCTTAACGCTGGGTTCAGAAGAAGAGAAAAAGTTCAGGTTTTGAAGAGCGAGACTAAGAATTACGCTTAAAGTAGATGATGGAACTTAGTTCTAATTAATAGTACTGGATTTGTGGTAAATCGTAATTAGAGTTCCAATCTTATTCTGGTTTAATTACATGGCTATGCTTTGGACCATAAATGACAATGGATACTCAGCATCGGATAAATTGCATTCTCATTTATATACTTCTATATAAAAAATAAGCGTAGGTTAAGTGTGAATACAAATAAAGAAACCTAAAAACGTATTTCTTTCTATTCTCTACAACATATTACTTAGAAATTAGTTTTATATTGTGTTACATAAAACTTTTTACTAAAGTAGTACCTAGCAAGATGAAGATTTTTTATTTTTCGCATTGAATATTATTAACTGAATCGTAAGTGGGTAGTTCAGCTCTCAAAGATCTCAATCGAGCATACAATCTGATAAAGTCGTCTGCTACAGGCAGCCGTTAAACTGGCAATAGAATTCAAGTCCTATTTGCGAGAACATTTGCATAAATAAATTTTATTTAAACGTTATTTAAGTGATAGAAATTTGAAAATCCAATAAGGTCTCACTATGAATATTTCATACTACAAAATACCATGTTTTACTTCGACAAGCCATCTGAATCCATCCATCTGTTTTCAACCGGTATTTTCATGTCATCAGTTCGCTCAAAAGACGTTCTAAACTTTATTTAGCATTTGCATGTATTGAATTAAGAATTATAATTACATTTAATAAAAATACGGTAGTACAATTTATATGCACTAGTCACCCGTCGCAACAATCTACATTCGACCGTAAAAGTACAGTACAAATATGTCTATTGTGGTAAAAGGTAATTAGCTAAGCTGCATTTAAAAGCAATAGTGGCTATTTTGACAAAGACATCTGACATTTTTGACGTTGTGTTTTCATAGTAAGACATTGAATGTCCTATTTCGTTTAATATGTTTAAGTCAAATGCAAGGTAGTGTATGTAGTGTGTTTTAGTTGATTTTATGTACTATGTTTTATGCAATATTTAAAAAAAAATATTAGCATTCCGTAATCCTTCTCTACATCAACTATAACCGTGCGTAAGTTCACACTCAGTCTGCGGCAAGTATCTTAAAAACGAATTACAAGTTTTTGATTTCTTCTATATATTAATACGTGAAGCAAAAACTATTGGTTTACGTATTAATATTCACGTATTAATATATAGATATCTTGTATATTTTGGTCTAAATAAACACAGCTAGTTTGACAAGTTCAATTTTATAACACATTTTATCTAATAAAGTCTTTGTTCTTTCCACTAGAGTTAATATCTAAACATTTATTTTAATGTTATGTAATAACAGTTTACGGGATAAGCAAATTTGCGTACATAAATTTCTCCGTCGAGAACAATTATACAACGCTTGATACAGCTAGGTACGGAGTATCTTCATTAGATATTAATAAAGTTGAAGTTCAACAAATCCCCCTGGAACACTGATAGTTCACTCTATCCTCCTCCTATCTATATCTATCTACATGGACCTAATAATATATGTAGACTTTGTAATAATATTCTGTATATAAACTTTAATTATTGATTTAATCAACTGCGACGACTCGCGTGGCGGAGCGGTTACTGTACCGGTACCGGTCTGACGCGCAATGAGTTCTGGGCTCGATTCCCGGCCAGACAGGTATCTGAATGATGAGTTTAGATTAATGTTATGGGTCTGGGTGTTTGTAAATTCGTCCTGTGTGTGGCATGGTATCTACGACACAAGAGAAAATCCTAGTGTGGGGCTATGAGTGTAGAACGCGCGTTTTTTTTTTAACTATGGATAAATAAGATCGGGCCACAAATACACACTTGGTTAGCGCGGTAGAATCATATCAGGGGTAGATTACTAAGTCAAGCTATTACATTTATTCATTTATTTATTGTTTGAAACAACTTCTCCTAAGGGTCACAAGGGTAAACTTAATGCCTAATGGCATTCTCTGCCAGTCAACCTTGGGCGTATATACCAACAAGCTATTGGTCACGACTTTCTATGTGTAGGTTATAATACAAACATTTAAACAATTAAATCCTTTTAGAAATAAAAAAAATGTAGTGAACTACATCATAAAATAAACCAAATATCTTATAATATCTATAATAGACTTTGAGGTGATTATAAATATTTAGTAGTAGAACAATTTACTAAAGGCAGATTTAAGAATTTGTTAAATAAGGCATGTCTGATTTGCCAAATAAAATAAAGACAAGAACATCACAATAAGAAAGTACTATTTATATCTCTACTGACCCTTTTCAAGAAGCATTACAAATTCACGAAAAGGACGCAGGGTCGGGCCACGTTTCTATTGAACAATAAGGGACCAATTTCCCTTTAAGTACATAAATGAAATGAACGAAATAAGTACTGAATTTTGCGAAGCATTTTTAAGCGTAAACGTATCTTGGGTTAGCAGAATATCTAAGTGATATACTTAAAATAATTATATTTAGATTATTATTATATTAATACGTGAAGAAAAAACTTGTGACGCATATTAACGTAATATGCCGAGGACGGATTAGTATGAAATTTTGCACGGTTATAGTGGACGTAGAGAAGGAGTGTTGTATGTTAATATTTTTTCAAATAATGCATATATCATACATAAAATCAACTAAAAACAAATTACACACACTATTGTTCATTTGTCACATACACATATATAGTAAACGAAATAGAACATTCAATGTCATAACATGAAAACACATAACGTCAAAAATGTCTATGTCAAAATACCGCTATTGCTTTTAAATGCGGCTTAGATAATAAAACCTCTATTTATATTTAATGGGCGCTTTCAAAATTACTTGAAAATGATTACATTTTATTTGAATTTGAGAAATATTCATACTGCTTGGGATAATATGAAATTTAGTTTTTTAATTTAAATTACGGTCGAATTTCGACCGATGCGACGGGTGACTAATTTATATAAGTAGTCTATTTATCTTTCCAAATCATTTTCTTCAAGATACTTACTAAAGTTTAATGATCAGCGAAACAATTTATAATAAAACTTGATGGTATATTTTAATCTATATTCGTATATACGAGATACATAATGTTTATTGGCTCTTATTTATGGGCACGTAGCCAACAGAGTAGAAGTTATCTAAAGTCAATTATAACGGCTTATTTATCTCGAAAACTAAGTCGAAAGGCTCATTTAAGCTTATTGTCCAATAACTTGTCCCGCCCTTCAACATATAGCACGGCAAAAAATTTAAAGAACCACACCCTTAACGTGACTAATCAAATTGAAAACTATAATATCTACTTGACAGGCAACATAGACCTTTAACGGGTGGTTCTCGAAACAAACAAACGGTGCACAAATGTTCCATATGTATTGCAGAACAATATCCATCCATCAGCCTTTTGATGTCCACTGCTTGACGTAGGCCTCTCCAAAATGACGCCACTCGAACCAGTCCTGTGCAGTCTGAATCCTCTGAATTCTGAATCCTCTGCAGAATGATATACTTGAAAGTCTATAAGGCACTAAATAAGGGATGAAAGCTTTAGGATAATAAAACTGAATATTTTATGTCTTACTGAAAATATACCAGATAAAAATAAACATACCCGCCAACCTCAATTACTTGTGGCGTTCAAGCTGACGACCTTGCCAAAATGAAGTTCGTACCGTAGTATTATTTCTTTTGTTAGATAATCTAACGATGGAATAAATGTATCTAAGAGCTCCAACAGAATAGCTACGGCACACCTGGTAGTAATGTAACAAATTTTGTTTGCAAATGCGAATGCGAATGCGAATATCTCTTACCGACATTGTTTGCATTCGACATGCGAATATTGTTTTCTTTTAGTTTATGTTTTTTTTGGTCGACAAACTGCAGTCCGATTTCAATAATTCCTAATAACTAGATGTACCCCGCAGCTTCGCCTGCGTTAAAAAAAATCGATGTATCGATTGTCCCGTGGGAATAAGATATTTTCCCACGGTAAAAAGTAGCCTATATGTTAGTCCAGAGTATCAGCTAACTCCCTACAAAATTTTATGAAAATCGCTCCAGCCGTTTAGACGTGAAAAAGTAACAAACATACACTCAAAACTTTCGCCTTTATAATATTAGTATGAATTTGGAGACATTTTCTTGCAAAGCACCTCAATTCCCTGTTCGCAAAACATTCGCACAATTCTGGTACATGCGAATATCTAAAAACAAGCAAACGTTACGTCACAAGTATATGCCGCCCAAGTATATGTACTATATATAGTAGGTATGTGTAAGTATATATGACTGCCGCCCATGAACGTGTGAAATTTACTTTGGAAGTCGTCAGCGGACTTCAAAGGCTAATGCAAGGAAGGATACCGTATAAAGCTGGATAGAACTCTAATAAACATTTAATTTGCGAATATACAGCGTTGAACATTCGCTCTTCAATAAAGCCTCCATAACGAAGCACTTCCGTAATTGTAAGGATTTATTAGCTGAGTTTTATTGCCTAACGAACAGACGAAAACAAACTTTATCACAGGGTACTAAAGGCCAAGTGGCTGTTACTTTTAGAGCCAATTCGTAACCAAATCGTTCATTCGTTGAAGCGTTTTCGCCGAATACGTTGAGAGGAAAAGTCTAATTATTTCTTTACTTCCCTGGTGTTGCAAATGTCCATAGGCGACGGTGACTGTTTTCCATCAGGTGGCCCATCTGCCTTATCGTTTGGCCTAACTACCTATATAAAAAATTTCGCTACGTCGAAAATATTTTTGTATAAAAAACGCGTAGAAAGCGTTACTCATAGGCCCGCAGTAGGATTTTCGTGGGTGCCAAGGTCACACACATAGACGAATACACAAACACCCAGACCATTTTTTTTTCTTTTTTTTGTTTTCGAGGGGAAACCTTCAAAAGGTACCCGACGCCGTGGGAGCGACGCAGGGTTATGTGGGATTTTTACCGCACTAAAACCCCCTCGGTGGCCGTCCTCGGCGCTGAAAAGGAGGACTCGAAACGACTTCAACCGGAATCCTCCGAGCGCGCTGCCCCATCGGGCTCCTCTCAGATGGGCGGCTGGGCCCACCGCTCCGTCTAGTCTTTACGACGGTATGCGACCACACATACCGCCATCCTTCCCGGGATTGCCTGACCGAACGGTTCGAGCTCCCACTCTAGCCGTCTGCAACCCCGGAAGCCCCTTTTAGTCGCCTCTTACGACAGGCAGGGGATACCGTAGCCCTATTCTGACCCCGAGGCTACAGGGACGAAACACCCAGACCCAGAACAATAATCTAAACTTATTCGGAAGCTTGTCAGGCTGGGAATCGAACCCAGGACCCACTGCGCGTCAGACTTGTAACCGCAACACCATGCGGATCGTCAAAATGTATCCAATAAAGCGGTTTTTTTAATTTGGAGTAACAAACGAGCATACTGTCTACCTATTGGTAAGTAGTATCTGCCGTCCATGGACATCTGTGAAACTTCACGTAGACGAGAAGTCATATCTAAAGTCAATTACAGCTGCGTTACTTGTACTGTTGGACTACATTTTTGGTATTATTCAACTCAGCAAGCCTAAGATAATCTACTTTAAAAAGTATCATTACATAGTACCTATAACACAAAGTCGCTTCCCGCTGTCTGTCCCTATGTATGCGATGCATAGATCCTTAAAACTACGCTACGGATTTTAATGCAATTTTTGTAATAGATAAATTACTTATAGATAAAGGTTTTCATGTATATTACATGCACAATATAGTAGTGAAACACTGATAATTTTAGATTTTTGACTTTTAAGCGTAACGAGGTTTGCCGGGTCAACTAGTCTACGTATAATCTTCAGTCTATCTATTTATGATGCTTAAGCGGTAGATTTAAACAAAATTCTTAGACGAGGACTATAGGTAATACTTTCATTCTCCAGCTTCTTCTCTGTGTAGAACTGACATAGATGATGTTTTTTTTTTTATAATAATGATGTAGCAAACGAGCGTACAGTCCATCTGATGGTAAGTGCTCACTGGCGCCCATGGACATTTGTAAGCAACTTCATATAGAACATAGGTTTTATCTGAAGTCAAACACAGATGCGTTGCTATTCCCGAGGACTTGGATGATCGTGTTATATAAAGTGTGCCGGCAATCATACCTTTACATCGAACGCGAGGAATGTTTCACGTTAGAAATAGGTGTGGTGGTGGTACCTCCCCAAACAAACTGGTCAAACAACACTCCTTCTACCACCTTTTAAACAAACATCTGTTGAACGCATTTAACATACAGACGAACAAAAAACGAATTATTGGACAAAATATCGGCGACCATTCTCTGAATATAAAATGACATCTTAACGGTTTCTGAACTTCGTGATTTATTGTCGTTGGGGCTTTAGTTAATCAAGTGATTTGTGGTTATTATCGAACTTCGGGTAACAAATACATCTAGGCAGAATATTATGTTTAGTTAATACCGTATTTTTGTATCGTTTAACGTTCGTAATTGTACGTCATGAAACAATAAAATTATATATATAAGATCGGATTATTGCCAGTGTTACCAATTTTACTTCCAGTAGTAACGCGGTTAATTAAATATTATTTTAATGAATAATTCATTAAATTCAATCTCAATTAAAAATCAATAGAAGATCAATTCATAACCTCGTATGTATAATTTGTGGTGTATCGTGTACAAGGTGAACTGTTTCGTACCATATAAAGGAATGGTATATAAAATTTTATCATGTGCCAACATTTTAATACATAACGAGTACTCACGATGCGCCTTTTTTATTCCACCACCATAATCACCGCAGTATTACAGTGACCGCAATCCATGCAACTGGGTCGAAATGTCGGCAGTAAAGAAATTAAAAACGAGTACCATAAGCAGCTGTTAGATATAGAAATTGATCAAAATAGAGTTTTAATATGCGTTGTTAACAGTATCAATGAATTCCATTTAAAATCCATTTTAAATATCTTTTAGTCTATTTGAAAAAAAATAAAAGTCTGGATTTCAAATAAATACAAGGTTTGTCTTCGTATACGGTAAATATGTACTCCTACTTCTAATAAGCATACTCATTTCTAAAAATAGCCTGAGATTCGAACTTCGAACCCTTGATTGAGATGCCGAGTTTCAACCACTTGGGTAGGTATTGCTGCTTTCATATGTATGTATTTACGTGGCAGAATATTTCTTTACTTTATATGTTTTTGTACATTGTGAAAATACATTGAAAACTTTCAGATAGAAGAAAATATTAGAAAGCACTATTTTATTTCAACAGTTTGTAAATATGTAAGAAAATGCATTAACAAAAATACCACAAGTACACTTAATTCGTAATTACATATTCTTTTGACAACTTTTATACGTCTAAGCCGTACTTTCAAGACCCCGCATTACGCCATTCATCTTGTCTGGAGCTCGGCTTTCAGAATTAGATGTCTTTTCTTGGACGCAAATTACACATTATCTCTGATTAACGTCACCTTGAACATTTATAAAGCTTCACCTTGGAATAATGTTTTCATTCAACAAGAGGATGTACAGACCGGAAAATTTTACTTGTTTTTTGGTAAAAATAAATATGTATGTTAATTTAGCGTTGATTACATTTTTAAAGCAATGCGTAATGCATATTGTTTAAAAAATATATGTTTTTGATTTCAATACTGCCGATATTTCGACCCAGTTGGGTAGATTGTAGTCATGGCAAAAGTGTGATGTTTATGGTGGTTAATTAAAAATGCGTATTTTGAATACCAGTGTCTTACTAAAACATAGGTACCTGATATTCTATAGATTCACAACATACTTCAAAGTTGTAATCAAGATAGCGTAGCACTGTTCAAACAGAACCGTGTAAATTAAACAATCATAATGCAAGACCATATTTGCTGGTCTTGGTCAAAAATACCATAAATTCATCTCATCAACTCCACATCAATAAAAATATGAGCGAATTGGATTATCATCATTCATCCAACTGGTTTCGTTTGTAATTAAATAGTGTAATTAAAAAATAAGAGGTCCATTTTCTCATCCATAGAGGTCCATATTCCTTTTTTTTTGTTCTCTCCTTCAAAAAGTTACCCGACGCCGTGAGAGTTAACGCACTAAAGTCCCCCCAGTGGCCGTCCTCGTCGCTATAAAGAGAACTCCGGGACCTCTAAAGGACCGCAGCCAGGATCCTCTCAGCGCGTTGCCCCATCGGGCTCGTCCAAGATGGGCAGGTAGGCCCACCGCTCCATCTAATCTTTACGGCGGTATGCGACCACATATACCGCCGTCCTACAAGGGATCGCATACATACCTATTTCTCATATACCTACGTAGAAAAAAAAATACTAAAAAAATTGAGTATTCAAACTTAAAAGCTCAGCTTCTTCAGATTAGAATAATACCTACCCATTAAAATCCTAAAAGCAATTTATGTTCTCCTCTTAAAAATGGTAATCATTCATTTTGACGCGTGATCACGGACTAATATAATCTTTTCTCACTCTACAAATAACGTACTTGGCCCTCTATATAAATACTTTTAGGTTATTAGTAGACGCAAATAATTCCCAAATTATCATGCTAATCCCAAAGTATTAGTATACGAATTTACGTAGTTTTTCAATATATTTTTGAGTCCATAAAGCAACAAATGAGCCCGCACTTTACCTGATGGTAAGTGTTGAATGCATTCCATAGAGTTGACTCTATGGAATGCATTCAACACCGGTCGAACTACCCTGATGGTAGCACCAGTGTAGTTCGAACGGGGAAGTACCACCGCCACAACTATTTCTAACGAGAAGGATTTCTTAAGTTTCAATATATATAAAAAAATAATTTCAATATATATATAAAAAATAAAAAACGGATATAAATAAGAAAAAAGACAAACCCGCTGAGTTTCTTGCCGGATCTTCTCAGTTGAGGTCGTATTCCGATCCGGTGGTAGTGTAAGAAAAAAAATGTAACTGACAATTTGTAAGTGCCCCCGTAGGCCTATACAAAATAAAGACATTTTCATACGAGACATAGTTTCATACGAGGCGACTATCATAGTCCTCGGGAGTAGCAACGCATCGGTGTTGGGTTCTGGGTGTGACGCATCTGAAGTCGATGGAACCCATGTTCTGTATGAAGTTGATTACAGATGTCCATGGGCGCCAGTGACCACTTACCATCACGTGGACTGCATGCTCGTTTCCTACTTCAGTCGGATAATAAAAAAACTTTTGTGAGCAACTTCATGTAGAACAGGCGTTCTATGTGAAGTCAATCATAGATTACTGTTCCTGAGGACCAAGATGGTCGCCTCTATTTGAGATTACAGATGTCCAGCGACTAGCGACAGCGACTTACTACCAGGTGGACTGCATGCTTGTTTGCTACTTCAATCTTATATAAATACGTATATGTCTAGTACCAAACTTCCTTCAGACCGGAAAAACAGCGCTTAACACTGTCGTTAAAAGACATTTGTAGCGGTGGTGATATTTCTAGCGATGGTGTCTTCGTGTGAAAATTGCAAAACACTGTACTACGAGTCACAGATTTTGCGATGTATAGTACTGCTAGCACAATGTATAGCACTCTTCGCAATCTCGGAGTATTTACATAAGTGAGGCTTTATGTTAGGGCTGCCACTCGTATTCCATATATATACCATATTGGTGGTTACCATATTACAACAAGTAATGTAATGTATTTCCACACATTACATTACTAGTTGTAGTCCACCAATTCGCACTAGGCCAGCGCGGTGGACTATGGCCTAAACTCTCTCATTCTGAGAGAAGACCTGTGCCCAGCAGTGGAACAATAATGGGTTGATGAGAGAGACGACGGTGACTACTCATAGGCGACGGTGACTACTTTCCATCAGGTAGCCCGTCTGCCTTATCGTTAGGTTAAATTATAAAAAAAAAAAAAAGAGAGTTGAATCCCACAGCTTTGCACACGTTAACAAAAATCGATTGTCCCGTGGGAATAAGATATTTTTCCACAGTAAAAAGTAGCCTATATGTTAATCCAGAGTATCAGTTAAGATCCTACCAAATTTTACGTAAATCTCTCTAGCCGTTTACACATGTAACAAACATACACACTCACAAACTTTCGCTTTTATAATATTACGTATGATACTTTAGTAATATGCACTATATTCTCTGTGTATTATATTGTAAAATTTCTAATTCATATCAGACTTTCACTATCAATAGTGGTTATTAAAAAACGAAAAACAGATAAATACATATAAAATATGTCGTCGCAGTGAATTAGCGAAAAGAAAATGTATTGAATTTTTTAAAAGTATTATATTTTACAATGTTTTTCTGAAGAAATATGTTTTTTAATCAAAAACAATAGTGGCGTCCCTATTTTGTACCTCTGCCCCTTTAGTTATTTGGAGAAGCGAGATTATGTAAATAAAGCTAGTAAGTACGGACGAAATGTAGGGTTGGACCAGTTTTGCGGAAAATCAACTTAGTTTACGAGCAATTTAGTGTTTCGGTTTATCTATTACTTTTATGAGTCAGTGACCAAATCACTAAAACAAAGAAATTGATTAACTTTGATTAAATTTTGATTAGTCAATAGATATGTTAAGGCTTGGGATTTTATGTATACGAATATTACTCAATATCGAAATTGATAAACTTAATCAATCTAAAAGTTTTGTGAAGTAAATATTAGCTTATATAAAAACTTTCTATCGAACGCAATTTTGCTTTAAAGGTACCTTATTCTAAAGGATAGAGCAGTGGTTCCCAACCGGTGGTCCGCGGACCACTGATGGTCCCTGGAAGCACCTGAAGGGGTCCGAGAAGTCATCAAAAAAAATATTGTAATATCACATATTGTGTTATCACAATGACAGTCAAGTAGCGTACAGCCGTGCTTGAACCAAGGATCAGGAATAAGTAAAGAGTATACAGAAAGCGCATTAAATATTATTTGCTTTGAACAATAAGTAATGTACGCGTGATTTATTAAAAAAATAATGCGATATTAATTTTCAGATTTATTTTTATCTTCAATTACTCCCTCATACCGGTGGTCCACAGTGGTCCACAGTGGTGGTCGACAGATATTTTGCCAATTGGTCCTTCGTGACCAAAAGGTTGTGAACCACTGGGATAGAGGAACCTTGAAAATATACTCCGGGGTTCAGAAAGAATTGCTGGGTTATGTGGGACGTTTAACGTAACATAACGCTTTCAGTGGTCATCCTCGTAACGTAATGACTCGAAACGCTATGTAAAGGAGTTCGGGATCTCGAACGGAACATGACAGGAGTCTTTCCGGAACAATAAAGTTCTTCAACATCGCTTGAGTGCCTACGACAGTATTGGGTTGGGTGGTAGAACCAGTGTAGTTCGACATTCCATACCTAATCCTAGCGTGAAGCATTTCTTACGTTTTGATAGAAGGGTGTGATTACCGGCACAGTTTCACACGAGGCGACCATCATAGTTCTCGGAAGTAGCAACGCTTCTGTGTTTAATTTCAGATAGAACACATGTTTTATGTAAAGTTACACTTACTATCAGGTGTAATGCATGCCGTTTGCTACATCAATCAGATAAAAAATACAGGCTAAGTTCTAAACTGTACTAAACTAAACATCTAAAAAATTACAATACAAAACAGTTTAACGCCTCAAAAGCTTTAAATAAAAACGAATGTAAACGGAACCACGCTTCTTATCTTGTATACGAAATACAACCCAAGGAACCAAACTTTGTTTCTCCATTTATCATGTCAGCCTTAGGGTTGAGCAAGACGGGCCCTGAATTATTCAAAGGGCTTTGTAACGCTCGTGGCTTCTTTAATAACTTGGAGCTCCCTCATTAGGCTACTAATGAATGTTAGTACAGTCCTAAACATTTTAGAAATTTTACCAAGTAGTAGACCGAGTATGGCTCGACTACGGATATATGTAAATCACCTATTATTTTTTTCGAAGACACGAAACGAGCATGCAGTCCACCTGATGGTAAGTGGTCACTGCCGCCCATGGACATTCGTAAGCAACTTCATATACAACATAGGTTTTATCTGAAGTCAATCACAGATGCGTTGCTACTCCCGAGGACTAGGATGGTCGCTTCATATAATTTGTACCGGCAACCACACCCTTCCATCAAAACGTAGGTAAGGAATGCTTCACGTTAGAAATAAAATATGTCTAGAGCGTGAAGCATACCTATCTTGCATTTTGTCATAAGGGTGTGGTTGCTAGCTTACTTTCATATGAGGCGACCAACTTATCCCTCATGGTTAGTAACGTAGCTTTAAATGACTTCAGATACAAGCAAAGTTCTATATGAAGTTACTTACAAATTTCTATTAGTGGCAGTGTTCTCTTAACATCGCATAAAGTTTGCTATTTCAATCTGTTTTCAAACTTGTCTTTGACAGCGGATACAACGTACAATAAAAAGTACTCGTAATATTATCGTTATATCGTACTACCTAATACAACACATTGTCATCAAAAGACTACAATTCAGCATTGAAACAGCAACAAACCTTCAGTTTTTTTCAATTATTTTAAAATATATTAAAATTTTTCATTTTAAAGGATTTCGCAAAATTTTAATTTAAGTGTCAATTATTTCAAATAGTTTGTTTAAAAAAAAAAGAAAAAAAAATGGTTTTATAATCCTCATTTAAAGAAGATGCTATCAACTATAATTGCTTTCAACTTGCTATTGTAAACTGATATGTAATTAATGCATCCATATTTCTTGAAACCTCTACAATGTTGTTATTCTAATCCGTAGATTAGAATAACAACATTGTAGAGGTTTCAAGACGACAGACGTACTGTACCGTACCTACATTATTTGTAATATGTATTTCTCGTGTTAAATGAATTGGAATGAGAAATAAATGTCTTAAACCGTAAACCGAAACTGTGGATTTATGCAAAAATCTACGTACGAACGCTACGCAAAAAATCCTGTCAAGTCTCAATTCAAAACAAAGGAAAATAAAATTAAAACTACCTTTTGTTATGTTTAATTAAAGCTTGCTACTGACTGGCAAGTTAATTAGAGCATGCAGGTTGCAATAAAACGAGCGATGGCGCACGGTCATATCGCCTGCTCATGACAGCTTATAACTAGATGACATATGGGCGTGCCTATAACTTTGTATAAAAAAATCAGTTAGTCTCTGTTTCCTTTAGTAACCTTTTGTTTCCTTTTCCAAAAATTGTAGAAAAAAAGTTTGTTCAAAATTATTTCCCATGTCTATGCTTGAAACATGTTGTGGTTGGTCTAAACATAGGTATAGACGAACACACAAATATCTAAAGTCATCTCAAAAATTTCAATCTTTATTATTTTTTTTATCTGTCTGAAGTAAGAAACGAGCATACAGTCCACCTGATGGTAAGTGGTCACTGCCGCCCATGGACATCTGTAATCAACTTCATACAGAACATGGGTTCCATCTGAAGTCAATCAAAGATGCCTTGCTACTCCCGAGGACTATGATGGTTGCCTCATATGAAAGAGTGCCGTGTGTGTGTGTTATTGACATATTTGTCGGGCTGAGGACCAAACCCGGTATCCATTGCGTGACAGGCCGGTATGGTGGCGCTTCGCCTCGTGTACCTTCAACATAAACAAGTATTCAGTGTTTTTCATTAATATGACGGAAAAAAGGAACTCGAAAAAAGGGGTCCAAATTCCACTAAAAATATTTATAATAATTTTTGGGAACGAAAACTGGGGCGGAAATATAATCCTTTACGTAAGTATTGTTCTGTTTTCCTTTAATAAATATTTAGAAGCTATTTAACTAAATAAATCTTATTATTATCATTACCTAATAACATCCAAATAGATTAGGTTACCTAATAAACGGAGCAAAGGTGTGGACTAATGTCGATTTGTCCTAGTATCTGGTCCTGACGGGTAGTACCTACGTAATGAGTATAAATAGACTGCTATATTTATAGGACGTTTATTTGTTTACACAGTATTTCTAGGACTTATGAAGACATGTTGAATAATATTCGTTTATAGCGTCTGCTCGTCTTCCAAATTAGGGCGCCAATGGTTCTAACTCCAGGTATGTTTATTTGATTTTTCAAAATGATGTGTACAATGGTAACAGAGCAGTGATAGCCTAATGGTTAAAACTTGCCCTCTTAATCGAGAGGTCCGAGGTTCAAACCCAGGCACGCACCACTGATTTATATGCGTATTAGAAATCAATTATCACTGCTCTTTGGTGAAGGAAAACATCGTGACGACACCTACACACCCGAGAGATCTTTTTAAAAAAAAAAGTTCTCGGAGGTGTGCGATGTCCACCAATTCGCACTTGGCCGTAGCAGTGGACTATGGCTTAAATACTCTCTCATTCTGAGAGAAGACCCGTACCCAGCAGTAGGACAATAATGGGTTGACGAGAGAATGGTAACAGGATTTTTAATTTCTCGAGGGGAACTTTCAAAAGGTACCCGATGCCGTGACAGCGACGTCATTGATTATATGGATTTAAACCGCACTAAGCCCATTGGTCCCCTGGCGGTCCTCGATGCTGCGAGGAGAACTCCGGTATCTCCAATGCAACCAAGGCCTGAGCGCATTGTCTCATTGGGCTGCACCACACTGTCTGCCTTCACGACGGTTTGCGACTATACAATTAGAATGACGGTTCATTCTTCCCGGGAGACCACGAAAAACTGGTCCTGACCCTGACTGGTCGGTTTGAGCTCTTACCTGAAACGCCCTTTTAGTCGCCTTCTAAGGTACGTAGGAGCAAGAGTATAAAAAAATACTTCTCAAAGATGAGTTACGTCCACGAACACGTATTTAGTAAACACTCAGACTACTCTATAAACCCGTCTCCCTCTGATGGAAGTAAGTGCCCAGCTATGAAACGATAATGAATTGGAAGAGACAGTGATAAATAGATAATACATATATCTATTCAAAGTTACCTAATTATAGGGGCGAGGAATACATATGCTCATGCAATTTGAAACCGCAAATTTTCATGCAATACTCATATTACCACACAACCACTAATTAATTATACTAACCAATAAAGTCACGCATTCATAATAATATTATGGCACAATTAATTACCCATTGTTATTAAAATATGTCAGAAATACTACTGCCATTTTGGAAATTAGTTTATAATAAAACATACGGAAGGCAACAAGTAAGGTCGTTTAGTTATGTAGGTTATGGTTTTTTTATCTGTCTAAAGAAGCAAACGAGCGTGAAGTCCACCTGATGGTAAGTGGTCACTGCCGCCTATAGACATCAGTTAGCAACTTCCTATAGAAGATAAGTTCTTTGTAAAATAATTCACAGATGCGTTGCTTCTCCCGAGGACCAAGATGGTAGTCTCATGTAAAAGTATGTCGGCAACCATACCCTTCCACCGAAACAAGACACACAATAGATGTTTAATTACTCTACTGATTATTAAAATGTGTCATAACATGTACTATAAACGTGTTCTACATTCTTAAAGTTCACAGCATAACCCAAAACGAAGCGACTCGAACTTTGCTGTCGTGAAATAAAATGTGGTGTATTTGCGCTTGTTATTTATAGAAGTAAAAACTAAAATTATTAAATATATTTACACTTAAAAGTAAGCATTAAATTTACGATCCTAGCTAAGTGGAGTAATTTCCCCGCAAAGGTCACCGCTATCATTCGCGGTGTAGACGATCTGTCATGGCGCCAGCCCGTGACAGGCAGATAGGACTTGACGGATAAACACATATTATCGTGAGTTCTATTTCATAAAACATAATGTTAGCGTTCTCAAAATACCGAAATTAATATTATTAACGGAAAAAAATAGCAATTTTTGATTTGAATTACAGTAGAATTCATATATAACGACTTCGCTTAAAACGACTAACCGGTTTTAGCGACGACAATGTTTACTCAAGTTAGGTTCCATAGTTAGTTACTAAGAAAATAATCCGTTTAGTGCGACTCTGGTTTAAGCGACCAACTGCTTATAGCGACCGTTATTTATAAAAATACGTCCGGTTAAAACGACGCGCAATGTTTTGTTTATGCCTACGCACCTACACCGCTCAATGTGTTTGTTCAGACTAACTTTGATGATGATATTATGAAAACGATGATGTCACGAATCCACAATGCCGTACGAAGCTCTTATTACCGAACAAAAGTTTGTCAAAAACAAACTCAAATAACAGACTTTTTACGTTAGTTGCTACACAGAACTTTTTCGTGTATTGAATTCATACATTATTGTATTACAGTACATTAAATTTGTGATTCTTAGGTACTAATTGTTTTATTTTACTTAATAAGAAAATCAAACTTTCGCATTTATAATATGTAAGTACATATGTACATACATATGTATGTAATACATACATACATATTTACCTCAGAAATAATTTTATCGTTTTGTGCGTCGTCCGGTTAGTACGACATAGTATCTCCGGTCCCTTGAAGGTCGCTATATCCAGATTCTACTGTAGTTTTATTTAAAGAATTACAACAGAATCGTACACAAATTATTCACAACAAATTATGATCGAAAAATAGCTCACGTGTACCCCAGCAGGCAAGCGTTTGCTTAAAGCGACGGCAGCAGAATGAACCGGTTGCATAGAGGACTCGCCTTTTTATAGGTTTTGTACCTGCATTCTGGGGGTACACCTTACAATTTAATATACATGTACGATATTCTTTATATAAAAACTTATTTAAAGTATTAGAGATGGGATGCACTAGTGATTTTTGTCACTGTGTCTGTTGCATCACTGTCGCCATTGCCATTAAGGTGGGCATGGACATTAAGGTGGGCATTCACGTTACAACGGTCGTACAGTCTACCGCACGAACTACGGTCGTATGCAGCAAGTTCGATCTTAAATGGCTTAGTCCTAAGGCGGACTGTACGGCCAAGTTCATGTTCCTGTACATGCTATGAACATCGTTCATGTTTGTGTCAGCCCAAACTTCTGCTTATCAAAATAAACAGTTCGGAATTTGACTTATGATGAGCTAATCAAAACAGTTAAAGAATATTACAAATTAAATAGCAACGAATTTTTGTAGAACCGTCTGTACGACTGAGTCGCAAAGTATATGTGGCGATCGAACTGTCGTTGCGACTGTCCGTTCGACCGTTGCAACGTGAACGCCCACCTTAACGGTATCTTCGGTTTTCCGCATCGATATATGGTTTTCCGACATAAATTGAAAAGTAAGAATTAGAGTAGAAAAGCAATCGTGTCGTTTTCTGGACATTACAAACAAACTCAGTTTCGCATTTAAGCTATTAATTGAAATACAAAAGTACAATACGTTTTATAGGAAGGACACTAATAATTTTAGATTTATGGCTTTTAGGCGGAACGAAGTTCTCCGGGTCAGCTTGTTACTTATAAACTAAAACAAGCTTTCTACGTTCATAGCCCCACACTAAGATTCTCTCCTATGTTGTGGGTACCATGGACACACACAAAACGAATACACAAACACCCAGACCCATAACATGAATCTAAACTCATCATTCAGATACCTATCTGGCTGGGAATCGAACCCGAGTCAAAATCTTATGACTATACCTAAACACATCATTATATAACTATACATATACACGTCATTCGAAGTTTTTAGATAGACGGCGTTAATTTCGACTGCGACGCACGTCGCCACATCAAAGTCCTTTCTGACTCGGAACCTTAGATGTTTCACGTCAAAAATGGAAATTGTCCCATTTGTGATAAAAGGTCTTCAGAATTCTCGTCACGTCGTTATCTGAAATCTGGAAGAGAAATCATTATTTCTCCCGGGATAATTAGTCAACGCAAGTTTGTAATTAATTTTAGCTAGCTCCGATTCTCCGTAATTGTTGCGGGTTCCATTATAAGTTTTGGATTTGTATTTGTATATTCAAATACCGAAATTATTCTTCTCAGAAGGGTTACTTCAAATATATGTTAGCCTTCATGGGATAAATGTTTTGTAAAACGCTTTTCATATTTTATATTGAACTAGCAAGTACCCGCGGCTTCGCCAGCACGGTTACAGGGAACTAACGTTAGAATTTGATAGCGTGATTTGACTTGCAAGTGAATTTTACTAGCGACATCTATTAACAAAGTCTGGTACTACTAAATATGTCGTCAACCCATTATTGTCCCACTGCTGGGCACGGGTCTTCTCTCAGAATGAGAGAGTTTAGGCCATATTCCACCGCGCTGGCCAAGTGCGAATTGGTGGACTACTAAATATGTATCGACTAACAAAACATCGAAATTCTCATGTGAATGAGAGAGCGCGGTAAAAAGTAGACTACGCCACTATCTCCCAACATATAAACCATATCGTATAATAGCTATGTGACGACGTGAAAGAGGAACAAATAAATACACTTTCACATTTATAATATTACTATGGACTATATGTAAATGATGGACAAAATAATGTCTGAAATCGATTACAAGTCCGTTGCTATCCCTAAAAAATGAAGTGAATCGCATCAAATATACTTTGGTGGTAAAGTATAATAGTATAATACTTTAACGCGAAAGTATAATACTATTTAATATCAGTACATAGTATAAAACAAAGTCGCTTCTCGCTGTCTGTCCCTATCTTTACAACTACGCTAAAAATTTTAATACAGTTTATTTTAATAGATAGAGTGATTCGAGAGGAAAGTTTTCATGTATAATACCTGTATAATAGAGTAGAGAAACACTAATAATTTTAGATTTTTGGTTTTTACGCGGAACGAAATTCGCCGGGTCAACTAGCAGAATATATAAGATTTTATAGTCATCACTTCGCATATCTATGTTGAAATCATACGTACATAGAGTTGAACCACTATTATTAAAGATAAACGATTATAAACATGATTAATGTAATCATGATTAAGGTTAATTGCTTTTTAGAATTAATTTGAAATGAACAGATACAGATCTAAGGTCCGTAGAGCTCACTATTTATAAATTTCAAAGCATTGTTAGTCGCTGATCAACTGATTACAGTAACAAAAGGCTTTCTGTGAGCGTTCGGCGCTTTGACAATACAACTGAGTAAATTAGATTTCTTTATAAAGCCCAGGTATTGTTTTATACACAATAGGAAAGAATAAAACGTTATCTGCTACGTGATATGAAAGGGATGGTTCTTTAACTGCACAATTTTAAATAATATCAAAATAATCTTAATCATTACATACTATAAAACAAAGTCGCTTCGCACTGTCTGTTCCTATGTATGCTTAGATCTTTAAAACTACGCTACGGATTTTAATGCAGTTTTTTAATAGATAGAGTGATTCAAAAGGAAGGTTTTTTTGTATAAACATGCGTAATATAGTGAAGGAACAATGATATTTTAGTGTACGAGCTACTGCACGTACACGTGACTATTTTACGTATGTGAGTGCTTTACTTGCACACATGCAAACATTTTCCTTCATACGAATATCATTTTATAGTAAGCACTTTTTACGTGTCTTATAACAATAAATCAGTGTTAAACTAGCACTCATTGGGTTTGGTTTTCGTACGCTACCTTTCCCCGCAAAACTGTTACCTTAGTTCCTAATACTTAGTGAACGGTACATTTAGATTTTTTACCTTTAGCGGAACGAAGTTCGCCGGGTCAACTAGTAATTTTATAAATGCAAAAGTTTACGAGGTTTTATCCATCCATCCATCAGCCTTTAAAAGTTCACTGCTGGACATAGGCCTCTCCTAATTTACGCCACTTCGACCGGTCTTGAGCCAGCTGAATCCAGCGGTTACCCACCGTCTTCTTCAGGTCATCAGTCCACCTGGTCGGGGGGCGGCCTGCACTCCTTTTGCCGAGACGTGGTCTCCATTCGAGGACTCTTCTACCCCATCGGTTATCTGTCCTACGAGGTTGTATAGGTGTTTATAATTCTTTCAACTCTTGCTAAAACTAATAAAATTTAGCATACAAATATTTAATAACCTATATTAACAGGATACTTATTACTATGGTAGACGTACCTGAAGTGCGCAAAGCCGCGGGAATAACTTTATCATTAATATTTCTTAGATTTGATATAGATAATACCAAAAAAATCTTTTTATGTAAACAAAATTTAATTTTGCCTACTAGTCAATGATCACTGATCATTTGCAGTCCCAATCTAAACCTTTAGTACCTCGGCCTTCGTAGAATCACTATTTCAATATCCGGTAAAAATAATCTCTCGTCAAACCATAACTGTCCCACTGCTGGGCACGGGCCTTCACTCAGAACGAGAGGGTTTAGGCCATAGCCCACCGCGCTGGCCAAGTGCGAATTGGTAGAAAAATAATCTATCCCCAATAATAAGGTAAACAAAAAAAGAAATTCGATAGCCTCTTCGATATAAAAACGATCGCTTTTTTGTAATAAGTCGCTCAAAGTCTATATGCCGACTTTTTATAAAATATATTTACGAGGTAAATTTACGACCTCTCTATAAGGAAAGTCGGTTAATAATATCAATCCCGAACACATCAGCATGAGTATATCAAGGACGTTTTTGATTAAAAACTCAACGATTTGGAAACTCCAGCCTAAATTTTCGGTATATATAAACGACCACGTAAACACGCCTACGTTTCACATCCAAATGGAGTGTCATACGCTCTGTATGCTACGGTGCTACGGTCTGCGTAAGCATTTCGTAGTACGTGCTACGACGTAGATCAATACAATTTAATAACACGCTTTCTACACACATAGCCCCGCAGTAAGATTTTCTTCTGTGTCGTGGGTACCATGGACACACACAAGACGAATACACAAACACCCAGACCCAGAACATGTATCTAAACTCATCATTCAGATACCTGTCTGGCCGGGAATCGAACCCGGGACCCATAGCGCGCCAAACCGGTATGGTAACCGCTCCTCCACGCGGGTCGTCAACATAGTAGTATAGTTATTGGTTGCAAATTACAATTTAATGATACAATTGTTTTAATATCGTGCAACCTTTGGCTCTATTCAGCCTACTTAGGTAATAAATAGGTCTAGTCACCCGTCGCAGAGGTCTAAATTCGACCGTAATTCAACTAATAAAACTCAACTTAACATTGTCCAAAGTATCACAAATATTTCTAAAATTCAATTAAATTGTATTAATTTTCAAGTTATAATTGACTACGCTGAATTTAAAATCAATAACGGGTAGGTATATTGACAAAGACATCAGACGTTTTCGACGTTACATATTTTCATAGAAGACATTAATGTCTACTTCGTTTATTATATATTTACTCGTGTCAAATGCACGGTAGTGTGTGCAATGCGTTATTAGTTGAAAATATAAAAAAATATTAGCATTGTGTGCTCTTTCTCTTCATAAACAATAAGCGTGTAAGATTTTATACCCCTCCGTCCGCGGCAAGTTTCTTAAAAACGGAACCCAAGTTTTCCCTTCACGTATTAATATATAGGTTTGTAGTAGTAAGTAGCATAACCTTTTTCTGAAATAAATCGTGGTCCTAGATCAACCGGTTTAAACTGTGATTTCTTCCAATCAATTAGTAATTATTATTTTTTATCTGTCTGAAGTAGCAAACGAGCATACACCTGATGGTAAGTGGTCACTGCCGCCCATGGACATCTGTAATCAATTTCATACAGAACATGAGTTCCATCTCAAGTCAATCACATACGCGTTGCTACTCCCGAGGACTACGATGGTCGCCTCATGTGAAAGTGTGCCGGCAACCACACCCTTCTATCGAAACGCAAGAAATGCTTCACGCTAGAAATAAGTTATACTAGTTGAACGGTATTAAATTATTTCAATGTTATACTTCTTTTTAATAGCTCTAGACTTTTGAATTAACTCACTAAAATGAAAAGAAAATAAAAATATACTGTATCATGATCAAATTTTACTTGTAAGGAAAATTCTCAGCGAAATCGTCAAGAATGGACGATTTCTAAATGGAAACTTCAAGGCAAATATCGGATATTTCCTAAAATAAACTTCAATTACAGCGAATAGATTTGTAAGTTCACACTTAACCCGTTTCTGTACGTTAATAGCCTTTCATTAGGTTATTCATTGTGAATTTCCATTATGTGTGGAAACAGCATTCCCTTTAAATTTGCATATTCGCTTTTCATGTTTTGTACTTGCCAATTTCAACACATATCCTTTATCTAAAATTGCAAGGGACAATATTGAATCAACAATTTGATAGTATACACGCTCTTTACCACATTAATTGCATAGTTATTTGTTACACATATTCGTTTACAATTTGTGTAAACAAAATTCATTTCTGTAAAGTTTTTCTTACTACAGAAAAAATATACGTTACAACCCATATTTTGCCCACAGCTAGACAGATAAAGAGCAGGTTCTCTCCACATAAAGTTCAGATGAAGTAAAATCCACCTCGTTTTACCAATACATTTCTCCTATAGATTGACAGTGGATAACAGTCCCGATTTTTTGATTAAAATTAAAAGCCCCGCGCGGGACACGCTCACTCCCGCTTTTCGGGAAGGACTGGATTTTTGCTAAAAAACAGGTCTCCAAATCAATAAACCAATACAAATTTAAATCGAACTGTAATTTGTCGACCAACAAAAAAAGAGGTCGCCAAATGTATACAAAAAGTCGATCGGCAGTTTGTCGACCAAATAAGTCGTCAAATGTAAATCCTTTGACTGCCGTCCGTCATGTACCGCTTTTAACTATGAATTCCCGCTTTTTTCAATCAACAATTTTCTAAATCCCGACTTGATAAGAAAAAAATCCGGCAACGCTGGTGGATAATATCTAGCAATGCAATTCAAACCATAAACATAAAAGGCATACATAGTTGTATGTCTACGCTGTAAACATGGCCTTGTTCGAGTCGCAAGTTAATTAACTTTCCCGCTCTTAGATCTTCATCAAGACCACACTCATCAAATATTTATTTACGAGTTTTAAGCCTCTCGCACATTTCTACTGCCAACGTGTCTTAAGGAGTAAATGTTCCTTCTGAAGGAATGTGTGAATAAGCTCTGTATTTATTTACACCGCATGTGCTGCAATATTTATAGATAGAACGTATTAAGTCCTTTTCTTTGTAATATGCATACAAATTTCAATTTCTGTGTTTCCTTTTATCAGGTTTTTAGTGTCTCAGAATTACCTACCTATTTATATGCTTATACGTCCTATGCTTGTAAGGGGCTGTATTGTTGAAGATGTAAAACTTTGACTTATGACAATACTGATAAATGTTACTGTGTTCTAGTTTCAGTGGCGATTGCGGATTTATCAATAGGCGGAGTAGTCTTAAGCTTATAGCGGCAAAAAGGTGGCAAATATAATATTTTATCGATCGATTTCATCAAATTTACAAAGATATTGAAAGGACGATGACTTTTTTCACGGCGACAAATATAATTTGAGTTTTTAGCCTACTGACGACAAATGTGTAAAGTCGCCAATGTTAAGAGATGCGGTAACTGAGAGACAAAAGAATAGTTGAGGTTCCAACTTAGTCTTTAAGGGTAGCAGGGTAGTGGATTTTTTTTATCTGACTGAAGTAGCAAACGAACATGCAGTCCACCTGGTAAGTGGTCACTGCCGCCCATGGACATCTGTAATCAACTTCATACAGAACATAGGTTCCATCTGAAGTTAATCAAAGATGCGTTGCTACTCCTGAGGACTATATGTTCGCCTCATGTGCTATATGGTCGCCTCAGGGCAACGACACCCTTCCATCGAAACGCAAGAAATGCTTCACGTTAGAAATAGGTGTGGCGGTGGTACTTCCCCGGTCGAACTATACTGGTTCTACCACAAAAAAGGTAGATCTAATCCTATCAACTTTGACATGATGTGTCCGTAAACTTTAATATTTGTCAACTTTTATTACTCTGAGAACCTCGGTGGTATATAAATATTACACATATCAGGTTTTTATGAGGCTCTACGCCGAATTGCGTCATAAAACATAATGTGTTCGTCACAAAAGAAATGCTTCAATGTCAGATCATACAGATATGACATATCACGATTGTGATACAATATGGCCTTGAAACAATATTTATTTATATGTGCCATTATAATAACTAAATAATTTCAAAAGAGCAAAAATAATTTTATTTCAAATTCCACTATAGGCTTATAATGAAATTTTGCACTATTTGGATACCTATATTTTAATATAATTTCAGGGCAATCAAGAAATAGAAAATTATGGTAATTATTTCTAATCTTGGATAGTGCATTAATTCTGGTAAATACTGATGTACTAAAAAATAAACAAAATGTACATCAAAAAAATTTAGAACCTTTTATTCTCTCATAATAAATCTTAAGGTAATACTGTGTCAATTAATACTAGTACTAAATTAATAATATCATAATTAGTCATATAGTACAATAATACGAAAAAATAAATTATTAAGCCCTGTGTTTCGATGTTGCTCGAATAAAGACAGAAATTAGTTTTAGCTGACCTCAATTTTAATGGATTTCGTTAAAATTTTACATTACTTGAAGGGTATAAAAACAAACCTAAAATCGCCACAGATTAAACTTAAACCAAAAAATACAGTCGTAAGTTTCAAAAAAGAAAAGCAATATTATAGTAGCAAAATATGTACCAATTTTGTACGTAAAGTATTTCTCTAAACACCTATTTTCTGAGAGCGCTACTATTCCCAAATTATGCAGGGGCAAATATTTGCCTGCGAGACGAAAAATGTACGCAAAAAGATAGGGTATTTCAGAAATTCTAAGTATTTACTTAAAGTTCATTGTATGAAACTAAAAAGAATACTACAATTCGAACGTTTCCAACTTAGGTTCTCAGAAATTCTTTATTTTAATACGGATGCCACCTGATAACGAGTGGCCACTGCCGCCTATTAACATCTGTAATCAAGCCCAGATAAGATTAATTTTACCTAAGGCTAGTAATGAATTCGTCGCTATTTCTGAGGACTAAGTAGCACCTTCTCCTGTGTTGTGGGTACCATGGACACACACAAGATGAATACACATACACCCAGACCCAGAAAATGAATCTAAACTCATCATTCAGATACCTGTCTTGCCGGGAGTCGAACCCGGAACCCATTGCACGTTAGACCGGTATAGTAACCGCGCCGAAACGCGGGTCGTCAAACGCTTAACATTGCTGTTATTACGCGAAAATACGTATAACGGTAATACTTTCCACCATGCGACCGCAGATGGTTGGCAATGCATTTGCGTTGTCAACAACTATCTGATGGTACATATGTTGCTTCACTACTACTATCAAATGAGAATAGAGATAGAAATAACTACGCATTAATTTAATAGCTTATTCACGCGGCTTTGATTACATTTACCATTGTAAAGAATATAACCATCTGTAAATTCATGTCATAAACTATATGTGTGCCAAATTTCATCGAAATGCGACGTGTAGTTTTTCCGTAAAAGACTAATTTATTTATTTATTTTATTGAACGCCAACATAATGCACGCTAATACAGTTCACAAAAACAAAACAAAGTATATAAAGGGCTAATGCCATTACAATTATAGTCTTAGACTTCGTGCTAGTTGTAGAAACACAATAATTAATAACAAATATACATATTTTAGCATAAAAAAGAAAGAGCATATAAAAAAACACACATACATTTTCTTAACCTTTTATATTAAAAAAATAATAAGATACGTATACTATAATTTGTTTGTGTATTACTTAAACATGAATATGTATAGTTTACAGTGAGTCAAAGATTTAACATAACAGAGCGATTGAATGAGCGTTTTTGTAGTTGATAACCGCTCTTTATTCGACCATTAAGAATATCTGTGCAGCGCATAAAGATTGTCTAAAGTACTTTCGAAGTAGGTTAGCTGAATTCCGCAATGAGCAAAGTTTTAACCTAAACTTTATTTAAGAATTTAGACTGTAAAACTACAAAGAACAATTTTTGAAGTGAAACTTCTTTATCGGGGTTGGAAAAAAATTTAGTGTAACATTTTTTCGTTACGCGCCATCTTTTTTTATTCCGTTACGCGCCATCTTTTTTTTGTTCTGTTACGCGCCATCTTTTTCTTATCCCTACCACGCGTGATTATTATAGATTAGATTATTAGATAAAGTTTAATAAAAGCCTTTTATTAAACTTTATCTAATTTAACTTTATTTAACCAATTTCTGTAAAGTTGCATATAGTAAATTATTTTTTGAAAAATAACGTTATAAAGAAGTTTCACTTCTTACGAGTGTACGCTAGTACACGCATACATTTTTTTTCAATGACAAATCTCCCCCTTAAGAAAGTTAGGCATGTTCTAAATGGTTTACTTTTTATGGTCCATAAAAGATCGCCATTAAAGAAAATTTAAACATTTTTGTATTAATAACACTAAATTGGTACGATAGATTAATTCAAGAGGAAGGTTTGTATGTATAATAAATGTCTATTATAATAGAGAAACACTAATAATTACATTTTTGACATTTAAGCGGAAAGAAGTTTGCTGGGTCAACTAGTATTAATATAAATATAAAAAAAATGTGCGTATTAGAAATTAAATATCACTTTACGGTGACGGAAACATTGCGAGGAAACCTACACACCCCAGAGTTTAAAAAAAAAGGTTTTCAAAGTTGTGTGAAGTCTACTAATTCGCACTGGGCCAGCGCGATAGAGCTTTTGGTCTAAAACTCTCTCATTCAGAGAGAAGACCCGTGCCCAGCAGTGGGACAATAATGGGTTGACGACGACAACACCAAATAATTTCGCGTGGCAAACGAAAAAAAGTATCGATTAGTATTTCTTTGCCTTTTTACGCGATTGGGTCAGAAGATTAATATTTTTCGAGCGTATGTATGTTTATTTTAATCCAACAGAGGATTACACTGACACGTCACATACCTACCTATACAGGGATATTTTGAAATAGCGCCACCCAACTTACAAAAATGAGGAAGGGAAGGAGCAATCTCTTTATTATTGTAAGAATATTATGTCAAGTTAAAACTAGCATTATTAAAATATTCACATTTATGCTACTGTCGAGACATAAAATCCAATCGTTAAATTACATAAAGCAATAAAATTAATTGAATTATTACTTTGTGCAATTATCAAAATAAATATTAAAACAAATGTTGTAAACCTTATAGGCTCAATTCATTTAAAAATACACAAAATATTTAACTATTTATCAAATTATTCATTTAGATTCCTTGCTACCGTTGATAATCTCCTTTTTTCATTTTCATTATGTTTAAAGCCTAGTTTAGTGGTTTCCATTTCAATGTATTCATGTTAAAAATGAAAACAGAATAAGATTTCTTAACAAAAGCGTAGTGAATCGGATCAGGTATTTTCAATTCCCACATAAAAGATTTAGCGGGAATATATTTCATCGGAAACAAATCGCGGCCAGCCAGGGGCCCGCATATAAATGAACACAATACATGTAAATAAAACCGGCCAAGTGTAATTCGAATTCACCTACGAAGGGTTCCGTACCTTTTTGTATAAATAACGACAAAAAAAAACCCTTTTGTTATCAATCTATATGAGAGCCCCCTTAATTTTATTGTGTTTTAAATATTTATTGTTATAGCAGCACTGCGAAAGTTTGTTATGTTCAACTGCCTTTTTTTTTTTTTGTTTTCGAGGGGGAAACCTTCAAAAGGTACCCGACGCCGTGGGAGCGACTCCGGGTTATGTGAGATTATTACCGCACGAAAACCGCCCCGGTGGCCGTCCTCGACGCTGAAAAGGAGGACTCCGTGATCTCGAAACGACTTCAACCGGAATCCTCCGAGCGCGTTGCCCCATCGGGCTCCTCCCAAATGGGCGGCTGGGCCCACTGCTCCGTCTAGTCTTTACGACGGTATGTTCAACTGCCTGGTGACAGACAGACAGACGGACACTGGAGTCTGAATATTACTAAGACCACATTGGCCGTTTTTACCCTTTGAGTACGGAACCTTAAAAAGATTTGCTTTATAAAAACATTCCTTGTTTCACATTTACCTACATATTTTCTTTTTTAGAATGCTTTTTAGACTTATCGCTTATTGCTTACAGAAATCCATGCCAATAACCGCTTACTATTCACCGATTCACACTTGGCCAGCGCGGTGGACTGTAGCCTAAAACATTCTGAGAGTAGACCTGTGCCCAGCGGTGGGACAATAATGGATGGTACCCCCAACCGCTTACTATCAGGAGAACTAAATGCTCGTCTACTACACAAATTATACAAAAAACCATGTTGTACCTACAATAAATTATAACAGAAGCGTAGCTAATTGCTGTCCTTGGTGGAAAACTCTCTTGGCCTCTACTCTATCCAAAAAATAGTCTTGAATCGAAATCAAATTTAAAGAGAAATTCAGCCCACATCTGTACGTGAGTAAAATCTTCTTCCCAAACTACTTTTAAATATTGTAAGGTTGGGTCATAAGAAGGGTAATGTGTTTAGAGCGTATCTTTTTTTTATCTGACTGAAGTAGCAAACGAGCATGCAGTCCAATTAATGGTTAATGGTCGCTGCCGCCCATAGCCATGCGAACACACATACCGCCGTCCTTCTCGGGGTCGCCTGACCGAACGGTTCGAGCTCCCACTCTAGCGGCTCGTGACCCCGGAAGCCCCTTTTAGTCGCCTCTTACGACAGGCAGGGGACGTCGAAGCCCTAATCTAATACTGGAACTACAGCGACGAAGGGAGGCCTCTTCGTGTTAGGTTTGAAAGTATGAGAAACACTGACCTCAATCCGCTCTACCGTGTCCAACTAGGACAGTAATGGACTGTAAAACTCGTCGTTAGCCGAATTTTACGTAACAAACTCAGTTTGAAAGTGAATTTCCCACATTATTTAGGCAAATAGTGTTCGGGTACTGTCGGGTGACGCATACAAATGAACGGACACCCCAAAAAGGATAATGTGAATTTCAAATTCTGTTAGGGAAAATATTCATGTACATACGTTATTATGTATTATGTTTTTATTGGTTTAGGAAGTTTGTGTTTAATATACCTAAATTTTATTAAAAATAATATACTAAACGAAATGTGTTTTTATAATGTTATGTTGTGTTAACGATACATGGATGTATGTATATAATACAGAAAAGTGAAACAAAAGTCTAATCTAGTATGCGAAATATTTGTCAGCCAAAGAATTGAATCCGGATCATTTTCGAGCAGTCAAGAATATTAATGCTTTATAAATGCTTTAACAACGATTACACTGAATGCTCGTTTAGATTCTTGTTTCAATTACATAAAATGTACGTATGCGGTGAGAGAACCCCTTTAAAAACGAAGTTCCATTATCTTCATTGCATAAATGCAGCTTTAAAAAGATATCAAGCACGTGCGATTTATATTTTTTCATTTCTGCATTAACCGTTACATAAACACATATGAGTTTTTATGGAATCTCTGCGTCGTCAAACCATTATAGTTCCACTGCTGGGCACGGATCTTCTCTCGGAATGAGAGAGTTATAGGCCGTAGTCCACCGCGCTGGCAAAGTGCGAATTGGTGGACGTCACACACCTCCGAGCTCCTTTTTTTTTAAAAAAGAACTCTCGGGTGTGTAAGTTTCCTCACGATGTTTTCCTTCACCGAAAAGCAGTGATAATTAATTTCTAATACGCACATAATTTGGTGGAAAAATCAATGGTGCGTGCCTGGTTTTGAACCTTGGACCTCCCGATCAAGAAGGCATGTTTCAACCATTAGGCTATCACTACTCTTTGAATTTCTGTGCGATCAATATTACCTCAACGAGTCACGTACCATGCCAGACTGCTCGAATCTCCATAGTTGAGAACACATGCTCATTCCTATAGAAATGAAAGAGCAAAAGAGACTATGAAATAAACTATGAAGTAAAAAATATTTTAGGTAAACGTAGACAGACTTTTAAGATCAAACCTTTTGTGGCATGACCTCGGATATCACATCGCTTCACCTATCTCTTCTTATTCTGATTTTGTAGATCCAGTTACGAAAACAGACTTATCCGAGTAGTTTCAACGTAGTCCTCACGAGTAGCAACACTTTTATGACGGACCTCAAGTAGAACTCTAATCCTATCTGGAGTGGGGTACAACCCTTTATTGTCCCATCCACTACTACGCACGGGTCTTCTCTTATAATGAGAGGAACTTGGCCATAGTCCACCGCGCTGGTTAAGAGCGAATTGGTGGACAGTGCAAATTGGTGGACTGTCTCTGTCTTGAGTAGTTACATATATCCATGCGCCGGCGCCGCAGTGACCACTTATCATCAAATATAATGCATTCTCGTTTTCTACATCAATCTTGCAAATGATGCAGTCGGGTAATCATACATCGACTTTGATTAAATATATCAATGAAACTATCTAACAACGGAATAAAGACGGATTAAAATTCCCCATATATTATTTGCTTGCACCTTCAAACATATTTCCTTTTGTTATTTTCTTAAAATTGTATACGAAAACCGAATGTAAGCTGAATAGGCACGTACATTTCTACATCTTTCAGGCGAATAGCGTCGGGGAGCGGTCGAGTGCCGCATATAAATAGAAGATTTAACCCTGAGCGGGATAATGGGGACCTGAGAGCTTTATAAGTAAGTGCACGCATTGCAGTAAATGTGAATTTTGAAAAAGGGTAAGTGCTCGACGTTATGCCGCGTTGCAGAAGGCCACTGGAGGATTATGGGGGGTAAAATCCTACATCATTCACACATATTTCTAGCGTGAAGCATTTCTTACGTTTTGATAGACGGGTGAGGTTGCCGGCACACTTTCACATGAGGCGACCATCATAGTCCTCGGGAGTAGCAGCGCATCTGTGATTGACTTCAGATGGAACCCATTTTCTGTATGAAGTTGATTAAAGGTCCATAGGCGGCAGTGACCACTTACCATCAGGTGGACTGGTAGCGTTTGCGTTATAAGCGTCAATCACAGTAGTCCTATTTTTTAAGTAACTTAAAAAGCTATACAATAAATATAGACCAGACATTAAAAATTCAACAACACAATTTAATAGACACGAAATTAATAAACCAACCTAGATGTCGGTATGTATCAAAAATAAACTTTATAAAATTTACTTTCAACTTTTTGGATAGTTATTTGTACGTGTCATAACAGTGAATTCATAATTGTATTCTTATTAAGGTACTTACTGTTGGGCTTATTTGCTCGGTTTGCTTATTTGCTCGGCCTGCTTATTTGCTCGGGCTGCTTATTTGCTCGGGCTGCTTATTTGATCGCACTAATCCCCGAACGTGCTTCGATGACCGGCAGTGGTGTTACTGGTGTAGTCAGAGTAAGCCGCACGGGGCAACATATATAAGCACTTATATTTATTTATTCAATATACGGCTGACAAATTTTGTTTCATTTTTGTGCCTGAACTCAGCAGTGTTTGGACGCCAACTTGAACCAAGAGTTTTTAGTTGGAAATAAATAAGATTTAACAATAATTAACTACAATAACTTGTTAAAGTAGTTAAACCATCATGGTTGGACTCGAGAGGTAGTACTGTTTATTTCTAGCGTAAAGAGTTCCTACATTTTAGTGGAAGAGTTTTATTGCCTCATTCATTGGTTCACTTTCTCATGAATCTATCTATCATGAAGCTATCATCTGTTACTTAAATTTAATTAAAAAATGTCATACGTTTAAATAGAACACATTAGTAGACTTCATACGACTACGAAATTTGTTTTTAATTACAAAGAACCGTCAAGCGCGTATTTCCTTGTGATATTTTCCTTTACCGTTAAAATAAGAGAACAGTTAAACTACACAGAAACATAATTTTGAAAAATCAAACATTATTCTGTGATTAAGACATTGGGCACTCCGATTAAGACTGTTTTTCAAAACCACTACGCTCTTTTTGCTCATTGCCAAACGACTCAAGTTCAGGTGTAACTCCTTTTCCATTGTACGGTAATTTTATACTAGAAATTTAATCAAACTACATAGTAATCTGTTCTACGAATCACGAGCGTTGTATCTGGTTGGTTGAACAGTTTAAACCCGGGATTACACTGTTTGTTCACTGTGGCCAGTATTCACGTTATCTGATGTAACAGAGAGATTTGAAACCCGATTGTGCTTCATGTTTGCTGTGAAAATAGGGCTTTTAATGTTATCCTACATTTTTTTAATAAGTTGTTAGTGTATTCAGATTTTTAAGGCATTAATTATAAAAGGTTTTGTTTTTTATATAAGTTTGAAGTTACAAATGAGCATGATGGTAAGTGGTCACTACTGCCAATGAACATCTGTAAGCTAACTTTATATAGAACAAGTACGCAATCTGAAATCAATCACAGATGCATCGCTACTCCTGAAGAATAAGATGATCACCTAATATAAAAGTGTGCCGGCAAACATAGCCATGCAAGGATGACACGCAAAATCTTTTAGTATTTAGATTCACGTCCGAGTCATATGAACTACGAGATTTGTACCTACCGATAAGTTGTTCAAGCCAAACTATAATGAACTTAGGTATATGTACATTCGTCCCTGTAGCCTCGGGGTCAGAATAGGGCTACGGTATCCCCTGCCTGTCGTAAGAGGCGACTAAAAGGGGCTTCCGGGGTTGCAGACGGCTAGAGTGGTAGCTCGAACCGTTCGGTTAGGCAATCCCGGGAAGGACGGCGGTATTTGTGGTCGCATACCGTCGTAAAGACTAGACGGAGCGGTGGGCCCAGCCGCCCATCTGGAAGGAGCCCGATGGGGCAGCGCGCTCGGAGGATTCCGGTTGAAGTCGTTTCGAGATTCCGGAGTCCTCCTTTTCAGCGCCGAGGACGGCCACCGGGGGGGTTTTAGTGCGGTAAAAATCCCACATGACCCTGCGTCGCTCCCACGGCGTCGGGTACCTTTGGAAGGATTCCCCCTCGAAAAAAAAAAAGCCTTCCAACGAATTGATTCTCGTCAAAGGAAATATTAGATTATGATAAACAAATGATAAATATTCTATGACTTATTAACAGTGTAGAGTTATACAAAGGAATTCAGAGGACCTATTGAAACACATATTAATATCATTTCTATATTTGCAGAGCAACAACATAGTTTTATTAGTCAATACCATCAAATAAGCATTGAATCATTATTAGTAGATATAAACAATTTTATAATAATATCTTACAATCTAAAGTTTTTAATTGATGATTGGCTAATAATTATCGTTAAGCTGGCGTCACAGATATGTAATACGAAGCTTATAAGAACACATATTTAGTTAATAAATAATTGTTACATAAAATGAAATTATCGTCATATTATTATGTACTATAATATCTTTTATGGTTGTTATCTGACACCGAAATATCAGCAATATCGATATATAGCGTATAATTATTAGTCATATTTTGTTCGTTACACTCAATGCTTTTACGACGATACACGAAAAGGAAATTTGTATACAAAATTGATATTTAAATAACGAATATATAATGAATACACTAGTAGTATGTTATAGTTATAAAAGTTCGGGACAATGTTTGTTATATTTAGAAAATATCTTTTTCTCAAATAAGTGATGTAATTACCTTTTCTGAGAAAATAAAGATCTTTAAACCGAAAGTTGTTAGTTACTACCGCAGCAAAGTCGAATAAGTTTAAGTCGAGAACATATTAACAGTAAAACGCAGGAAATAGTGGTGGTGGTACCACCACGGTCGAACCATACTTCTTCCACCACTTTGTATTACTTTGTAGTGTGGTGACACTAAAAACTCACAAAGTAGTACCAAGTACATGTATCTTCATTCTATTATAATACTAGCGCGGTGGACTATGGCCTATAAGTCTGTCATTCTGAGAGAAGACCCGTGCCCAGCAGTGGGGCAATAATGGGTTGACAACTATAATACTAGTTAACCCGGCGAACTTCGTTCCGCCTAAAAGTCAAAAATCAAATATTTTATCAGTGTTCCTCTACTATATTATACATGTATTATACATCAAAGCCTTCCTTTTGAATCATTCTTTAAAAAAAACTACATTATCCGTAGTGTAGTTTTAAAGATATAAGCATATATAGGGACAGCGAGAAGTGACTTTGTTTTATACTATGTACTACACAGTACAATACGTACTACAAAGTCATACATAATATGTACTGATGATATATGTTCTTTCTTTAGTTCTTTTCAGAAAAACCTATGTTACTCAATTTATTTCTCAGTGAAGTTACACAATATTGTTATTGAATATCAAATGTTATCATAAGGTAAGTGCCTGTGGCCAATATTAAACAACTACAAACTTGCAATCAGTGACGTGTAAGGAAACACGACCAATATTCAGTCAATATTTACCGTATAAACTTGTACTGAACTTGACCCGTTTACAAAAGCCTTCGATTCGGCAGCCCTCTGTAATTGAAAGGTAAAATTTCCAATTCCATATAATCCTTGTACAATACATGAACACAAAAGCCTTAACGAAATAGAAAAATCTTATTATATCCGGTCTGGAACTTTTTCTAAGATCAATATAATGTAGAGATATACTATAAATGGCAGAGCGGTTACCATACCGGTCTGAAGCGCACTGGGTCCCGGGTTCGATTCCCGGCCAGACAGGTATCTGAACGATGTTAGATTCATGTTCTGGGTCTGGGTGTTTGTGTATTCGTCTTGTGTGTGTACATGGTACCCACGATACAGTATTTTTTCCTGAGTCGTGGGTACCATGTTCTTACAGTGTGGGGCTATGAGTGTAGATAGCTTGTGAGCGTGTGTTTTATAAAAGAAAAGAAAATGAGATGACAATCTCTTTTAGTTTAACCAAGGCATTCCTCGAAGAGACATCCACGACCTCGATAAAGTTTACTGTCTTTATGATTACTTTATAATTTTGCTCGTAATTTTGATTATAGGCAACCGCCATAGGGCTAGCTGTTACCTCGGATACAGAATTAGCGTTGCTATTCAACTTGGTAATTTCGCCTCCAATTTGGTGATTATTCCAAAGGACAGCAATTTGGATAAAATATTCAATAACTACGAGTCATATCCAAATATATTTGACGACCCGCGTGGCCGAGCGGTTACCATACCGGGCTGACGTGCAGTGGGTGCAGTATCTGAATGATGAGTTTAGATTCTTGATCTGGGTCTGGGTGTTTGTGTGTCCATAGCACCCACGACACAGGAGAAAATCCTACTGTGGCGCTATGAGTGTAGAAAACGTTAAAAGCGTTTATATAAAGAAAGTATACTGAATTTTTGTAGGTTACAAATCTTCTATATTTGAACAAAAAATGACTTGCATACGTTATTACGTAGTCTAATTTTGCTTTATTAAATTATAATCATGCCTTTAAAATAAAATTATACTAAGATTTTCTTCACTGAAATTGTGATTTTGATCTGTTGGCGATCTGTGACGAGATATAACGCAACTGTTTCAGTTGTGCAGCGTAAAAATAAAATCTCTAGTAACGTTGGAGCGGAGAAATTCATTCCCATGGTGTTTGTACCAAAGAGTTGTTGACTTCAAAATCGCGTATTTCGAGGTAGACGAAAGAATGTGACATTTTTCGCGAAAAGTTTTGTCAGATATTGATGAAATTTGATTTGAAAGGATTCGCGACTGACGGGCGGAGATGCGTGAAAAATATATTATTTTTAATAGAACTTCTAGCAGAACCAACGCGATTTCGTTAATGCAGACTATAATAAAAATTGCCTATATTACTTAGAAATAATGTAGCATTCTAATGGTAGAAAAATTTTTAAAATCGGTTCAGTAGTTTTTAAGTGAATCCATAACAAACATACAAAAATATAAAGTTTTCCTCTATATTATATTATTATATATTATATTATTAGAGCTATTACCGAGTGAACAACATCCCATCTACAATTAAAAACAAATATCACATTTAAGTCAACACCGTCCTTAAGGATTTATGAAAACGAAGAACGAAGTACTATATTCATAGATATAACTAAAAACGAATTCTAACTTTGTCTAAACTTCTAAAGTTCATCTTTATCAAAGTTGGAGTTTGAAGTACAAAGCGTCAAACCGCAGTTTAATTTAGCAACCATTATTGATAACTCCACAAATTGGTATATCGAGAATAATTTGTGGAGTAAGGATACACTTATTCGAGGCTGTTTATCTTTTGAGAGGAAGCTAATTCTAAGAGGAAGCCACGTATCTATAACTGAGATCAAATATGAAAAAAACTAATCTTATCTGGAATTGATACCTTAAGCGACATTGGCTACCTTTTTTTTGTTTTGAGGGGGAAACTTTCAAAAGGTACCCGACGCCGTAGGAGTGACGCGGGTTATGTGGGATTCTTACCGCACTAAAACCCCCCGGTAGCGCTGCGTGGAGGACTCCGGAATCTCCAACGGAACGCTGGAGTCCTCCGAGCGCGATTTCAGGCTCTTCCTTGGTGGGCGTAAACGCTCACCGCACCTTGTGGTCTTTACGGCGGCATGACCATCAAGTGGACGTTTTTTATCTGATTGAAGTAGCAAACGAGCAGTGCACCTGATGGTAAATAGTCACTGCCGCCCATGGACATCTGTAAGCAACTTCATATAGAACATAGTCTTTTTGAAGTCAATCACGGATTCGTTGCTACTCCCGAGAACTACGATACGCAAGAAATACACCCTTCGAAACGCAAGAAATGCTTCACGCTAGAAATAGGTGTGGCGGTGGTACCTCGCCGATCGAACTACACTGGTTCTACCTGGTAAAGTGTGAGTTTGTTTGCTACTTCCATATTATAAAGAATACAATGTGGCTTACACGTGCAAGTTAAAAATAAAAGTAGAACTCGAGCCACAGGTGCATTCTTTATTCTCCATTTCCTTTTAGATTGCTGTTCACGTCATCCGAGACATTTTATATTCAGAACTAGCCGTACTTTATGACTTCTCCTACATATTTGTTGATTTGAATACATTGTCTTCGGGTTATATACGATTCATATAAAGACAGTCCGTATGCAATGTAAAGACAAAACCTTTTCTCCGTGTATTGACGAAGTTTAGCATCATCAATAAAAAATGTGTAGTCGAATTTTGAGTACTGAGCAAACAAAATTTATAAAAATAATAATATCAATTTATCATTAAAATTTTAATCACATCAAATTTCAAGATTACCGCGAGGCAAACCTACACACCCGAGAGTTTTTTTTTAAGAACTCTGAAGAGAGAGAGAGAGAGAAGACCCGTGCCCAGCTGTGGTACAATAATGGGTTGACGATACATATGTTTGCATTAGTTGAAATTATTAAAAAAAAGATTAAAATATCGTGAGGAAACCTACACACCCGAGAGTTTTTTAAAAATAAAAGATCTCGGAGGTGTGTGAAGTCCACTAATTCCAGCACTTGGCCAGCGCGGTGGACTATGGCCTGAAACTCTCTCCTTCTGAGAAAAGACCCATGCCCAGCAGTACAATAATGGGTTGGCACCACCTGATAAGATACCTCTACATTTCGTATTGTGTCACAACAGCGCGCACAATTCGTCCCACAAAAAATACTCTAATCTGTTTTCTCAAACACACAAATCAAAGTATATCTTCATCGCACATCCCTGTTAACACGTTCATAACGCACATGAGTGCAATGAAATTTAATGCGACATTTTCCTAACAATTTTCATAAAGAGGTTCTAAAACTTTATTCATCTAAAGTTGAAGCGCCGCAAACGAGATTATAACTTGACAACCACATCTGACAAGTTGCCAACTTTGCGTAAACGAGGCGAAAGTAAACGTACGAGATGAACAATGTTCAGTCAACACCTACCATTCAGTCAATTCATTCATAAATCTATATATTACTAGCTGTCCCGACAAACGTTGTTTTGCCATATAAAAAATAAAAATAAATGTTAAGGGTGGACAACCCTTAAGGGGTATGAAAAATAGAGTTGGCCGATTTTCACACCTACTGAATAAGCATATAAAATTTGGTAAAAATCGGTTAAGCCGTTTCGGAAGAGTTTGGCAACAAAAACTGTGACACGAGAATTTTATATATTAGATTACGTGAAGCAAAAACTTGTGGTGCATTTTTAATATGCCGCGGACGGATTAGTATGAAATTTTGCATGGTTATAGTGGACGTAGAGAAGGAGTGCAGAATTTTAATATTTTTTTCAAATAATGCATGTATTAAATAAAAAATAAAATTAAATTTGTCATAAAATCAAATAAAACACATTACACACACTACCGCGCATTTGTCACGAACACATCAATAATAAACGAAATAGAACATTTAGTGTCTTACTATGAAAACACATAACGTCAGAAATGTCAGTGTCTTTGTCAAACTACCCACTATTGCTTTTAAATGCGGATTAGCTAATTAAATCTCTTTTTATATTTTATCGGGTGCAGTCAAAATTACTTGAAAATTATTACATTTTATTTGAATTTGAGAAATATTCGCACTACTTTGGACAACATAAAGTTTAGTTTTGTAATTTAAATTTCGGTCGAATTTCGACCATTGCGTCGGGTGGCTAGTATATATTATTGAAATAAGTTTACTATTCACAACAGTTTTCAAATTCAATAGCTAATGTATTAATTTTGATATAATTCATATCATCACATCAGTTTAGTTCTGATATCGAATGAATTTTTATTGCGTTTTTACGAATAGTTGTAAAACTCACATAAAAGAAAACATGAGGTTTGAGATTGAGTAAGCTGCATTTAAAACCAAAAACGTGATATTTTTCATAGGTATTGTTGACTTATATATTTTTCATAAGGTTCAAATAGTAATCAGGCATCAAGTCTATATAACTTCCAGAACAAGGGTTTTATCTGAAGTCAATTATAGATGCGTTGCTACTCCCGAGAACAAACCTTTCCACCAATACGCCGTGAGGAAACCTTACTAATATTATAAATGCAAAAGTTTGTTAAGTTGTAGGTATGTTTGTTTTTTTATGATAATGAAGTAGCAAACTAGCATGCGATGGTAAGTGGTCACTGTCGCCTATGGACATTTGTGAGCAACTTCTTATAGAACATAGGTTTTATCTGAAGTCAATCACTAATGCGTTGCTACTGCCGAGGACTAGGATGGTCGCCTCATATAAATTATGCCGGCAACTACACCCTACCATCGAAACGCAAGGAATGCTTAACGCTAGAAATAGGTGTGACAGTGGTACCTCCCCAAGAAAATCTTTCTACCACCACGTGACATAATTATTACATGAACTGATTTAACAAACAGATTTAAGTATTAATCAATTGACTAAGCTTTAGAAAAACCGCTACGGAATACGCTACGGTGCTACGCAGCTACTCCAGCTCTACATTGATTGATGGGAAAGTTTAATAATGTATGCCTTGGAACTGGCACGGAGCATAATAATTTTAAGAACAACAACCTATTGAGAATATTTCTATAAGGTAATATTCCTTTACCCATAATTCCTTTGTTTTTAATTTCAATCACGTATTACATTTAAAAATCAAAGCGGCTTAATGTTTCTTAGCTTCTAGTTACATTTGTGCATGTAAAAGATATCTAAAGCAATCTCATAACTTTAGTTTATTTATTACTTATAATCAAGCCACCAAAGAAACCTCTTGAAAGCTTTAGTTTTTTGAGTTGGTCTTGAACCAATACTATAATAATATAATATTATTTAATAAAAAATACTTCGCTCGCATATATAATATGATTTATAGGTGTTAGAACCAGTTTAGTTCGCCCGGGAAAGTACCACCGCCACATCTATTTCTGGCGTGAAGCAGTTCTTGCGTTTCGATGGAAGGGTGTGGTTGCCGGCACACTTTTATATGAGGCGATCATCTTAGTCCTCGGGAGTAGCGACGCATCTGAGATTGAATTCAGATATAATATAGGGTAGAGAATAACATAGAGTATTCCCTATTGTTTTCCCTTTTAGGGTTTTCCCTATGTTATGCATGAACTTGCTTACAGATGTCCATGGGCGGCAGTGACCATTTATAATTTGAAGTCCATCTGATAATGGACTTCAAATTTATAACAAAGAAAAAAAACACCACGAGTATCCCATGTGTTAATCAAGGTCATTAACTATCTGCCTACTAAATTTTAGCGAAATCCAACATGTAGTTCCTGCGTTAAACAGTGACAAACACATATATCCTGACAAACTTTCGCACTTAATAAGACATTCTAACCAGTTTGTATTATTATTTACTTAGGAACAACAATCTAGTTTTAAGAGCCTAACTAACATTTCAATATTAAGGTTCCTTACACTTACTGACTGCTATATTATGTAAATGCAAAACCCTACTAAGGAACGGAGTTTGACTTTGAAACTGTTTGAGAACTTTACCTGATAGTCCTTAAGATATTATCCCCTAGGGAGGTCTGTTAAGGTTTAACTCTTGCTTACGCAGCAATTAGAACTTTCACAAACTCCTCCCCTCTTAAGTATTAGTATACTGTATGTATATCTGTGGTTATATCTTTTCATTTCTGTTTCTCCTCTGATTACTAATTAAATATCTTTTAAATGATTATTTAAGTTTATGCTTCAAATTCTGTATGCTTCAAATGTATGTATCCATCTTTCAGTTTAACTCTGTTGTTTTTAACTCGTCTGGGAGAAGCTATTTAGCGATAAGACTGTCTTTTGTATTGCTATGAATATTATGTTTTTTTGTTCTTTCTATTTTCTGGGATTAATAAAGTGTTAGATTATTATTTTTACCGCAATCATCCATTAAATAGTAGCCGCTATTAAATTAATACTAACAAATTTAAGTAGAAAAACAGGTTATATACCACCTGATGGTATCCATTACTCACCATTTACCATGAAATGGACCATTCGTTTGCTATTTCATGGTATGGTAGAAGCTAGAAAAAGTATGGATCGACCACGAAAATACCATTTCACCTATTTGTAACGTAAGGCAGTTGTAACATTTTCGTAGTAAAGAGTGGTTGCCGGATAACTTAAAAATAAGGCAATTTTAATCTTCAGGGATAATTGTAATTGATTTTAGATAAAACCCGTGTTCTGTATAAAATTGATTACAGTTGCCACGAGCGTCAGTGACCTCTGACTGACATATGTACTGCGTGTTACTTAGCTGTTTCAAGCTTATAACTCATAAATATTTTTTGTAAAATGTTGTATATAGGTATCGCTTACATTTTCTAGCAACTAAGCAGGCATGTTAGCATGTCGCCGCGCACGCGTGACTCGATATCATCTGTGGTATAAATAAAGCTAAAGGTTTCGTGTTCACTAAAATAACATCATGTTATCGCACTTACTCGTACATAACGAGTATGTTGCGTAATTTTGCGATCCAAGCGTATTTCTTATGACATAAATTCGTGCTTATATAAATAATATTAAAAAGTATAAACTTAAGTTTTAAGAATACAAGGTGCATCACACGGTGCATCTAGAAATAAGATGACCCTTATCGATGAACGTCAAAAATGAAAGCCTTATAAGATTGTGGTCTTAACCTAGGTCAAACACAAAATAAAATGAAATGAAATGTATTTTTACGGGGGCACAGACAAATTGTCAGTTACACATTTTTTTTACACTACCACCGGATCGGAACACAACCTCAACTGAGAAGATCCGGCAAGAAGCTCAGCGGGTATGTCTTTTTTGTTATGTTGTATTTTTTTAATCACTTTTTTACATTGTAATGAAAGTAAGCTGTAAGCTCAAATATCTTGCCCTAGTAGTAATTGATTACAAATATCCATGGGCGGCAATGACCTTCTATCCTCCAATACCATCAAAAACATTGCTTTATAGGGTGTTGATTTTATCTTGAACTTACATACCATTTCCGGAAGCCTTTTTAAACATCATTTAACCCAAAAACATCGAGCGGAAAATGTTTATATCCCTTTTGTACTTTGTTCGGAAACAAAGAATTTCCATCCGCAATGAGGTAAAAGAAAAACAATGTATGTTTTTCCCCTCTGTTGTGTTTTATTAACATTGTTCATTGTTGTTGTTTAGACAAAAAAAAAGTAGGCAAACAATGAAACACAAACATCGAAATTAGGTTGATTGCGTTCAGTCCAAACCGATATCTCAATGAGTCGTTTTATTGTAGTACATCTTGGTGTATATTTTCTTAAATTTAATTATCATATATGTATATTTTTTTGTAAATAAACAAAATATAATTAACTTTAATAGAAAAGGTATTAACTATTACAATTCACCTACTGTTTTACTACCAAATGTAGTTATGTATAAAACTTTTCCACAACTATTCCTTTAATGGGTGATTTTCCAAAAATCCTTTTAATATTCACTTTCATAAAAGAAATGGTGCAAAATTTCAAGTTATTACTTACAGTTGTTTAGGCTGTACGTTGATATATCATTCGTTAAGTCAGTTTTTCTTTTTATATACAGGCATCAATATCGAAATAGTAAAATATATAAACACCAATAATAAGATCGTAAATAGGTCAGTACTCACGATGATCCAGCAGAGTAGTGTAGCGGTTTCCACCCACTGTTTCCTGCTAATGGGCAATAAAAGCTCTATCTACTAGTTATTAACAAACGATCCATTAAACCCTCGGAGGTAAAGTACCTGCGATTAAACTTGCTGTTTATCGAATGCTATATTAAAGGCAACGAGTTTGTGTATGTACGATGGGTACTCAGCTGGATTCTTTGAACAGCAGTTTTTGTATAAACCTAATGTGATAGAAAATCGTAATTATATATAACTCAAAGAAAATCCGTGTTATTGGATTTCGGAGGCCGCTTCTATGATAGAAAAATGCTATTACACGTGAGACGAATTCTAAACGATGATTTAAAAATATAAAAATACAAAATATATTAATCTGCTAAAGTTGTCAGCATTGTAATATAGTGTCTAGTCTTTTATTTATAAATACGAATATGTGAGTGCCATACATTTAGAACGCCTTAACCGGCATATAAAATTTTTGGCGCCCTCTTTTTTAAACATCTTATGTAACCCAAAAATCAATTTTATTGTAACCCAAAAATTGACTTAATAAAGATCTTTCTTTCTTTCTTTTATGTACTCGATAGCGATATAATAACGTCAACCCATTATTTCCCCACTGTTTTAGGCCATAGTCCACCGCGCTGGTCAAGCGCGAATTGGTGGACTTCACACACCTCCGAGAACTTTTTATTTAAAGAACTCTCGGATGTGTAGGTTTCCTCACGATGTTTTCCTTCACCGAAAATCAGTGATAATTAATTTCTAATACGCACATAAATCAGTGGTGCGTGCGTGTTTTTGAACCTCAGACCTCCCGATTGAGAGGGCAAGTTTCAACCATTAAGCTATCACTGCTCAATGTATCGATAGCGATACATCTTGCAAAGTGGTGGTGGATTATTTGTACATTTGATTTCCGTTTTCCCTCTTTAATATCTTTAAAAAATCATTCCATGTCTTGCATGACCGTGGCAAAATTGAGCGTCTTTGACGTTTGGTGCCCACTTCTACAAAAGTAGTTCCTTAATCTATCCATCCTTAGCTAACAAGGCACTAAAGTCCACTTGAATAAATAATAAGGCCTAGTATATTTCTAATCCGCTTTTGATGTTTTCGTACCCAAAGGGAAAAAGGAAACCCTATTATATTACCCTATTAAGCCTCCGCTTTTTGTCTATTTGGCACAGGTCTAGATATTGACAAGTACTATTACTTGTACACACGCATGAAATTTTTATAGAGGCTTTATTATTATTAACCCAAAAAACTAAAATTAATAATAATGTTATAGCAAAACTAAAATTAAGAGTAATGCTATAACAGAAAATTTAAAATGTAGAAGAAAAATAATGAAGAAACATGAACCTAATATTTATTGATTTATTTCGGCTTTTTTAACCTCGATTTACACGTAAAGTTTTCACAATGCATGTACATTTCTTTAGCTGCTATAAAACCTTCTGTATGTCGACTCCCACTTGGCTAAATATGACGTACATAAGTTAGTTCGTTGGCTTTTTGAGCCTTTTCAACGAAATCATATAGTAAGGAAGGTGACATTCCTCCCACGGACAATACCCTGCTAAAAATACGGCACTGAATATTCTATGAGATTGAATAACATACCTGGATTATATTCCGTTGACCAACCTCGTCTCCAGCACTCAACGCGCTTATGCATAGATTATATTATAATGCATACGTAAACAACACAACCTTGGTAACGTTCCCGACCGTTTATATAATAATTTTCAGGGTGCTCGGAATAAACACGTCGGCCTTATTTCGTAGGTATATACTGCCCGTCTTTACGAATATATAAATAGATACTGTAAGGCGTAAGATGATTTTAGTTATATTATGATGGATAACATTCGGTTTCGCGATGAAGCGTTTGGTTTATTTCCCGGAATCCTAGATTTTCTATTCCAAGAGAAGACTCATGCCCAGTTATGTTACTATAATGCCCTAACGAGAGGACATAGTAAAACATGCTTTCTACACTCATACGCTTTCTACACTCATAGCCCCATACTAGGATTTTCGCCTGTGTCGTGGGTACCATAGACATACACAAGGCGTATGCAAACACCCAGATCCAGAATAGGAATCTAAACTCATCATTCAGATACCTGTCTGGCCGGGAATCGAACCCAGAACCCATTGGACGTCAGACCGGTATGGTAACCACTCCGCCACGCGAATCGTCAAGTATGTTTACTGGTTATCAAAATGTAAATGGAAATTTTTGTCATCCATTTAATCGATTTGATAGCCAACACATCTCAAAATTTTCAACAGTGTTTTCTATGATTTGTTTCATTTTGTCATATTGGTAATGTTATACATTCACAGTACGTAAAGAATTTTCTAAGTGCGTATACATGCGGTTTCCTGATCTGTATCAGAAATTCAGATTTCGGATTCGGTTTAACGTTGTGATTTGCAAAACGTGAGCGCCTTGTTGAAAGCTCCATTTGAGAGACTTGCAGTCAGAGTTCAATATGGAAAACGTATAAGGGAATCGTTTATTTTCTAAAACATTTTCAGAAAAACAATATTTTCAAAAACTGCATTTTCAAAAACACAATATTTACTCAAATCATCAATGTGTGTGTAGACTAAGTAGCGTCGTCCCTGTAGCTCCGGGACGCTATAGCGCTACGGCATCTCCTGTCTGTGGGAGCTCGAACCGTTTGGTTAGGCGACCCCAGGAAGGACGGCGGTATATGTAGTCGCATACCTTCGTAAAGACTAGACGGAGCGGTAGGCCCAGCCACCCATCTGGAAGGAGGCCGATGGGGCAATGCGCTCAGAGGATTCCGGGTGGGTTCCTATGGAGATCTCGGAGTCCTCTTTGTAGCGCTGAGGACGGCCACCTTTTAGTGCGGTATAAATCCTACATAACCCTGCATCGCTCCTACGGTGTCGGGTACCTTTTAAAGGTTTCCCCGAGTAAGTAGCCTAGTTTTGAACGGAGGAACGGGTGTAGTGCAGCTGGAGACGTACCTACCACCGCCCCACTTATTTCTAGCGTGAAACAGTACTTGCGTTTACGTAAAGAGATGTGGTTATTCTTTGTGTGTATGAACTAGCTTTAAGATGTCCACGGGCAGCAGTGGCCACTTACAATCAGGTGTTCTGCATGCAGGTTTACTTCTTCCATCTATTTCAAAAATATAAAGACAGACTATAATAATGACAGATCAAAACCGACAATGAATCTGTTTTATCTATACTTCTATGCTAATATTATAGAGAGGAAAACTTTGTATTTTTGTATGTTTGTCCTGAATTAACTTAAAAACTACTGAACAGATTTTCAAAATTCTTTCACCATTAGAATACTACATTATCCCTGAAAAACATAGGCTATTTTTATTACTAGAACATATAAGGCGTCTTTGCTAAAACTTGAGTACCTACTATGATTCAAAGTGTAAAATTACCTGCGAACATATCAATATCTACGAAAGACTTGGACACCGCCACCGCACAATCAGTGTACCCTTTACGCAAAACAGTGGTCGCAAATTTTTTTGGGACTACTATCGGAATAGCATCAATACCCACTACTGACTATGACTATTGATCAAATTTTCATTATGGGGGGAGGGACATGTCAAATGTATATTTGTTGGATAGATTACATTATAGTCTGCACGCACAAAGTCGCGCGTCGAATCTGCTAGTAATAATTATAACACTTTACCTCATTATTTTTCAGACGGTTCAAGTTTAATAAAACTGTGCACCTTTATTTATTAACCCGATGATACTTTTACTCATCAATAAAGTAATTGAAAAAGCTTTCAATTTAATAATTCACTTTGAAGATTTTATAAAGGTAAATGTTGAATTAACTTTTGGAAGACGCCATTTTAGAAAAGTTATTAAAAAGTTCAAACGAAGGCAGCAGCTGGGAAGCTCTTCTTGCTGAACAACAAATTGTTATAAGAACATTTAGAAAAGTTATATTAAAATTTCGATAACAATGAAATCGATAATAAAGTCTTTGACGTAAATTTAACTGAGTCTTATGTACTGCTAGATTTTGCTCGTGATTTTATTATGAAAGGACTACAATAAAAATATCAAATGATATTTCTTAGTGAGCATCTAAAATGAATCTTTTGTCCAAATTTCATGGGTCTAGCTTTTACATTTATATACTTAAGTAGGAAATAAAAAAATATTTTTAAGAAATCAAAGAGCATATATTTGAATGCACTGATAGTAAACATTAAGTAGTCATTAGCACCAGTGGACGATATACATACAGTCGTACAAAATGGAGCTAAATGTTATGCCGATCAGCTACTAATGTATTTCAACCGTTGAGAGATAAATTCAAATATTTAATACATCATTCATCATCATCATTTTTCATTCATCTTCATCATTCATTCATCACCATCATGAGTCATCTTCGTCATAGCTTCTATGATGAAGGCTTAAAAGATGAGCAAAGAAGATGAATAAGGATTAGTCCATAAAATTAGAACATGGGAAACATGAACTATGTTGGTGATTCCATTGGAAAAACCAGGCCCTACCTGCATATAATTAATTACGTCCATCAATCTTTCTAAGTCCACTGCTGGACGTAGGCCGTCCCTAATGAAGATTTTCGCCGATACTCGCCGAGCCTATTACGATGATCTCAATAAGCAATATTACTGTGAAACACTCTACTGTATGATTTTAAACTAATATTATCGCGGAATTGATACATTTTAATACTTAACGGGTAATCACAATATGCGGTTTTGAACTTTTTAATAACTTTTTGCCGATATTTCGACCCAGTTACTTGGATCGTGGTCACGGCAAAAAGAATTCTTAAAGAATAGAAAACCGCATATCGTGAGTACCCGTTAAGTATTAAAAAGACTCTAATGCCTATCTGTGCCTGCTATGTGCCTGCTATGAAATTCATGGGAAGATACGAATTTCTACTATTTAGGCCCAACATCACAGAGTCGAGTGGTACTTACTACTTACTTTAAATGTTCATGAGCCACACCCTGGTGACAGGTAGACGGACAGCGCAGTCCTAGTGGGGTTTCGTTTTTACCCTTTGAGTACGGAACCTTGAAAATCGTAATCAAAGAGGAAATCTCAATCTCACTTTATTAAACCTTCGTGGCAGAGCGTTTACCATACTGGTCTGACGAGCAATGTCTCCCGGGTTCGATTCCCGGCCAGACAGGTATCTGAATGATGAGTTTAGATTCATGTTCTGAGCCTGGGTGTTTGTGTACTCGTCTTGTGTGTGTACATGGTACCCACGACACAGGAGAAAATCCTAGTGTGGGGCTATGAGTTTAGGAAGCGTATTTAACTATGTCTTGATTATTAAAGCGAACGTCAACACAATCCAAAAACGTTTACTCACTCCAAACACTAAATGAACCCGACCAGTAATAGACTTTATTCAAATTAGTGGCTGCCTCTAAGGCCTAAGTTCGTTAATATATTAAAATATACTACAGTATCAAGTGTGTAACACTCCTAGGACTCTACATATTAAAGTTCCACGAAACAAAACCAATTTTGTGATGCTAAGTTTATTCATAGAATATATTGACAGAGCGGTCTCATACAAAGACACGTTATTAAGATATGTTCCTGGAACACTATGATAACGTCACTTCAAGAAAACCTCTTACAAGGTAATAGACTATGTGCCCCTGTTAAAAAATAGTAAATTACGATTTTAGATTGTTAGAAAACGAAGATCTTTTGACAGATCCCTTTCATTTTACCCTTTTTGAAGTGAAACTTCTTTATCGGGGTTGGAAAAAAAATTAGTGTAACATTTTTTTGCATATAGTAAATTATTTTTTGAAAAATAACGTCATAAAGAAGTTTCACTTCTTATGAGTGTACGCTAGTACACGCACACATTTTTGAAGAGAAACTTCTTTATCGGGGTTGGGAAAAAATTTAATGTAATTGAAGTGAAACTTCTTTATCGGGGTTGGAAAAAAATTTAGTGTAACATTTTTTCGTTACGCGCCATCTTTTTCTGTTACGCGCCATCTTTTTCTGTTACGCGCCATCTTTTTACCACGCGTGATATTAGATAGATTATTAGATAAAGTTTAATAAAACCCTTTTATTAAACTTTATCTAATTTAACTTTATTTAACCAATTTCTGTAAAGTTGCATATAGTAAATATTTTTTGAAAAATAACGTCATAGAGAAGTTTCACTTCTTACGAGTATACGCTAGTACACGCACACATTTTTTTTTTTATTTATCTAGTTGACCCGGCGAACTTTGTTCCGCCTTAAAGTCAAAAATCTAAAATTATCTGTGTTTTCTACTATATTATACATATAGTATACATAGAAACCTTCCTCATAAATCACTTTATCTATTAAAAAAAATGCATTAAAATCTTAACATACATAGGGACAGACAGCGAGAAGCGAATTCATTTTATACTATGTAGTGATTAGACTTATACCCGAGATCACCAGGTTCACTGAAATATGATTTGAAAATTTAAGTGTCACCTCTATTTAATATTAGCAATTCTTGCGTTTAGATGGAAAAATATTGTTGTGGGTCACTTTCGTATGACTATCTTAGTCTTTTGGACGAAGTAACACTATCAACTTCAGGTAGAACCTCTTTTCTAAATAAAGTTGTTTTTTTAGCTGATTGAAGTAGCAAACGAACATGCAGTCCACCTGATGCTGAGTAGTCACTGTTGCTCATGGACGTCTGTGAGCCACTTTAAACAAAACATGGGTTTTATCAGAAGTCAATCACAGATGTGTTGCTACTCCCGAGGACTAGAATGGTCGACTCATATAAAAGTGTGCTGCAACCACACCCTTCCATCGAAACGCAAGAAATGCTGTACGTTGGAAATAGGTGTGGCGGTGGTACTCCCCGGTCGAACTGCACTGGTTCTACCACCTGCTTACATATCCATGGGCGGTAGTGGTATTTTACCACATGGACTTCGTGCTTGCCACATTAGTCTTATGGAAAAGAGCGACGTGAGAAGCGAGAGTACTCAAAGCATTCTCTAATCCTTTGGTGTTGCTCTGTTTCTTTTATTTCGTTATTGAAGTGAAACTTCTTTAGGCGCATGAGGGTAAAATTTTTACAGATGAAACGTCACGCCGGTATGCAACGGAAGTGTCGGAAAAGAGAGAGAGAGTGATCGAGACCGATTGAGAGAGAGTAAGACAGGGCGAACGTAGCATGAGCAACTAGCCGTGGAGTGAGAGTAGGGAACAAGCGAGTGAGAAAGATTGAGAGAAAAAGTGAGACAGAGCGAACGTCGTATCACGCCTTTTTCCCTTCCTCTTAATCTTGGAAATTTAAAGTTTTAGATTTGTATAAATATAAACAAGATTTATAAATTAGTTCGCCAAAGAAGTTTCACTTCTGACATGTGTACTTTGTACGCACGCATGTTTTTTTATTTATATATCAAGGTTCACTAGCACAAGATACACCATCATTCCTTAATTTATACTACATTGAATATTGTTCAATCGTGTTCTTGCAATTACAGGTAAACACATCTTACATTTTTATTTATAAAACCGAAGTGACAAACGAGCATGCCAACCACCTGATAGTAAATGGCCGTCTATGGACATCTGTAAGCAACTACATACAGAACAAGTCTGAATTTCATCACAGGTACGTTGCTCGCCGGATGCCTCAGATAGATGCCTCATATGACATGAGCTGCCTACCACACCCTTCAATCGAAACGCAAGAGCTGGTGCACACTAGAAACAGATTATAAGCGCCTGAAAGGGCAGAATCATTCACTGTAAATGTAGGGACATGTAATATCGTCCCTGTAGCCTCGGGATCAGAATAGGGCTACGGTATCCCCTGCCTGTCGTAAGAGGCGACTAAAAGGGGCTTCTGGGGTTGCAGACGGCTAGAGTGGGAGCTCGAACCGTTCGGTCAGGCAATCCCGGGAAGGACGGCGGTATGTGTGGTCGCATACCGTCGTAAAGACTAGACGGAGCGGTGGGCCCAGCCGCCCATCTGGGAGGAGCCCGATGGGGCAGCGCGCTCGGAGGATTCCGGTTGAAGTCGTTTCGAGATCCCGGAGTCCTCCTTTTCAGCGCCGAGGACGGCCACCGGGGGGGTTTTAGTGCGGTAAAAATCCTACATAACCCTGCGTCGCTCCCTCGGCGTCGTTCCTTTGGAAGGTTTCCCCTCGAAAACAAAAAAAAAGGGACATGTAATATAACAATATTCATGTCAGCATATAAAATGAGATCATCTGAATCGTGACAGTGTGAGTGTTGCATTTCAGCGAAAAATATATGTATATGTATAGAGACGGCTGCGTCCGTCGTTTAAGTAGACAGTCTAAAAAAAATAAAAATAAAAATACAGGCGAATTGATAACCTTCTCCTTTTTGGAAGTCGGTTAAAAATATACACGGTTAACGGAACACGTATTTTTATTCCATAGTCCCAGATCCGTATAGGTAACCCTTTAAATTACCTAAACTGGTGACCCCGACGTGATTATGTGATTACGACGACGTGACATTACCTAAAGTAAACATGTTATTAAACACGCTTTTTTTTTTAAACACGCTTTCTACACTCATAGCCCCACACTAGGATTTTCTCCTGTTTCGTGGGTACCATGGACACACACAAGACGAATATACAAACACCTAGACCCAGAACATGAATCTAAACTCATCATTCAGATACCTGTCTGGCCGGGAATCGAACCCGGGACCCATTGCGCGTCAGACCGGTTTGGTAACCGCTCCACCACGCGGGTCGTTATTAAATGCTTCCTTTATAAAAATCTTACCAAAATAGAGAGAATGAAAAATATTTACGTACATTGAAACAAGAACCTTTCCAAAATTAAATACACTCACAAAAACAATTCTGTTTCCAAAAGAAGTCTTTCGGATGAAAATCCTTTGTCTCGCTATTTAAAGATACAAGATTTTATTTCTTTATTTGAAAGCCCTTTCCAAGATTTTCCCGTATAGCCAAGAATTTACAAGTATTTATTTTTTACTAGCTGTACCCGCGGCCCTGCCCGCGTGCAAATCAATGTATCGCAAAGTTTTTCACGCGCAAATCTCCACTCAGTGGGAATTCTACGATAAAAGTAGTCTACATGTTGTTCCATAACATTTTCTATAGTAAAAAAACCCGTAAAAATCGGTTTAGCCGGTCAAGTATTACCCGGACAAACACAGAGTGAAAAAACGAATTTTAAGTGTGTATTTGTTGGTAGGTGCATATTACTATGTAAAATGTTATGAAAATAAGACGAATCAGAATATCGTAAACCCCTTTTTTGAACCAATTTACAGTCTTAGTGGTCACATTAACAATATCGGAATACATCTTTTCAAACAAAGCCTCCACATTTAAACCAAAGCGCATCGATTATAAAGATGGATTTTAACTTTTATGAATTGAAAAATACTATTTCAAATAATTTTGGTCCTTTTAAATTTCTGAGTAAGATTACATATAGGTGAACCTACTTTTAACATTAATTTGACAACCTTGACGACACGCGTTGCGGAGCAGCTACCACACCCGGTTCGATTCCCGGCCAGACAGGAATCTGAATAGATTCATGTTCTGGGTCTGGGTGTTTCTATATACGTCTTGTGTGTCTATGGTACCCACGACACAGGAAAAAATCCTAGTGTGGGGCTGTTGTAGAAATTGAAATTGTAGAAATTTTCTATTTTATTGAGTGTAGAAAGCGTATTTTTATTAAAAAAAAAAGTTTGTGTGGAGGAGTATCGGGAGGCAGGTTTAAGGAATCCAAAAATTTTGTTGGATATTGTCTTCGATCTCGATGGCTGTATCTACAGAATCTTCATCCCAATAGTCAAATAACAATCCATTTATAATGAACAAATCATAAATATAAAAAGAACAATAATGTTGACCTTGCTCGTTTGTTATTAGAGCCAAGTGTTCATCAACCATGCTTCAATATTCATAAATGCAATTATTTATCACAAAAGTTGCAAAAGCTTCTTTATAATAATAATTCCTGATATAATTGTTATATCTTATTTAGATACTGATCGACTTATTAATGTTAGTATTTTGCTTAAAAGACTATCAATTGTATTTTGTCCATAATATTTATTTTCGCTAAAAATGTACGGGTATGGTCAATAACATAACTTTATTTATGATATAATAGTTAAGAAACTATTTCTGTAACATGAACATGGAGTGACAAATGGAGTCGATAATTTTATTTTGAAACAATGTTAAAACATTTAATCGCCTTTGAATTATTGGATTCGATTAACTATTTTACTATAATAGTATGACGCGCCATCTGTTATCAATTGGGAATCCCTGTACTCTAAGAGCGATTTTACATTAGGTCGCAAGCTGCGCGGCCGCAGCGCGTCAACGGATGTTTTTTTATTATTGAAATATTTCATAAATTCATAAATTAAATTAAAATCAATTTGAATCACATCTATTTTTATGATAATTGATAGTTACAAATTTATACGTATCATTTTTGAATGAATTCAGAATGGCATCCGGGCGGCCATTATGGCTACTGTCATGTCACACTACTGTCATGTCACACATGTTTACATTAGAATTTAACAAAATACGCGACAATCCGAATTTTACGGATATATGTTGTCGACTCGAAATCAATGTTTTTTTATGTTTTATTATTTAGATAAGGTTTTAAGTAAATCTATAGTACCTCTTGACGGACTTGTCAATATGGGACTTTGTCAAAAACGAACTTCCATACAAACATTTATGCCCGATTTTAACGCTTTCAACCCATTTTTCTCGATAAAAAGCAGCCTATGTCCTTTCTCGAGTTCAACACTATCTGTGTGCCCAATTTCATAAAGATCGGTTCAGTTGTTTAGGCGTGAATAAGTAGCAGACAGACAGACAGACAGACAGACAGACAGACAGACAGAGTTACTTTCACATTTATAATATTAGTAGGGATTCTTAGGTATCGCACAAGTAAACAATGAAAAGCTTAAAACTACTCTCATCTCTCATCAACCCATTATTGGCCCACTGCTGGGCACCGGTCTTCTCTCAAAATGAGAGTTTAGGCCATAACCGAATTGGTGAATTTCACACACAGAACTTTTTTTAAGGCTCTCGGGTGTGTAGGTTTCCTCACCATGTTTTCCTTCTTCGAAAAGCAGTTAAAATCATTCTAATACGCACATAAATCAGTGGAGCATGCCTGGGTTTGAACCTCGGACCTCCCGATCGAGAGGGCAAGTTTCAACCATTAGGCTAACACTGCTTAGTTGCTTAAAAAAACTACTTAGTTGCTTCGAAATTACTCCTAGACACTTCAATATTTTTAATTTGTAGATATTACCAACCTACACGCCCATGGCGTGGGCTACCATTGAATCTATCAGACTACTGACGTCATTGTGACGTCACAATGCTGTTGGAGTGATGGTGAATATGAAGTGACAGGTTGTTTACAGTAAATTCTCGGCACCGTGACCTTTGACTGTCTTCTCAAGATTCAGCACATTATCTTCGATTTATTAATAAATTTGCCGATAAGTAATAAATAATTCAAACGCTCTAATGACGTATTAAATTGATTGTGTAGGTTGTACTGTAACAAAGTAACTATACATATGGGTGATACGATTGACGATCATTGTCGTGTATTTTACTCAGGTAAAGAAAGCTGCCCGTAAAACTAGTAAATAGCGGGAGGGAGACTTTTACCCAACACAGCACAGACGACAAACGAATTTTCACACCGGACCTTTTTTGTTTTTGTCTAGCCCATGGTTTTCAATTTATTCATCAATTCTACCACGAATTTACTGGCACAGCTACAAAAGTCATTTTAAGAACAGGCCTGAAAAATTGCTGTACTCATGAATCATCTTTTCAATAAGCCAAAGTTTACATAAAATATTTTACTATAACAAACAACTGAATCACACATTTTCTTTTATGGTATAAATATAAAACTGGGAAAAGGGGTTACAGCCCACCTTCTAGTCGGTGGTCACTATCGCACATGGAAATCGACATCTGATAAGTCACAGCTGTGATCGGCTACAACATTTCTATACCCATGTAAAAACAAGATGGCAAATAAAAAAATAAAAAAAAGATATACAAAGAAAAAAGACAAACCCACTGAGTTTCTTGCCGGATCTTCTCAGTTGAAGTCGTGTTCCGATCCGGTGGTAGTGTAAAAAAATATATATAAATGAACTGACAATTTGTAAGCGCCCCCAAAGGCCTATGCAAAATAAAGACATTTCATTTCATATACTTCAAAATGAAATTGAATCAACTCGACTAAGTATGATCCCTTACCACACTCTTCATCCCAGATTACATTTCTGGCTTAAGCTTTGCTCTAAGACAAAAATACACACGCACACGCACGGTTTCTACACTCACAGCCCATCAGTAGGTTTTTTTTCCTGTGTCGTAAGAGGCGACTAAAAGGGGCTTCCGGAGTTGCAGACGGCTAGAGTGGGAGCTCGAACCGTTCGGTCAGGCAATCCCGGGAAGGACGGCGGTATGTGTGGTCGCATATCGTCGTAAAGACTAGACGGAGCGGTGGGCCCAGCCGCCCATCTGGGAGGAGCCCGATGGGGCAGCGCGCTCGGAGGATTCAGGTTGAAGTCGTTTCGAGATCCCGGAGCGCGCCCTGATCCCTTTTCAGCGCCGAGGACGGCCACCGGGGGGGTTTTAGTGCGGTAAAAATCCCACATAACCCTGTGTCGCTCCCACGGCGTCGGGTACCTTTGGAAGGTTTCCCCCTCGAAAACAAAAAAAAAAGGTTTTTTTTCCTGTGTCGTGGGTACCTTGGCCACACACAAGACGAATACACAAACACCCAGACCCAGAACATGAATCCAAACTCATCATTCAGATGCCTGTCTGGCCGGGAATCGAACCCGGAACCCATTGCGCGTCAGACCGGTGTGGTAACCGATAAGCCACGCTGGTTGTCAAAATAGATGAGGGTGCCTCCGGTCGAATAACGAGTTATAATTCGATAAAAATTACTCTAAGCCAGTAATGTATTAAATTTAATAATAACACAGCATGCAATCCAATTACTGATAACTGGCTTTCAATGATATCTGTTATCATCCCCGGATAGATTTTAACGGTTAAATTGGAATAAGTAGCTTATATGTCTCTGTTTACAAGCTATTGTAGTTAGTCCCTGTTATAACTATAACAGAGCAGGGCTTGATACTGCAGTTTTAAGGCAAGAATAGGATTATTTAGTAATACGAGTAATATTGTTAAAAATGGTAAATGAGTTTCAATAATACCCAGCAGTGTATTCATAGGTTCTATATGTATAAGGCTTTAAAGAGTACAACGTATCCGCGTAACACGAGTTTATAAGCAAACTTTTGATTCGGGAATGTTATCGACATGTCCGTAATCACGCCGCTAAACTTTTCTATTCAAAAGTTCCCTCTGGAACGCTGCGGGAAAATATTGGAAGGAAATTGCACTCGAGCTGGGTATTATACAACTCTAGGCACTCGCACATGAATTTAAAATTTGATTTTAATCAACTATGATCTAAATCCTCTTAATCTGAGTGAAGTGCTCTATTCCCATAAGTGGGTTATTATGTTGACAACGATGCAACTAAATCGCTGAGAGGGTAGGTTATTTTCTTTTCCTTTCAAACCGCACTTATCCACGGAGAGCTATGGCCGGTGCTATTATTTTTTCATGGAAACATGAGTCCAGGAGCATTATAGTAATGGGTTAATAATTACGATCTTTTTTGGCGCTGTAATAAACTTTAAGTTTATTACAGTTACAGTACAAAAAAGTTAAGTTTTTAAGAGTTTTCACTCTTATTTGTTGCAATATTTCACCAATTTTACTATTGATTTCATTCCTACTATTCTAATACACTTCGTAATCCTATGTTAATGATTTCAAAGGAAATATCAAAATATTAAAAAGTATACTTATACGCGGAGCCTCTTTTGTACTCGAGAACATAAACAAGTAAACTGAGTACCTTCTCGTTCGTAATTTGTTTCTTCGTAATCTTCTCCGCACCTTAAGCTTACACTCATGAAAGTTTCAAGGAAAATACAAAATGTAATGAAGACTAAACTTTATTTAACACGAGTGCGTACATTCTTTATTCTAGCTTGTTTTGTAGCTCTTTTGTACGTACGGTTGCTTTAAGTTCACACTTTTGTTTAAGTTTAAAACAATGCTTTACACATTTTTTACGTTACAGACGCAAAAATAAGCGTTTTAACAATTTTTTTTTGTATTATTTTCTAATAAACTTTTTTTTTATCGAACTAAAGTAGCAAACGAGCATGCAGTCCACCTGATGGTAAGTGGTCACTGCCGCCCATTGACATCTGTAATCAACTACATACAGAACATGGGTTTCATATGAAGTCAATCACAAATGCGTTGCTACTCCGGAGGACTATGATGACCACAACCTTCAATCGAAACGCAAGAAACGCTCCACGCTAGAAATAGGTGTGGCGGTGGTACTTCCTCGGTCAAATTTCACTGGTTCTACCACCTTTATGTACATCTGTAAGTCTGTCTACGGCAACATAACTCTCGAGTGGAACAAGGAGAATTTAATTTCTCTTTCAAAGGTGAGTTGATCGTAGTTATGTTAAAATATATCAAAGGAAATTATTTTCAAGTGTGCCAAGATCGTCATCTGAAGTAGGCGTTGTGAGTTTATTTAATTCTACTTCTAATTTTTTAGAACTTATAGTACCTATAATGATTTTTTTATTCGTCAGGAAAATGTACTAATACTCAAGTTAAAGTTTTCAATATTATCTTACACATGTAACCAAGCATGTTGCTTGTTGGTTTTCCTGGATATTTTCTTGTTTGTAGAGCGTCCGTCCGGCCATCCGGAAAAGATTTTCGGCGTCCGGATGAAACCCAAAATTGGGAGACACAAACACTTTTATTGATACTCCTCCGACATCTGGACAGTTATGTCAACATTAGACACATTACAATCTTTTTTCCTTTGTATGTACGTATTCAAAATTATGGAGCAGTGATGGCCTAATGGTTGAAACTTGCCCTCTCGATCGGGAGGTCCGAGGTGCAAACCCAGGCACGGACCACCAATTTTTCTACGTGCGTATTAGAAATTATTTATCACTGTTTTACGGTGAAGGAAAACATCGTGATCTACACACCTCCGAGAGCTCTTTGAAAAAAAATTCTCGGAGGTGTGTGAGGTCGACCAATTCGCACTTGACCAACGCTGTGGACTATGGCCTAAAACTCTCTCATTCTGAGAGAACACCCGTGCCCAGCAGTGGGACAATAATGGGTTGACGGAATTCAAAATTGATTATCAGTATAACGATGAATCGCAATAAGGAAAATATCGTAAAAAAACGTTTATGACAGCGAATTCTCACGATGACAACTTGTTCATCGTGGTAAACTATGACCTAAACCTTGCTTATTCTGAAAACAATAACACTAGAGAACAAAACAAGTTCATACATTTGATTCAAACATTTTCTCGAAAATCCCTTTCAATGTCAGGGAAAAGCTTTACATATAACTTGTCAGCCATCTTGACAGCCGCCATATTTGGATCATCATTCAAACCAAATGTGCTTAAAAATTGTTACAATATATTACCATTACATACGTATGAACTGACAAAAGTGGTTAACGCTTTCTACGCTCGTAGCCTCACAGTAGGATTTTCTCCTGTGTCGTTAGTGCCATGGACATACACAAACACGAATACACAAACACCCAGACCCAGAACTACAATCTAAACTCATCATTCAGACACCTGTCATGCCGGGACTCGAACCCGGAACCCACTTCGTGTCAGACCGGTATGTTAACCGCACCGCCACGCAGGTCGTAAATTTAAAAAGTTTATAATGACGACTATATTGTCATTATTAAATTCAGTAACTTTCACGAACCTATTACTTACCGTAGCCGATAGTCAATTCATTTATATACTTTTTCACTTTTAAAGCTGTTGTAGATGAGTTCTATCATGGAGCTAACTTAGTACAAAGGTTCATAAGTAACTCCCAGAAATCTTATTACATTTTTTATTGCGAGGCTACTTTTCTCGCCAAATTGTTGCGTGGTTACAAAACTAAGTTATACGAAAATGTTTAATGTTAGTTATAAGATTTTCAAAAGTGATGCATCATATTGTTAATTTTATGGCATATTGTAAGCTATTTAGTGACCTAGAATACCATTTTACATCTTATTACATCTAGAAAAAAAACTTCACACTTAGAAACTACATATTGCACTAAATATAGGTATATTAATACAAGAAAAAATAAAAAGGTATCTATATAATTTCTTATCACTAATACCATTGAATGCCTAAGTTTACATATTCGTATGTACATACAATAACATAACTGGGTTCGAACTTGGAACACCTAGGTAGACCATAGTGAATTCTGAACCACGCAACCATAAACCCCCTTCCATTAAAAGCTATGTCGAAAGCGTAAAGCAATTACCAGTTCGCAAGGAATTGGAGCCATTAGGCAATTCGGGTGTTTGGCATCTTAATCGCTATGCCGATGCCGAAACCTTTCATTATTCGTAGGTCTTATGTTTTCTATATGCGTAGTACATTTTCGAGTTAAATTACTCAAAATAAATAAATATATATATATTTTTTTTATATTTAAATAATATTACCGCCACGCCTATTTCTAGCGTGAAGCATTTCTTGCGTTTCGATGGAAGGGTGTGGTTGCCGGCACACTTTCACATGAGGCGACAATCATAGTCCTCGGGCGTAGCAACGCATCTGTGATTGACTTCAGATGGAACACATGTTCTGTATGAAGTTGATTACAGACGTCCATGGACGGCGGTGACCACTTACCATCAGGTGGACTGCATGCTCGTTTGCTACTTCAGTAGATAAAAAAAAATAACAAAATACATGCTTTGGCGGATATATCCGACTAAGTACCATAGTACGTAATATTTACGTATACTACTAATTGTAGACAACAAAATGTCTTTAATAGTTTAATAATAGTAGTTTGTAGTATGTTGTTTTAGTATGTTGTAATTGCTTTGTAAATAGTTTAACCTAATAATTCCAAATGCAACATATTAAAATTTTACTTGAAAATATATTTGACGAATTATTATAATACATTACCTAAATGTTACAAGCAAATTAACTGACAGACTACGAAGGGTAACCTTCGTAGCCGAGTCTCGACGACAGACAACCTTTCAGTGCAATATTTATAGTATGCCTACAATAACCTTCTACATGTCCGTTTATCGCGAAAGGCCTCACAGGAACAACCTTAATTTGTCTATTTATATCGCTGAGAAATAGCTCGGGGCTGTTATCTGCGGACCAGAGACCGGCTAATAACAGTTATGTCGTGAACGTAACTAGCATTTTGTAAATGACACCCATTTTATGATACTACTAGCTGTCCCGACAAACGTTATTTTGCCATATTAAAAATAAATAAAAAATGATAAGGGTGGACAACCCCTAAGGGGTATGAAAAATAGATTTTGGCCGATTCCCAGACCTACTGAATAAGCAAAAATAAAAAATTTGGGAAAAATCGGTCAAGCCGTTTCGGAGGAGTATGGCAACAAAAACTGTGACAAGAGAATTTTATATATTAGATAGCATAATTTTGTCTACCAATTTGCACTTAGTCAGCGCGGTGGACTATGGCCTAAAACTCTCTCATTCTGAGAGAACACCCGTGCCCAGGAATGGGTCAGTAACAAGTTGACGACATAGTTCATAATTTTAAGAATTAATCTAAGGTAAGGTGATTTTGTGTTTTGAATTTAAATATTTATTATAATAGTCTTATGATAGTTTATACAATAAATTGAATTATAATAACGACTGAACCGACTGAACTGAATTGAATTAGTATTTATTAGATTTTCATATTCATTTATTGCATATAAATACAAAAAAAAACATGAAAGCCAATAATAATTTTATAAGAAAAATACTGTGGTCTGGTATGATTACTTAAAACATTAAATAAATTTAAAATAAAAATGTCAGCTAAAGTCTATATTACTCAATGTCACGCAGACTAAAAATAAATGTAATTTCCAAAAGTGTGATACTAATAATAATTTACAGCTTTAAAGTACTATTCTCATTCCTAAAAATCTTTATAAAAACGCAAGCTTATAGTGGAAGCAATGTCATCCATTATATTAATTGGATGATACGGTACGCCATAAAACTTAAATAAACTTAGCAATTTTTATATAAAGGCCAATATTTCGTAGTATATTTATCTATACTATTACTCTATATCTCTATAACCTCTTATTATTCTACTTCAAAAACACTACCACCACACCTATTTTTGCCTTATAATAGCAGTGTGATTCGCTGTTGTGTTTTGGTTCTAAGGACATGGTAATGGAAGGACATACAGAGCGTTCCAACTTAGCCTTAACATTTTCACGAACAGAACGTGATTTACGTCATAATTTAAGATTTTGATATGGCACAACGTACGATGGCGTTCAAATATAAAATATTATTTACGATAGAAAGTTTAATTCTTGATGAACTTTCAAGGTAAAATCTTATTGGATGTACCTTGTGTCACACCATGTAAAATACTAGAAACTTTACTGTCACGGTTCTGTCATGACGTCTTTCAAACGTATGATAACGTTGGACTCCACGTATTTATACGTCATGTATGGAGATTTACTATGTCATTCTAGATAATAGAATCAAGCGGTACTGTAAGCGAAAGTATTAACTTAGAGATAGCAACGTTACCTAGACTCCAAATATGTGGACAAAGTTACCTAGACTCCAAAGCGATCTGGGAATGACAACATATACCAATGGATTCGTAGATTAGGTTCTTGGTTTACTTCCACGTTACATGAAAAAACACATCGTCGAAAACCTCTCCCATCCACAATTAAATAAGCATAAAGTCAATCTAAAGTCAAGTCTTCATCTATAAATGGAATTGCACTTAGCTTTTCCTTATTCTAGACTATTGTTTTTATTTTTAACTATAGTTGGTGTAAACTATGTAGGTGTTCAATAAATAAATAATAATTTGAAGTTAGTAGAACTCGCGAAGTTCGACCAGGGAAGTACCACCGCCACACCTACATATTTTTATCGTGAAGCATTTCTTGCGTTTCGATGGAAGGATGTTGTTGCCGGCGCACTTTTATATGAGGCGACCATTATAGTCCTCGGGAGTAGCAACGCATCTGTGATTGACTTCAGGTAGAACCCATGTTCTGTATGAAGTGGATTACAGATGACCATGAGGGGCAGTGAGCACTTACCATCAGGTGGTCTGAATGCTCGTTTGCTACTTCAGTCAGATATAAAAAACGTAAACCGCATGCTATGTTCCGTTCAATCTCCACTCATTTTCCGCAAATCATAATGCCGACAATAAATGACAAATTTACATTTAGTACGTTCGATACATACTCGGCGTTTACAGAGCCTTAAATAACCTACGTTAAATATTTCCCAAGAGAAGCAATACGAATCTCGCGTATAATCACGAGATCGATGCAAACCCCTCATCACACTTAATTCCTTCTGAAGGACGTTTGTATATGTAAACGTTGAAATCAGAATCAAGTATATACTTAGACGTAATTTAGATCGAATATTTTGTCCTTTCTTTTGCAAATGAAATTATTTTTGCAAGTCACCGAACAAGTTTGCAGCGCAGTAGGTTCCAGGTTCGATCCCCGGGCAGACGTCTAAATCTAGATCTAGATGTCTAAATTACGACTTTCGCTTTTATTTTTGGGTAAAGGTATTTGTATGTTTTTCTGGCACCCACGACACATAAAATTTTTTAGTGTAGAACTTTCAGTATAGAAAACGTTATTTGTAGGTATATACGTTATTGAAATATGAACCAAAAAACGTGAAATAGCAATGACGTAGCCACTAAGCCTGTAAAATCTATAATAATTAATTTCAAATTACGATAAACATATAAGAGGAATCTAAATTATGTGATACTAGTTGACCTGGCAAACTTCGTTCCGCTTAAAAGTCAAAAATGTAAAATTATCAGTTTTTCTCTACTATGTTTTACATGTATTATACATAAAAACCTTCCTCTTGAATCACTCTATCTATTATAAAAACAGTATTAACTTCCGTAGCGTAGTTTTAAAGATCTAAGCATACATAGGACAGACGGCGGGAAGCGACTTTGTTTTATACTATGTAGTGACGATAGAGGTTGCTGCTCATAAAACAAATCTAGACAGCCACCATTACTAGAAACATCTCACTGACTATTGTTTATCAGTAACAAAACGTACTTACAAATAAATGTTTTTATACTTTTTTATTCTTAAGTAGATGATATTTATTAAACCTTTTACTAACGGTAACTGCAATACGAAATACAGAAAATCATAAATTAATAAAGAATGAATCTCCCCTTCCGGCTAGCTCACACGTATAATCAAAAGTTTTTTGTCCCATGTCTGAAGTGTTTGTATGAAAAGAATGGAAGATGCGATCCTTTTGTCAGTCATTATAAGACTCTTCTAGCTTTAGATGGGAGTAAAACAATGACTATACTTCAGTTTGACGAATACATGTTTTTTACAAATATAAATTGGACTAGACACGAACATGCAGTTTACCTGTACATTATCAATGTCGACCACGGATATCTGTAAGTAACTTTATACAAAACTATATACTACTAAAACTAATCTGTATATCCTCTATAGAATCGTAAACTATTCATTGAATCATGTGATGAACTTTAGCAAAGTGTTATTCATGAGCTCGCGAAGGTTTTTGGTGTATTTTTTTGTGATAGTATAGCAACGCGCGCATGGTACAGCTTGTTCAATATAAATTTCTATATAAATTCATGAAACAAATGCGCTGCTCCTAGGTACAAAGATGGTAGCCTCATATAAATGTGAACCACAACCTTCCTCAGAAACACAAGACCCGCTTCACGCTAGAATAAGGCGTGGCGGTTCTTTCTTTGGGTTTCAGTTTCTTTCCTCCCCACTCGAAAATTACTATTTCTTCCTAGAAATAAAAACGTAAGTATATTTTTTATGCAGTGGAATAAGAAAATCCTATTTGATATCAACATATTAAAAGATTTAGCTAAAGCTGATTACTAGTGTGTTAATACCCTTGGAGTATTATACCGAACGAAACTAAACTTAAACTGTATACTCATTTTAATAAGGCAGTATTATAAACAAGGACAATTTAATATTATATTTACAAACTTAAAATATATTCGGTTAACCTTGGGTAGTACAAGTCAAATTACTTCGGCATTAATTATTCAGGAGGTATTATTTAAGCTACACAAATAAAATTTTCATACATTTGCATATTTTGGCGGTAGGAGATGATTTTCTAAGAACTTTGTAAACGGAATATATTTAATTTATATGTACTGAAAAGAGAATTATGGAAATTTTCTGTTAGAAACTTTGTAAAAACAGTGTTTTGATGAAACAGTTTGTATTACATACATAATCAATTAATGTTAAATTTTTAAACAAAATAAGTGGCCTGCGTGGTGTCAATCTTAATAGCACCACGCCCTCTCTACACGTAGATGCCATATAAGGACTAAATCCTTAAAATAGGCACCAGGTCTTATTGTGTCACATCAATCCAGTGCAATAATCAACACCCATATTAGATGCGGTGAGTATTTACGAAAAAACTATCAATGGGGGTTCTGTAGGCTAATAAGTCCGCAATTTATAGACACTAACTGATTTATAATTTTTTGACTAGTATTATCGCGGAATTCATACATTTTAATACTTAACGGGTACTCACAATATGCGGTTTATGAATTCCTATAATTTTTTTTTTTTTAGGAAAACGAACTAGACGTAGGGTAGATAGGTTAATTTACCACTCGTGCTTGTCAACGGTTTCTCCCCGCCACCGTGCAACTGGGTCGAAATATCGGCAAAAAGAACGATAAGTATTAAACCTAACCGATTTAAAAAGTTAATAGCAACATCGTTGCTGATAAACAAACGTTAGTATATAAATTGCATGCGCTTCTTTTCTTCGGGAAGAGAAGTAAGCCGTGTCCATACATCAATCATAATTAAACCTTGTCCTTGTAAAGCTTATGGACGGGTTGGAACTTGGAAATGATTCGACACCGGCCTTGATTGTGTGAATTCGTCGTTATGTGTGTCTGTGTGCTTAAAATTGTTTTTACAATTATTGCTAATCCATATCGTCCTCTATCAATCCCTATTAGAGCATTATAATGTAGTATGATCCAATGATCCCACAATTACGGAGAGAAAATTGTACCCAGCGATGGTATATGTTTTTTTTTAAGTTTTTTTTTTTATATTTGTACCTAACGATAAGGCAGACGGGCCACCTGATGGAAAGTGGTTACCGTTACCTATTTGACATTTGACATTTGCAACACCAGAGGAGTCGCCAATGCATCGCCGGCCTTGAAGGAGAGCTCTTTTTGCACCTTTCTTGAAGAGCCCCATGTCATAGCGCTCCGGGAATACCTCAGGAGGAAGCTCATTCCACAGCTTGCACGTGCGTGGTAGGAAAGACCGTGCAAACCGAACCGTGTTAATATGTGGATAGATCCTCTATAGTTCAACCGGCTCGGTACTTCTGCCACGCCTGGTTCTAGCATCAAGCAGTTCTGTTTTGAAGGAAGGATGTTAATGCTGGTAGACGCAACTTATTTTTATCTGATTGAAGTAGCAAACGAGCATGCAGTGTAAAAACTTATATGGATTGATTCGATTTCTTATAAAAATAAAATCAAGTCTTATACATATTGAAAATCTCTTCCACATTTTTAAAATCTACACGACACGGTTTGCTTTAAAAGGTTTTTAAATGGAACCATGTTTTTTTGCAAATTTTTGAAAACGTGCTAAAATTTTTCGTTGCCAAATCGATGTTTTGTGTTTATACCAGTCTACTGACGGTATCATGGGTACATTGAACCAGCCCGCATGTAGTAATGTCAGGGATGAGCTTATCTCCCGCCGCCATCAATTCTTATCCATTATCGATAACTTGTACGCAATAATACTCTTTTATTCAAGTACCCTCCGCACACCCTTTTAATTAAGTCTCGGAATATACTCATACCTGCCAACGCCAAAACCGAAATGATGATTGATTGCATACTTGAGTATTAATTGCTTCATAAAATATGACTGACCACGTCGAACGTTGTTTTATTTTTGATTTGGACGTAGCAAATGAGTACGCAGTCCTCCTAATGGTAAGTGGTCTCTGCCACCCATGGACATCTGTACTTAACCTCGATACGATAAGAGTTCTGTCTGAAATCTACCACAGATACGTTACTACTTGAGTAGAATAAGGATTCCTACCAAACCTACCTTGTAAACAAAGTTTCAACATATTTTAAAGATACATGACAACAATTAAAAAACCATACGGACTAGTGTCTAAAAAAATATAGAGTACCAACTACAACGCTGCCTAGCAACTGACTGCATTTGAAAGAACATTACCATAAAACATTAAATGAGCTTGAATTTCCAACTCTTCTTCCTGCTCAATAACCGATAAATTGAAGTTATCCGTTATTTCTAAAAAGCATCGTGTTCAAAATTCGCAAAATCGTGTCTTAGACATTCAAGTCATGCAACTGCAAAATTATTTTTAAAATAACGTTTTTCTATTCTGAAGTATTTATCTATTCATAATTTATATAAACTTTTCCACCTGCAATGTCAAGTGCATGTTCTGTCCCACGGCCGTGGGCGCGAATGTTGAATCCACTATTCATTCATTGAACCACATCAATTTTCACCCACACAACGACAGTTGCGTCTTTTCTCTTTAAAACCTTTCTATTGCACAAATAATTATAAACCTATTACGTGATCTCTCTCAAGGTAAAACTACTTAATTATTCACGCATCGACCAAGCACAATTCGGAAATAGAATAAAACAAGATTAGACACCTTACTTAAGAATTATAAACATCATAAATTGTATAGCTTAATATATATCTAAATTTATTTCGTTCGAAGGATATATTTAGAAATTGGGTGAACTTGATGACTGTGAAATGTGTACGTGGGAAACATATCTGCGGGCGATCATTGCGCGGGTATGCTTATGTTTACGTATAATCACGTGGCTTACCGGGCCGAGGTTGTCAAAGCCGTGCCGGAGCGCTACGTCCTGCGCCTCCTCGTGCCGGAGCGACCGCTTGAACCGCACCAGGAAGGAGTTGGTGAAGACCTCGCGGGACGCGGTCGCGGCTATCAGCACCGTCGCAGCCAAGCATTGCAACCACATGTTCACGCTGTGGCCGGCGGCGGCAGACTGAGGCCGGACTCCGCTTGACGTCACCACATATCGACCGAAGGACCGCGCATGCGCCACCAACCAAGCCAAGCACGAGTCTCAAAGCCTCGACGGTTGTCTTCACAGATTATGAAGGGTCGCTCCGACATGCACATTGTTTCCATGCAACCAACCTATATTCAGCTTGGTCTCGTGAACTGACCTCATTTTTGGAAACATGCAGCAGAATTGCCACGATCGAGCGCATTACAACATTTTATGTTCATTCTACCCTACATCTATACACCCTAGATTCAAAAAGTTCCTTATTTAGCAGTATCTCGCTGCTACGCACATCTGTTTGAATAACTAAAGATATAAGACGTCTAAGCTTGTCAGAAAAAGGCTATATTAACATATACTTCCGACACCTTTGAAAACGTTATTACGGACAGAACTTAGAACTTTCTTAAAGCACAAACTATTATTACGTTTAAGCTACCTAACTATTAAATGATAATCAATTGCTAGATATTTAACAAAACGTGCCTTAAAAAATCAGAAGCTTTTCGAATACAAAGTAGTGTTAGAGAATAAATTTTGTTCGAACACACATATTTATTCTAGTGGAAAATTTTAATACGTCCATTGACATTTCTGCTGAAAAATACTCCTTATTTACTAAGTTCAACCTGCATGATAATCAGCTGCATGACTGTTCTCTTTGAAGGAAGAGCTTCTTTAAAACACTAAATTAATGAATATTTTATGCACATGGTTGATTTTGTACTAGAATTTATCAGTGTCCATGGCAACGACGGTCAGGGAATTCAAAATAAAAGTCAGTGACGGCACCTAGGCTAGGCTTTAGAAGGTAGTAGAACCAATGTAGCTCGATTTCTAGCGTGAAGCATTTTTTTGATCTTTTCGATGGAAGGGTGTGGTTGCCGGCACACTTATATGAGGCGACCATCATAGTCCTCGGGAGTAGCACCGCATCTGTGATAGACGTCAGATAGAGAAAGTTACTCGCAGATGTCCATGGGCGGCAATAACCACTTACCATCAGGTGGCCTGCGTGCTCGTTTACTACTTTAGTCTGATAAAAAAAGGCTTTATCGTTCTGTAATCAGCTTTTCTTTTCTTCAAATTTTCGGTTCATCCGCTCATATACTACGTACTGCGTATTGTTCCTATCAATTGTAATACTGATAGTGACATGAATTTTCTCATCTGCAAGAAGATTGAATCAAAGATGTGCAGTCACTAACACGCTTGCCATGCGTTGTGACTGTTGGCAAAATCCCAATTAAGAGAGGTTTATGTTCAACAGTGAACCAAAAAACGCTGACCGAGATAGAATGGTATAAGGAATAACACTGCATTTGGCCAACCTGATGTCGTCGTCAACCCATTATTGTCCCACTGCGGCTAGAGTGGGAGCTCGAACCGTTCGGTCAGGCGATCCCGGGAAGGACGGCGGTATATGTGGTCGCATACCTTCGTAAAGACTAGACGGAGCGGTGGGCCCAGCCACCCATCTGGGAGGAGCCCGATGGGGCAACGCGCTCAGAGGATTCCGGTTGCGGTCGGACCGAGTACCCGGAGTCCTCTTTATAGCGCCGAGGACGGCCACCGGGAGGGTTTTAGTGCGGTAAAAATACCACATAACCCTGCGTCGCTCCCACGGCGTCGGGTACCTTTTGAAGGTTTTCCCCCTCGAGAAAAAAAAAATAAAAAAGGCCATAGTACACCGCTGGCCAAGTGCGAATTGGTGGACAACTTGATGTACTATGAAGTAAATAGAACATTTTCAGAGCATCTGTCCGCACACAGCTGTCACTCAGCAATAATTAATCGATGAAACATTCGTAAAAAGGAATACCAATACCTTAAATAAGTAAATAAACATTATGAATTCTATTTATACATAGATATCTTACAAGTAATCTAATTTAGCGCGCTACTGACTGAAAACTAATATCATTTTTCCATTTTTCCTTACGCCTCCGAGGATTTCTTATTAATGAACAGGAAAATGTTAAATAAATGTGAAGGTGAAAGCTTCTGTATAAATATTTTGCTCTGCGTCTATTTTTCTATTCTATTTATTTTTTCAGAATCGAATATTGGCTTCATTGTATGTATATTTTACGTAGGTAGACAGTAGCAGTGAGACAGGATTTAAAGGACTAGGAAATGTTAAAAAATATTAAATTTTATATACGTGACATTTCATGATATGTTTCCTTTTTGTCGTTTCAAAGTAGGATAAAACTTTTTTAACCAATATCCACACATTGATACGTACATCTTCCGAATCAAGCAGACCGACGATATAGGTACCTACTTATAACGGTAGTAAAGTTGTTATAGCACAAAGTCGCAAAATAAAAATTCATTTTTCAGCATCAATATGTAATACTACTATTTGATCATTTTTCCAAACTAGGTTAACTGAAATCTCAGTTTAGAAAATGTATCACCGAATCCTCGTGTTAAGCCTCATAACGAAAGGCAATAAAATTGTTTCCAATTACCTAATAGCAATAAGAGAACATTATCTTTATAGTCTCTTAGTAATGACTCGAAACGAAACGAATGAAAATTGCGTCATAAATGGTTTATTACTCTTGTAAATACAATGTTTCACCGAATTTTAAAATCACTTAGAATAGTGAATTTTATAGCAGCAATTTTATTGATTCATCCCGTGTTTTGTGGGAACAACGAACTCACGATGGAAGGAAAAATTGTCGGCGGTAGTTATGCAGATATTACGAATTTTCCTCACGCAGTGTTCTTATCAATAACCTGTGGACAAATCAGCATGATATGTGGCGGATCGATTATTAACCAACACATAATATTAACAGCTGCGCATTGTTTATCTGAATGTAACGAACGTATAAGTGTAGATGTGTACGCAGGGCATGAAAATTTAAAAGAGGTATGTTTTAGTGGAGGTATGGTTATCCACGCCGGTAATGGAAGTCGTAATTGTACTTATCTTTGTCGGTGGTTAAGACTGGTGCAGTGTCGCCAATTCCTGGGGTTTCACCTATTTTTGTATTGTCATCCTTGACGTAAATTCCTAAGAGCGACCAATTTCGTAAATTCCTCACAAGTGCTACCAAATTTCTTAAATTTATTTCGTTTTTTGTAGTCTCGATAACTTCATTTCCGTCGTCCAATTGCTAAGGTACAATACTCTATTTGACGCCTTTTATTCGCGTACAAATCGAATTTTTAGGATCTTGGTTAAGTTTATGGGTTTTAAAATTGCATTATGGGGAAAGTTTTCAAATAAGTGGCAACACTGAACTGATCTTTTATGGCTATAGTTCTTGGGGAATCCCGTATTTCGATAGTATGTGACGTGGACTCTTGGGAGGTGATTTAATGCTAAGTATACGAATGACTACTAAGTACTTTCACGCACTAGCGGTTGGCCGCCTAGGCAGTTCGTTTGAGCGGTCCAACGCGGTTTCATCGCGGTTTCTTCACGATTGGTCGCCATAGCGGTCAGCCGCAGGCTTTCTTTCAACCGCCGCGGTTGAAATTTTGTGGCGGTTAAGTACGTACAATAACAAGCGGTTATTAAACTGGAAAAGCGGCTAGGCGCGCGGTTTGCCGCACCTGCGGTTAACCGCTAGTGCGTAAGAGGGCTAACACATATGTAGTTTCCCCCGCCAATTTTAAAACATTTTATCAATATGCCGGTCCCGTGTCTAACTAAAGGTAAAATAGCTTTCAATTCTATGAACTATTCAGTGGCGGCGCAAGACCTAAACTTAATGTGGGCAAGCTTCATATTGCGAGGCTCTCTGATTTAAGTCGAATTGCAGTTTGTTCATGTTGACCAAAAAAAAGATCACCAAATGTATACAAATTAAAATCGATCTTGCAATGTGTCAGTGTGCGATGCGAGAACCTGTGTCCGTGAGGTACAAGGCTCTATGCACCGCGAGGGCGTAGGCGGAAGCCGACACCGCCCACGCCTTACACCTAGTGACATGAACTCCATAAATCACGATATTAATGATTTTAGATTAGTATTATCGCGGAATTGATACATTATAATACTTAACTGATACTCACGATATGCGGTTTATGAATTCTTATAGAATTATTTTTGCCGATATTCCCGCAGTTTGGCCGAGAGCACGATCCATGCAACTGGGTCGAAATATCATCAAAAAGAATTCATAAACCGCATATCGTGAGTACCCGTTAAGTACCTGGATATTAATATTCGTAAAAAACTCTAAAGGTGCTGTTATGCACCTAATTACGTTTACAGGTAACTGTAATAAGAAGTGGTACCAGAATAGCAATTCATAAAGAATACAGTGAAGACACCCTCATGAACGATATCGCTCTGGTACTCATGGCACGACAATTGCCATTAGGGTATCGTATAAAACGGGTGATAATTAAAAAGAACCGTCCAGAAAAGCTTACAGCTCGAGTTGCGGGATGGGGTATTACTAATGTAAGTAGCATTTTTTTAATGGTAAGGTATTTTATTTATTTATTTATTTATTGCACCTCTATAAAATAAAAGTTACAATAGGGCAAACTTAATGCCTGATGGCATTCTCTGCCAGTCAACCCTGGGTGACTGGAAAATTTGCGGCAGGTGGAAATTTAAGAAAAAAAAACAAAAAAAATGCTTTAAATACATACATAAATATATACATACATACAACTATACACCATACACTATACTACATACTATATACATACATAAACAAATATATAAATATATGTATTTATATATATATACATATAGATAAAGTGAAGTAATAGTTTAGTATTCTGCTATTTTATATCATGTCTCCTATTTCCTACCTACCTACTCTAAAAAATCTGTTTCTTCAAGATTACCTTGCAAACAAGCGATTAACAGGGATTTTGAACTACTTACACGCTTAATAATATATGTAATATACCCATCTAGGCCTCTTGTCAGTTCTACCTAATATTATAATGATAATGCTGTGAAAACAAAGATGAACCACTAAGAGGTCTAAGCCGTATTTTAATAGGCGTATTAATTCTCTACTAGTAAGTTTCTAGTTCAATTGAAAATTACAAGCCAGCTTTTGGTTAGTAAAATTTTCACTTATCGACCCCGATTTTAAGTCGTATTTTAGATCACCTATACAGAATACTTTTAGGCTAATGGCGATGTCACTGTAGTTCCGGGATCAGAATAAGACAACGGTATTCCCTAATTCTCGTAAGAGGCGGCTAAATGGGCTTCCAGGGTCGCGGGCGGCTAGAATGGGACTTTGAATCTTTCGGCCAGGTGACCCCGGGCAGGATGGTGGTATGTAAGGTCACATACCGTCGTAAAGACCAAACGGAGTGGTGAGCCCAGCCACTCACCTGGGAGGAGCCAGATGGGGCAACGCGTTCAGAGGACTCCGGTTGCGTTCCTTTGGAGATCCCGAAGTATTCTTTGAAGCGCTGAGGACGGCCACCAGGGGGGGAGGGATTATAGTGCGGTAAAAATATATATATATGCGAGTATAGCGTGGCCTAAAAAATAAAAAAAGGCTCTAATGGCGAGACCGTTTGATACGATGATGCTCAGCCTAAAATCATACGAAGTTTTCTGTTCATTTTTCTATAAGACTGAATTTAAGTTAAATGTTAACTGCCGCCCATAGACAGCATCAGTAGGAAAATTCATAGAAAAAAAAGTATCTAAAGTCAATCACAGATGCGTTGCTACTCTCGGACTAAGATGGTTGCCCCTTAATAAAGTGAGCCGGCAACCACACTCTATTACCGAATAATACTACCTCCTCGATCGGGCCATACACGTTCTACCGCCTTGCAAATATATATTATGTTCATATATGTAAATATTTTATTACATAATAGGATGTGACTAGAGAAAGAACAATGAAGTTGAAGATGGTAGAGCAGCCTGTACATACCCCAAACGAATGCGCCATAGTCGGCAATCTGCATAAGGGCATGACTTGCGCAGGAAATATTAAGGATCCACAAAATAGACCCTCGAAGTAAGTAACGCCTATCTATTAAACAAACATGTGACGTCAGTTACGAAAAGTACTACCCCTTTTCTACATAGCTAAACGTCGTAGGCGACTTAGGCATTCAGTGTAGAGAATGTAAAGTACCCGCATGTAGAGAACGTAAAGCACATGCATACCCGCGAAAGTTTTGATAAGTAACTTTTTCTTATTATATAGAAGTAGTCCCTATAGAACCTGACAAGCAAAGTTAAATGACCTGGACTTTGAGTAGCTTTTTTTATCTGACTGAAATAGCAATGGAGTATGCAGTCCACCTGATGGTAAGTGGTCACTGGCGCCTATGGGCCTGTCCCTGTATTTCCGGGATTAGAATAGGACTACGGTATCTCCTGCCTGTCGTAAGAGGCGACTAAAAGGGGCTTCCGGGGTTGCGAGCGGCTAGAGTGGGTGCTCGAGCCGTTCGGTCAAGAGACCCCGCGAAGGGCGGCGGTGTTGTGGTCGTATACCGTCGTAAAGACCAGACGGAGCGGTGGTCCCAGCCGCCCATCTGTAAGAAGCCCGATGGGGTAACGCGCTTAGAGGACTCCTGTCACCACGACGACCCGTGTGGCGGAGCGGTTACTATACCGGTCTGACGCGCAATGGGTCCCGAGTTTGATTCCCGGCCAGACAGGTATCGGAATGATCAGTTTAGATTCCTGTTCTGGTTCCTGTTTGTGTATTCGTCTTGTGTGTGTCCATGGTACCCACGGCACAGGAGAGAATCATGCTGTGGGGCTATGAGTGTAGAAAGCGCGTTTTTTTTAAGTGTTCATAAAGAATGCGACGACTCATCGTCGTTTTGTGTGACGTCAGTCTATTGGAATATTTCTTGTATTGTATTAAATTTATTTAACAAGAAAATTAAGCCACTTAGAAACAAGACGTCATTACAAATACATTAAAGATATTTTTTATCTGCAAGCGAATGAAATCTTTTCACACATAATTTTTTGACTACTTAGTTTTCATTTTTAGAGTCAATTTTAAATACTATACCGATGAATTACACGCGGGCACAAGTAAAAAATACACTCATTACTCCATAATCCGTGATAAACCCGACATAAAATTAAAGTAGCACTAAGCCTAAAGATGTATTGATCTACTTAAGTTGGAGCGCCGCTTAAGTCTCTCCCTTAACAGACATTTAGAACCAGAACATAACAGTACTTTACACTGTTTTCTAAGGCACAATTCAATTTTTCGGTAGTGACTTCAAAGTCGAACGAAATAATTTGAATCGAAAGCATTTTTATATCATTTAGACTTCTAAATGCAAACTTACATACAGTCCACTTGATGGTAAGTGGCCACTAGCGCCTATTGACCTGTTGCGAGTGGCTAGAGGGGAGCTCGAACCGTTCGGTCAGGAGACCGCGCGTAGGACAGCGGTGTGTGTGGTCGCATACCGTCGTAAAGACCAGACGGAGCAGTGGGCCCAGCCGCTCATCTGTGAGGGACCCGATGGGGCAACGCGCTCACGCGGACTCCGGTCACGTTCCTTTGGAGAACCCTGAGTCCTCTTTGTAGCGCCGAGGACGGCCCCCGTGGGGGTTTTAGTGCGGTAAAAATCCCACATAAGTCTGCGACGCACCCGCGGCGTTGAAGGTTTCGAGAAAAAAAACGCTCATGAACTTGTATAAGCACCTTCATAGCAGAATAGAGATTCTGTCTGCAAAAAGTGAACCAGCAACCACAGCCTTCCACCCAAACGCAGGACTCACCTCACGCCAGAAATATCTGCGACTGTTATCTATCTAAACTATTATCTATCTATCTAACTGTGGTACCCCGCCACCGAATCATACTCATTCAATCACCTTGCTAAGTTTAAATAAGGTATTTCAACAAAAATATCTTTAATGTTTTTTTTTGACGACCCGCGTGGTGGTGCGGTTACCATAATGGTCTGACACGCAGCGGATTCCGGGTTCGATTCCCGGCCAGACAAGCATCTGAATGATGAGTTTAGATTCTTGTTCTGGGTCTGGCTGTTCATGTATTCGTCTGTGTGTCCATGACACCCACAACACAGGAGAAAAACCTACTGTGGGAGTATGAGGGTAGAAGGCGGTTTTTTTTTAATTTTCCATTCAACATACCTACTTGTCGTATACGGATATACGTTGTACATAAGTTGTCGTCTTTCTGTCGACTCGGAGCAACATAGTATATTTATAAAATGACGTGTTCTTTATGAACAAGGAAATTAATTATCTCGGGAAGGGCCAGTCACAGAGGCTCGACACAAAGGTCAGTCGTCTGTCACTGTAGGCTTATCAATCTTAGTTTAACGACATTCGGGCGCCATAAGATAACAAAACGATACACAATATATAGATATAACAGTATATATGTATTGATGGTACTTATATGGCAGGCACACATTTATAATGAAACATACTGAGTAGTAATGGTTTCATAGTATTATAAACTGTTTTAATGACTTATTGAATTTCTGTCTAATAACAGCAGTCTTTTCAGCATAACTTATTACTCGGTCTTTAGAGGTAACAACGCATGTGTGGCTAACCTCAGGCAAGGTACTGATCTTACCCGAGGATAAATGCAGATGTTGATTGGCGGCAGAGACCACTTACCATAAAGTGGCCTCAATGCTCGTTCACTGCTTCTATATTTTATATACACTTAGTGATAATTAGTACGGTAAGAATCGTAAGTTCCTTGTGACGTAGCTAAGCGTGGGCAAAGCAGACCCTTGCCTCCAAGGTAGGGCCTGCGATATGCTCTTTTCTTCCAAATTGGTGAGATGGAGCCGTGAATCTTAGTAACGAATGCTGAAAAGAACCTCGCTGATGCAACTTTGTCTACGTCTAGATTAGTCTACTCCGGTACCGGGCCGGAAATAAGGTATTTAACCTTAAAACTGTAGATATGAAACGGACGATATAAAACGACAAAGGCTAACTCATATAATCGTGAAGAAATTCATGGAGCAACGGGTTCAGAGGACTCCAGTTGCGTTCCATTGGACTCCCGGTAGTTCTCTTTGCAGCATTCGCAGCGAATGGCCACCATGGCGGTTTTAATGCGGTATAAATCCCACATAAATCTGTGTCGCTCCCACGGCGCTACCTTTTAAACGTTGCCACCTCGATAGCAAAAAGGTCGGAGAACCAACATACCACGTAGAAGGTACCATCGCAGACCTATTTCTAAAGTAGAGTAGTTCAGTGTTATGGTAGGATGGCATGAATTGCGGCTCACTGACATATGAGGCGATTAATTTAGTTATCATGAGCGGCAACGTATGATAGACTTCAGGTAGAAACTCTTTTCTACGTGAAGGCGAGAACTTGCGGATGTCTTTGGGCGGCACTCTACATCCCATCGACTGCATACTCGTTTGCAGCTTGGAAACCACCGGTTGAACTACACTAGTTCTACCACCTTTAAAATCGTATAACTACACTTAAAGACTTTACCCGATTTCCTAGTGAAAAGTCCCCTTTTGTTTCTAATAAAATGAAAGGTGGTAGAACCAGAGTAGTTTGACCGAGGAAGAATCACCGCCACACCTATTTCTAACGTGAAGCATTTCTTGCGTTTCGAGAGAAGGGAGTGGTTGCCGGCACACTTTTATATGAGGCGACCGTCGTAGTCCTCGGGAGTAGCAACGCATCTGTGATTGACTTCAGATGGAACGCATGTTCTGTATGAGGTTTATTACAGATGTCTATGGGCGGCAGTGGCCACTTACCATCAGGTGGACTGCATGCTCGTTTCCTACTTCGGTCAGATAAAAAAAAATTAACATAATGAACATTGCTTTTATTTAAGTCCTTAATTTCAGGGGTGACTCTGGCAGTGGTTTGGTGTCTTCTGATTACCAGCAAATAGGAATAGTTTCGTTTAGAAACGATAATTACCCCTCTCTATTAGTATACACTGATGTCCCATATTTCTACGACTGGATACATTTAATGGCAAAAAAACTGTACTGTTCAGTTAGAATTTAACACAGTCAACAGAATAATAAAGTTGTTAAAAGTACTAATCAGTTGAGATTGTAAGCCAAACTAAATCAATATAGTACTTTAGAATTATCTTTCGCATTTTTATTTAATTAATGCATAAGTTTTTTTTAAAAGTTAAAAGACAAGTTTGAATGTATCTTTGGTATGGAAAAATAAATCATCCATTCCGATCCGGTGGTAGTGTAAAAAAATATTTGTAATTTGTAAGCGCCCCCGAAGGCCTATGCAAAATAAAGACATTTCATTTCATTTCAATTTGCCATTTGGCAGTTATGTTTGAAGAAAGGTATATCTATTTTATTTGTAATGTAATATTAACACATATTTCTAAGAGGTTTGATAATGGCTTCCTCACACCATAGATTTCATTTCATTAGACTGTCACAGATATCCATAGATGGCAGTGCAAGAGCAGTTTTAGCAATATATTATTATGTTTTACTCAATAAAATATTCAGCCAATAAGGATAACAAATGACAATATTTAAATATAATTTATTAACATATTCAGTAATTTTAACAATAATAGATAATTTTATTCATTTCTATAATGTTAGTCAGAAGAGTTAGCCGTAGCAGTTGAAGCCGCACATTCATTCTCCATGGCATGAGATGGAGGATGTTCCAGCACATTGTCGATTAGACCAAAAGCCTTTGCCTCGGTCGGTGACATGAAGTAGTCTCTCTCCATTGAAGTCTGAACCTTTTCCGTAGCTAATCCTGTATGTCTGACGTACAAAGCGTTGATTTGTGATTTGAGCTTCAAAATCTCTTCTGCCTGAATTTGTATATCAGTGGCTTGACCCCTGACGCCTCCTGAGGGTTGGTGGATCATGATGCGAGAGTTCGGAAGAGCGTGTCGCATTCCTGGTGCCCCCGCTGCCAGTAGAAGGGATGCCATGCTGCAAGCTTGGCCTACACACCAAGTCGCAACAGGAGGAGTTATATACTGCATTGTATCATATATTCCCAACCCTGATGTGACGTTCCCACCCGGCGAGTTAATGTATAAGTGCACTGGCTTCTTGCTAGACTCCGATTGGAGAAACAACAATTGAGCTACTACTAAGGAGCTAATATCGTCGTTGATAGGTCCCATCAAGCATATGATTCGTTCGCGTAGAAGCCTGGAGTATATGTCGTAAGCGCGCTCTCCTCTTCCAGTTTGTTCTACGACTATTGGTATCATGCCAATCCTAGCAACTGATGTCGTTTGTATTGACCTATGAATATTGGTATTACATTTGCTAGCTCCGACGCATATCACTCTAGAGATCTGTCGTGCGTAGTTCAATGCCATTTTCACCTTGATAATGAAAAACTTTCTTCGATTTCGCGTAACTTTAATGTATTTAGTTCGTTTGTTTTGTACACGTAAAACGTTATCGTTCGAGTCGCTATAAGAATGTGTTTCCTAAAATAACGTTGCTAATAATTACATCACACAAATATCACAAATATACTGAGTTAATTATTATTCTAACAGTTTACATACAAATTATAACCAACAAAATAGGTACAATAAAACGGAGTTCAATGACATTGATTATCCCATACAAATGTCATTTTAATCTGACATTTAACGTTTCGTTCAGAAAGTATTGTAATAAAATATATTTTAGACTAATCAAACTTTACGCCTTTCATGCACGAAGTTTTATTCAATTATATTTTTCAATAGTATTATCGATTATATTTTTCCGACATTTTTTATACAATACACCTTATATTACTCAGAAAAATAACTCACGGAAAAATATATTCTATGATTTCCTTTACCTACAATTTTCACAACATATGGTTTTAATTTTTTTTTCTGTCCGATATTGTTTCCTCTCTTCTAAATATTATTTAGCACAAAACTGATGAATGATGATGATGAATGAATTTAAAATGTTAATAATTATTGTGTCATCAATTACAAGCAGAGTATGTTGTTTAAACAGAATGCAAGCTAATATTAGGTGTCCATGTTGCTTCATAAGAAGGAAACTACTATTTCTACTACTAGTAATGGAATTACAATACCAGGTCAAAGGAAACAAAAAAAGTCAAAAAACCTCCGGCAAGAATTTAGGAACGACCCAATTTTATCAAAATCAGGTCAATATTAAAAGAACTATTATAATCTGCATATTTTTATACATCTTCAATTCAATGATTTATTTTACAAAATAAGTATGATACAATAAACTTATTCCAGGTCACAGAGGTTATTTATAATTAAAAATCAAAACAAAAAACTATAACGGAAACTGAATAATTACACATAGAATTGAGGCATGCACAAACACAAATTAAATATACTCACATTATCGATTATTATTAAGACATTATACATAAATAATAATATCACAACACATACTCGATTTTAAATATTTAAGGCATACTTAGAATCTTAGCTATATTCAAAAACTTAAGAAAAAAATCTAAAAAAATATTGTAAGTATATAACTTTTAAACTTTCTACCAATATTTAATATTTACAGTAACAATTTTCAGTCATTTAAAGTAGAGGAACGAGCTTAAGGATTTTGTACAAAAGTAATTCAGCACTGAATTTTACAATAATATTTTTAAAACAAATATCTACTTTTGAAGTTGTTTACGTCTTAATTTCATTAGTGCCTCTTGCCTTTTCTTTTCAATCAGTAATCTGAGGTCCATATTTTGAATTGTATTTTGCTTCTCAGTAGTTTGTTCAGGATTTGTTATAGTTTCTGGTTTCGTAGATCTAGTGACTTGGTTGGTTGGAACCTTGGGCTGAAACTTAAATGACTTTGGTGCTTGTTTGTCATTTATTTGTGTAGATATTTGTGATAATGAGTTAGAATTAGTTTGTTGTGTTTGTGTGAACGGCAAGAGTCTCTTGGCAAGTAGTTTCTCCCGAGCTTGTTGATGTTTCTTTTGAATTTCAATTGGGGTACACCTTATTGGAGAATCACCTGAAATCGATGTAATAATAAATTAATAGACCTGACTGGCCCATAGTATGGTATGGTTTGGCTTATGGTAGGTACAAAAATCTACTTATAGAAAGACTATTTAAAAGAAGAATATAAGTAAAAATTTCGAGCATTTTATTAAAAATTGACATTGGAACATGTTTTAATTATAATTACATCTTCCTAGGAAATAAGTAATGACACTTCACATCTCCATTACCTGAATTACTAGAAGTAAAATCATAATCTACAGAAAGAAATTTAAGACTAAAACAAGTTTTCAGGATGAACAGTTGAAACACAATAGAAAGGTTTAGTAGTCAAGTTATTCTACTACTGAATGTATAAAAATTTACTATGGATAATGAAGTAATCACTACATAGTTTATAACAAAGTAGCTTACCACTGTCCACGCCTATGTATGCTTAGATCTTAAAAACTATGCTATGCAGTTTCTTTAAAAGTAACTATGCTAATGTATTTATATAGTACCACTAATAATTTTGACTATATATAATTTTGACAATTTATTTTTTTTGAACAAAGTTCGCCAAGTAAGCTAGTAGATAAATGTTCAATTTGAGAATATTGTTATAAAAAACAACCTAGTTATCTTCAGTGCAATTGAAATATATCAGTGAATTTACCTGTAACTTTACCAGAACTATCATTGAATGGCATTGAATTATATCTGCCAAGTGGCATTGCAGAAGCTCGCCTACTCAAATCAGTGATGGTTGGTGATTCAGGCATGGAACTATGCCTTATGAAGGAAAATCTTGATGATGGACTTGACTCATTCATTAATGGCTCTTTTAATGTCCAATTTGATTCTTGGTTTTTACTTCTATCCAGTTTCTTACTTGCTGGTCCATTCATAACTGGCATTTGGGATAGTCTCTCCAATGCACTGTCATTCAAATTCCCAACTAAGCTATCAAATGAATCATTTTTCAGTCCAGGAGATCCACACTTAAGTTTATTGATGTAAGGAGATTTTATACTCCTTATGATTGCATCCATTGAATCCTCATTAATTTTGGGATCTAAGGCTGGGTTGTTTGGCTCAAAGTAAGGCTCTTTTACTGGTCCCGTTTTTAAAATAATATCCTCAACTGCTTGACTGGCTCTAAACAAGCATTCGTTTAATGAATCATCTGACTCTAACCCATTTTCTGACTCTGGTTTCACAAATTTTGAGCTAAGGACATTCTTTCTTAGACACCTTGAATTTCTAAAAGTACTTTTGGGAGAGCAATCAGCAGCATCACTGAATATATCTTCCTCACTACCAGACTGAGGTTTTTGTGTCTTTTTCTCCATTAACTTATCAACAAATTGGTTTAACTCTATCAGCTCTGGTGGTAGTTCTTTTTTCTGTGATGGTTTAATGATTCTTCGTTTGGCGAATGTTGGATGCTGTTCCTTGTCTGGCAACTTTAATCTGTGGCGTTTTCTTGACTTTTTATTGATAGGGGTAGAGCTTTTAGGTTGTGTGCTTTTTGAATTAGAGCCATAGTAGTTCCACACCACATCGGCTACACCCTCCCCACCATCTTGAGTGCAGAGAAATGGGACTGGACTAGCTGCTTCTGAATCACTGTCTCTGGAAGGCGAGTCTAATGTGCGGTCTGGTGTGGAACATGATAACACTGAAATAATATATGGTAATTATTATAAAAAAATATTGCAATCATATACCCTCCATTCCTACACATCTAAGGTCTTATATCATATATCATTCTTTAAAGGTGGTAGAACCAGTGTCGTTCGACTGGTGAGGTACCATCACCACATCTATTTCTAACGTAAAGCATTCCGGTACACTTTTATATGAGGCAAGTAGGTAGTAGCAACGCATCTGTGATTGACTTCAGAAAGAACCTATGTTCTATGTGAAGTTGATTACGAATTTCGGTGACCAGTTATAATCAGGTGGACTGCATGCCCGTTTACTGCTTCATTATTATAATAAAAAAGAAATCACAAACTCATTACTCTAGCTAGCGGCCTGAAATCTCATTTAACATATGATGAGTTTAGTTACCTCATTTTTATGAGCGTTTTATTAACTAACAGGAAATTAATTATTTTGTTTGATACAAATATGACATTTATAGATAGAATAATAACTTTAAAGTTTAACTGTTATTCAAGTTTACACAACTGAACAAACAAATATGTACCTTTCTTTTTATTTTTCGTGGCCACCATTTCTTTAGATATTTTTCTGCTGCTCATATGTTTCGGTTACAGTAGTGTCGGATGTGATGAATTACATGTGGATGTATGTTATTGTAGAAATATCACAATTACATTATGTATACGACGAAAAAGGTTTAGGATAATTACAATAATAGTCCTCAAATAATCTTATTTCACGAACAAATTATTATAAATATTTAAAAACATTGAACATAAACTTAATTCAAATGACAAGTGAAGTGATGATTGAAAATAAATGACATTAATTGATTGATTTCGTGGTGTTGACAGACTTTAATTCAATGATAGAGTGGATATGTAACACGGGGAATGAACCATAGCGATAACTTTATTAACTGATCAGTATAAAATTTAAACGATCATTCATGTTTTGTCAAATGGGTATTCAATATATTCTTATTAATTTTAAACTTAAAAATAGTTTGTCAAAAAGTAAGTCATCTTTATATATCACTTTTAAATACATTTTATATAATTAATACACTTATTTACATTGCTGCACAATGAAGTATTTAGGAGTATGTAAAGAACATATCCTATCCAATAATGATTTATTCAAAAAATATTTAAACCATGATAGATAAACTAAAAATTTTAATAAACCAAGATGTTGCCAGGTCATTGCCAGTCAGGTTGGATAATTTAAAGAGTAAATTGTGGAAATTTTAAATAAAGTACATTTTGCTGTATAAATGTTATAAAACACACTTCAGTATACCTCGCAAGAATTATATATCTAAATGCTGCCAGTATCATTATGTGATCATTCCATAGTTCATAATCTGTCAGTGTCAGATGTCGCGACGTCATTGTCAATTGTCTCAGTTTCAAACTATTTCAGTGTGTTCTTTCGATTGGTACGGACGCGTCGACTTCGTTCTAAACTTTTAATGTCGCGATGCACCGCGAGTGACTAAGTGTCGAGTGTTATCGAACTAGTGCAAAATGCTCGCAGACGGGGAGATAGTTGGTGACGGGTCATGGAACCTGACCATTTACGTGACGGATCTCAACGAGAAGCGCACGATGGTCGTGAAAGGTGATATGCACATCGGCGGGGTTATGCTCAAACTAACAGAGAGCTTCGGTAAGTCCTTAATTGGTACATAACTAGTTTGCAATGAACTTCGAACGGCTATTTGTAGATGTTGAGTCATTAAGCGTTGTCATTGACTCGTACAGAATTGGAATCGTAGTAAAGTACTACGGTTATTTGATGTCAGTACAATGGTTATAGTCGTTTTGTTAAATGGTTATAATCCTGTAATATCCCGCCAGTGGCTGCATCATTATCAGATGGTTCCAGAACTAGGTGAAGGCTGCATAATCTATATAAAGCTGCATAATAATATGCTCATGTAAAATTGTAGTGATAGATGGTTTAACCAAAAACTTAGATGGTCAATTTCGGCGGTGACCACTGCTATAAACCAATTATTAGCTGATACTGACAACTGAACATGGACTCTTAAGCAAAAGAATCTGTATTAAATTCAAGACCCACTTGAGTGCGACAGAAAAATCTGATTGAAATTGGCAGATGAATAGTAAGATGTAGTGGAAAGGTCCTTACATTTTGTTGAATACTAACTCAAGTGTTACCATACAATACAACAACAAATACTCAATACAACAATACTCTGACATCCCACCTGATTATAGTCAACATGACTGATGGCAGGTGTAAAAAGGGAAAAAAAAAAGAAAAAAGTGTTACCATTACATCTTTCAATGAATTCTGACCTTTATTCGAATAGATAATAATTCAACTTAATTTGTCTGTAATGATTTCAGCACCTGTGTCGTAATTTAAACATAAATAGTAAATGTATGACTTAACAAGTTGCTCCCTTTAGGTATGATTCTCATTTGAATATATGCAAAGATAAATTGTAGATCACAGCAATCAACAAATTGAATAAACCAGTGTTACCAAAATTAGGTTAGACAAAATCATGCCACGAAAATAAAGTACGGAGTCCCAAAATTAGCCATTAATTTGCAATCATCTGTACTAAAAAATTAAAATGAAATGTGTTGCAGTTTTTCTTCTATTATAATAAAATAGTGCTATTTTCACTACATACTACAAGCATTAAAAAAATATTGATTGGTTTCAATGGGGATATAAACTTTGAGGAATACTTTAATAAACTATGTAGTCATGTCTGAAGTTTAGTACCTAGTTCTTATATAAGTTGTGGTAAATTTTTCACTAACAAGCTGGTGAATTAGTAATTACTCTATATGATAAGTAAATGTAATCCTGTATAAGGAAAACTCAATATAAGGTAAAATAAACTAGTTTTATGTTAACACACTTGTTGTCTTTCAGAATTATTTAAATTACAAATGTTATAAAATAATTACTGCACAAATGTATAACATACCAACTTAAAATTAATATAGGTGATACCATTTGAAAAGACGAAATACCTATTTAAAGAAATGAGATGAGGAAAATACAATGAAAATGGAAAAAAATAAACACATATTTATTCATCATCATGTTTGCATCAGATTAGTGTTAGGTAGATTTCCTTCACTTGCTTTTTAAAAGAATCTTAGTGATTGTGACATGACATGAAAAGGGACTCCATAAGCGCACAGCTACTTCAGTTAAGGATTTAACATAGAAGCAAGAACAACAAGGAGTTAAGAGGGAAAGATTGTCATTAGAACGAAGTCATGAGAGACATACAAATATTGGAATCTCTCCTTTAAGTAATTTGGGCTCTTTGTGTAAAACAGGACTTTATTGATGTTAGTATCCTTATTATTCACAATAAATAATTCGATTGTTGCCAGAATTGCAAGATAATAGAACTATTCATTCCATTATTGTTTTGTGTACCTCTAATTATTCATTAACCTTGAGTGATGACATTAAGTATTATTAATATACATACCTAATTGTTATGTTCCTATTTTTCCTCCATATTGTAAGAACTATATATTTGCTGTAAACAGATGGATATATTATTTTACACACAAGGTCTTAGAGGTTTTATTACAAGGCATAGTTATATGAACAAAAAAAAAAAATTAAAACCATCTGTACAAAATATAAACTGTATTCTATCTACCTAACACCTTTAAACAAGCATTCTTGTATACATATATATCACCGATCTCGGAAATGGCTACAACAATTTTCTTGGAATTTTGTATTCAGGGGGTTGCGGGGCCGATAAGTTGATCTAGCTAAGTTTCATTTTCAGAAAACGTAGTTATATCCGTGTTTTCATTGAATAAATACCTCCTACAATATTAATAGAATACGAAGCTAAATTTCGTCACCACTATTTACGAAGTTAGAATAGCTCGGGCGGGAAAACACCCGAGCAAAGCTTGGTCTTGTAGGTACTGTACATATATGGTGCATAATTTTTGCAGTTATATTTGTATTCATTTCAGATAATAAGCTTTTTTCAGTAAAACAAATGCATCATGACTTTAGAAACTTCACATTTTATTTCTTATTTCCTTATTGAGATAGTATAATACTACTACATTGGGTTGAAGGGAATATTTGTAAGTTGCACTATGACCCAAATCTTCCTGACAAGTCAATATAATATCGACTAACCTTTATTGGGAGCGCACGATTGAAACGTAGAAAACCTTAAGCCAGGTAAAAATAATTTAGGTTTGAAGAATTTGCATTTTTTGCATTTAATAAATATTCATTACACTGCAGTAGCCAATCCAGACCCTAAACTGGTTTTGATAGCAATAAAAGCAATACTCGATTTGCGGGCGGAAAGAAAGAGACAACACGACGCGAGAGCAAGAAGGAAGGTGCGCGTACGCAGGCACGCGTCCTTCGCGGACGATGCGTAATATTGGATGAGTTTTTATTCAACAGAGACAGGTGAAATACTATGTTAACAATACATATTTCTAAATAAATTGTCAACGGTTCATAAACACCATCAAAACGGTGTAACCTTTTTGTACACGATTTTGACATTCTCAAATGGATACGATATAAAAAATCACAACATTATGGCTCTTACTGTAGGTGGTAAACGCATTGAATACAGGGATATTGCACATGTATTACACGTTTTCAGATAATTTGTTTTAAATAAAGGAAAGTTGTTATAAAGCAGTACAATATTTAGCTTATTTTGGCAAAGATCTTGACGAGACGTACATAGTGAACTGTCCGGTCGAAAACCGGACGGGCGACGTTAGTTGTATTGCCCAATTATTTGCTATTGATGACTGGAACTATTATTACTGCAACTTAGATTCGGTTGAATAATATTCTATGCTTTCAAGTTTTGCATAAAAACCATTTAGAGCAATAAAAATGATTACATAAATCATCAAAAAAGTGGCCTACGCAAACACAATTTGACTTTCAAAATGGCGGTCGCTATTCGCCCACTATGATCCAATGCATGTAAATTGTTCCATTGAGCCGTTTATGTTATTTCAATACAGTTATATAGTAATATTATTATGATATAAAAATACAAGAGGTTTAACGCAAACTTGTGTGGTTTCCAAGTAGAAGGGAAAGGTTGGGGTATGCTCAAATTATACTTAGGTATTTACCCGTGAGTTTGTTGTAATCCCAAAATTTGTAAGTGATTAAAGATCTTCTCTGATAATCGAATGCTTTAGACTACACTTATAGTGCAGAACCCTGCACCTATCCAGGTTATAGAATCCTTCGTGATTTGATTCCAGTGCCCCATATATTTTACCCATAAGATTAACTCTTATGGGTAAAATATGTGGGGCGGATAACTGCTATTCCGTACTGGTTTGAAGGATAAGATTTGACAGACATTTCACACGAGGCATTTTAACATAGTCATCCAAGATGTCAACGCATCTATGGCCAATCTTCGATAGCGTTAGTATTTCTATTTGTGATGGACTGCATTACGGTTTACTACTTACTACAATTTGATTTAAAAATGCACATAGGTCCCCATGCATGCACGATGAATATATAGACGACATCATTATTTAAGGAGCCCTGTTATAAATTTAAATATGTAAAATGCAATACTTGTAGAAAATAGTGGTTACAACCAATATATAATAGAATAAAATTAAAGAAATAAATATTCAAATTAAAGATAAGTAATAAGACAATTACTCTGATGTCTACACTAGTAATGTTACTGGTAAACTTCAGTTAAATTACTGACTTCAGAAACATGTACAAAAGATACGCAACAACTTTCTTAATGATAGGGGAAGATAATTGAAGATTTATGCAACAATTTCGTAAAGTGCAACATTGATTGCTGCCGCGTTACGTAGTGGTTTAAAAGCAATAAATTACATATTTACAGCTTGTACGAGTTCCTACCAGCAACTTCGTCTGTGTGTGCTATTTTATACTTAAAGGGCATCTTGAAAAAAAACTAGCCTATATTATGACATGACATATATCTTTGGTAAAGTCCAGAAATTTGTACTACTTAGTTTAGTAGCACGTCAAATTAAAAAAAAATATATTTTCCTATAAGAAATTTCTTTATTTGCTTTCAACTTTAAGGAGTCGACACGGAAATATGTTATTGTATAAAATAAGTTCTTAAATTGTTTTCAACGCTTCGTATATATTTGTAATTACAAGAAATTATACCTATTAACCTTTAAAATTCTTTGTACAATTTTGGTAATATAAAAATATTTTTTCTTATTATTATTATACTTATTTTCTCGTTGACTCTTGTTCAAAGATCTTTATCATCAGCCGCTGTAGAACACGAATTTTGAATAAAACGGCCTACGCGTAAGAATTTAGATAAAACTGATATAGAAGAAAATCTAGTTCACAATTATCGTAAAGTCGCTAGTGACAAGCCAAGCAAATATTTCATAAACAACACTTCTTTACAGCACCCATTTGCTCCAGATAAGATACGGAATTTACATAACACCTGAGATTATTTCTAAGTACTTGAACGATATGAAAGGCGTAACATACGATCGATTTGGTTTAGTTTGTAGAATGATAATATTAGTAAAGATAAAGATATATTCAAATTATACATAATTTTTACTATTATTATATCATTTGTTAAAATTGACTACCCGCGTGGCCGAGCGGTTACCGTACTGGTCTGACGCGCAATGGGTTCCGGGTTCGATTCCCGGCTAGACAGGTATCTGAATGATGAGTTTAGATTCCTGTTCTGGGTCTGGGTATTTGTGTATTCGTCTTCGTGTGTGTCCGTGTTACCCACGACACAGGAAAAAATCCTAGTGTGGGGCTATGAGTGTAGAAAGCGTGTATGTGTGTATTTGTGATGTACCTATTTGTTATTTACGATATTTATCGATAGGTATATCGACGGAATACTCGTACGCTTTTTATATCACCTTGTATAATATGACAGATAGGAAATATTTAAAAATAATTGTAAAACATCGCCAGCTATTTTGAAATCACTAAATGGCGCCACTCTAACCGGTCCTGTGCCCTCTGAATCCAACGGTTTCCCGCTGTCTTCTTCAGGTCATCGGTCCACCCGGTAGGGGGGCGACCTGTACTCCTTTTGCCCAAATGACAGGTGCAGAAAAGCCCCAGAAAGGCCCCCAGTCCCCGGCGGCTCCGCTATTCCGGGCTATGGTACCATGCATTGCTCCCATGAAATTACTGTTACCAGAAACGTGTCAGTGTAGATATTATTCGTTAGTTCTAAAGACATGTTCATTTTAAACTAGATGAAGTTCCTCACGATCCGCTTGCGCATTCGATCAGGCTAGCGCGTTTCCGGCGCCTCCCCGCCACTGTAGATAAGGCGTTATCATCCGCTCATTGTTGTTCCATACAATCACATAATGGTAGGGCGTTGACTTGGACGTATTTTTAGCATGTAAACACAGCCATAGTTGGATATATCTCTCGTAAGGGCCCTGAAGACTTCCTGTGTCTATTTAGTTTCTGATTGATGAAATATTTAATGAAAAAGTCTAGATTTAACTTCCAGCCTTTCTCCATCAGTATTTTGTCTAACGAAATATCATAGGTTTTTTCTTCTAAAGACAATTTAATGAACACAATTAATAACGACTGTTTAATATGTTTATTGTGCTCGATAACATAACATAGAGATCATAAAATGCATTAAAATTAGCGAAGAGAAATTTTCCTTCGTACGCATGACTGTTTTCCCAATTTGGTCTTATATCCTACATGTCACCTAATGCCTAATCTGGCATTCACTAATAAGGAGCTTCCTTGCCATTGTGTAATCACTTATGTCTCTAATTGCCTTAAAACCTTACTTGGTAATATTCAATTTGGGATATGCAATGTCAGCCTTAGTTATAAACCTAATTTTTCTAATATCGTTTTTCTTTTCTTAGTCATCATACCTATTTATTTTTAAAGCGCAGTATGAAATGTGTAATTCGATTTGAATCCGGCAGTCACTAAAAATCACTTTACAGGTGGTAGAACCAGTGGAGGTCCACCGCGGTGGTACTTCCACCGCCACACCTATTTCTAGCGTAAAGCATTTCTTGCGTTTCGATGGCAGGGTGTGGTTGCTGGCACACTTTTATATGAGGCGAACGTCATAGTCCTCGAGTCGGGAGCAGTAACGCATCTGTGATTGACTTCAGATGGAACCCATGTTTTGTATGAAGTGCTTACAGATGTCCATGGGCGGCAGTGACAACTTACCATCAGGTGTACTACATGCTCGTTTGCTACTTCAGTCAGATAAAAAAAATCTCCAACTGGGTACATTGGTAGTCTGATTCTACCCTATAATTATTATCTCAGTTTTTGATATAAATTTCTCACAGTGTCCCAAAGTTGGGAAAGTTCCACGCGGTGCTCCCATAAAATTACTGTTATCAGAAACGTGTCAATGGAGAGCGTGAGCTATCGGTGTTCGATAATGTATGACATCCCAGCACTTTGTATACCCCTCGTGACATGGTATGTGATAGCCCGCATAAACGCCTAGGTGAATAAATCCTTTGTCAAGGGTATCCGATACGTTACACGTCGCTTATCTCCGGAATGTCACTTTTAAACTTGTTTAGCGGGGCTCGTACGTGTTTTGCGATCGAAATTTTGCAAAGGTATTAATAGTGGGAGATATTCTACGTAGGTTACACCGCTTCCAAAAATTCGAGAACTTGTTTGTCATAATAGTGTCTTATCAGGAGTGCTTCTGAAAATTCAACAACTTGTTTGCCATAATAGTGTCTTAAGTAGTTGCTACATCTTTGATATACTCTGTTTTAGCTAATAAATCACAGTACTCGCTCATTCTCACATTACGAACGTAAACCTATTTTATATCATAAAAAGCCGTGGTTATTTCCATTATGTTCACAAAGACTTATCTCCAACAAAAGGCAATCGGGTTACGTAAATCACACAGCATGAACCATGCACATTGGATAAAAATGAACATCTGTTTGTATTGCAGCGCCTGAAATATAATAGTTAGATCGCATTACTCTTGTAACTTGTAATATTGCTTTAAGAAAAAGAAGATGTATCTGGATGTAATGTGAGATTTGGATCTTTTAGTACCAGATGTGCCTTAGGCAAACATTATTTAAGTATCTACTACTAAGACAAACTTATCTCAATCAAGTAAATTGTAGATGAAAGATGCAGAACGGCAGTCAATCACTTTTGATTTTGTAGTTGTATTACACTAGATCTAAATTTGAGAAGGATTATGTACGCGGATTGCAGGAAATTACACAGATAAAGAATTATTTTAACCAAATACCTCGTAGTTGTTGAAACGAAACCATGACAGTATCTACATTCCTTATGATGTGTAAAACACACATTTTATGTTTATACAGATTACTTATTCAACTACATTGGAACATCGTGCTGTAACACAGGCAGTTGCATCTGAATACTTTTTCAAGCTTTTAATATCGCTTACAATTTAATACGCAAAGAGTAAAAACTATTTTACACAAGCAAGTGGAAATTCCCGCAAATCATACAGGACAGAATTGGCTGCACAAATGGCTCGGGATCTCATAAAGCTGCGACCATTCAACCGAGATGCAGTGTCACCAAGTAGGGACACCGGGCTACCGGAGGCTAACGGTCGCACGCATTCCGCCCTCCTCCCTACCAGCTAATTGCTTCTTATGCGAATGTCTCGCCATGTTAATCCTTTGTAGATTGTCAACCGGAATGGAGCTACTGTAAGCATAACTGTGTATTGTTTGCCTATTGCCTTATTGCGCTAACCCGATAAGTATCTAACTTATTGGCACAGTTTGTCCATTGCAAATCTGTCTACATTTGCGAACATTGCTGTATGTTTGATTTGATCTTTTGCAATATGTTTTGCTGTATGGAACTTGAAGCTGAGGTCAACATCTAAATGTGTGATTTGTATTTGTCAATTTTGTTTCAACTTAGGTATATTATTTATACAACATTTTGTTACATTGTCCATAAATACGATTTTGAAGATTTCAAACTAAATAAATTACTTCTTATCACAATTTTCGGTGCCATGAAATGAGAAGAAATTGGTAATTTTTTGTACAGATTGAACACTTTTTTCGCTGTAAACAGCATTCCAGCGATGTTCCATTTATTTTTAGGTAATTTTACAACACGGTGGAATGTGGAGCATCGAATAAGATCGTTTTAATTTTATTTCTATTGCCTTAGTAATGCTCTACATTCATATTCATGTCTATTACAACTATACCATTGATTTTCTAAGTATGTGTAGTACATAATTATCCATAAGTATCCACCAATTCGCATTTGGACAGCGCGGTGGACTATGGTCTACAACTCTCTCATTCCGAGAGAAGACCCGTGCCCAGCAGTGGGACAAATAATCGGTTGACGACGTGGTACATAAAGTATTAAAAAAGTTAATATTCCGTTATATCTGTGTTTAATAATATTAACTGTTCAAACTTGAAACAACCATAACACGAAACACTTTGCAAACCAAAGCGTCTTTTTCCCAACGTCTTCCCATTATTCCTTGAGCATAAAACTACATTGTCAACTCAAAACGGAACGAGGCAAGAAACCCATTTGGTTTAATACATTCACTTCACACTATGGACAACGTCGTGCACAGCGGGGGGTTTGTTTACAACCTATTAGAACTGTATGGGTTTACGATTGAATGCAACTATTCTCCTAGGACACGATCTGCGGATCGTGTTGTTCGCCTAACGAGACGGAACATTGTGTTGGATCGTGGTAAAAGAGGTAGCAACGTCGGAAAAACAAATAGGAAGAAAACTGGTTGTTTTATATATCATTCTTTTGCTTCCATAAAAAGCGTGCCGGCTATTTGGCTGCTGGGAGAGGTTGCTTTACTGTGCAGCACAACTTTACCGGTAAAAATATTGAATTACCTACTACGTTCCCGAAAATTCTTTCTCCGAAACGTAAGAGATAAAGAGCTACTTATACCATAGGAAGCGCGATTGTTTCTGTTGTCTAAAACCACATTTCCCTTTAAACGAATACATGAATATTTAACATTAAGATCACGTAGTGTAAATTAATATCACAGATGTTACAAATCCTTAAAAGGATACAATTTTTTCTAACTTCATGTGTAACCGAGTATAGGTATTAGTGTCGAATACACATTTCTATCATGCATTGTTTCGGTGTTTTCAAAATAAATTGTTAATGGCCACTAACTCCCAAGGACATTTGTTTCAACTTTAGATAAAATTACGGACTTACCTGAGGCTGACTACAGTAACAATTACTTCCGAGAACTAAGTTGACACGCCTCAGATAGGTTTGTCCTGTATGATACTCTTCTAAGCAGAATACGACAGCGCATACTGATTATATTAGGCAAAAATCGTGATGATGATGTCTGAAAAGGGAAACCGCAAGGAGTTCTGTCAGCTCTTGGATCTTCTATACTTAAATCAAAAGTTCAACTAAATTTATTTTTATTTAGCTGTAAAGCCGCTTTTAGGACAAAGTACAGTTTAGATTCTTACTCGTTATACAATACAAGTAGAATAATTGCTACTATAACTTTAGTATTAGTACGTGCTTGTCCATACCACCTCGCAGTTGCTCTGTCCACCATCAATGCAACCAGCCAATTTGCAATGCAAAGTCCGATCAGATTGCACATAAATTATTCTCTAGAAATATAATAAGCGAACCCGTTTGTCTAACATATTAAATACGAATAGGACAGTTCCGTCAGTAACTGTATTATAGGTACATAGATTATAGACATTAATTTTATATTAAAAAGTAATATTGTTAAATTTAGAAAATCCCGACTGCTAAACAACGAATCAATCGCTGTTTGGTTTTTTGTAATAATTTCTTTAATTTAGCGCTTCTTTGGATTTTGCGTCATAGTAGTCGTCGTCAACCCATTATTGTCCCACTGCTGGGCACGGGTCTTCTCTCAGTATGAGAGAGTTTAGGCCATAGTCCACCGCGCTGGCCAAGTGCGAATTGGTGGACTTCACACACCTCCGAGAACTTTTTTATAAACTCGGGTGTGTAGGTTTCCTAACAATGTTTTCCTTCACCGAAAAGCTGTGATAGTTAAGTTTGAACCTTGCTCCTTCCGATCGAGAGGGCAAGTTTCAACCATTAGGCTATCACTGCTCACAACCACACTGCTTACAACCTTTTGTTAAATACTCATATATTCCACGCATTTTAACTAACAAATGTAATTAAATGATTTAATATATAACATTGGCCACAACATTATTATGTAGCCAACAGCACCAGTGATGATTGTATCCATTCCATTGTAATGACGTGTCATAGTTCTAATGACGAATCATTAAATATCAAGGCATGCATCGCGGCTCATTAGCGACCAACGCTACTCTATGACTACTAAAAACTGGCCAAGTGCGACTGACTCGCGCACGAAGGGTTCCGTACCATTTTCTTTAAAAACGGTTAAAAAAATCATGTTTGTTGTATGGGGGCCTGCTTAAATACATATTTTATTATGTTTTTAGTATTTGGTATTAAAGCGGCAACGAAAATACGTCATCTGCGATTTTCTACTGTCTAGCTATCATTGTTCATGAAATACAGCCTGGTGACAGACAGACGGACAGCGCAGTCTTTGTAATAGGGTTCCGTTTTTACCCTTTGAGTACGGATCTCTAATGATAGATCTCGGTCGCATAACATCTACTTACTCTATGTCTGGGTAATTATTATGGAAGAATTTCTTAGCGCCGTGACATATTATTATCAAGTCGCATGTGTGGTACCTTGGTTAATCTCGAGTTACAAGCGTTGTATCATTTAATTATAAACATGTATGAAACTTATCATCTTAGTTCTCAGAATGACAAGGATTTATTTCATAATTGAGAGAGTCTAAGATACTTTTGGAATACTTTCTGATATGTAAATTCCATCACAGCCATACCATTCCACCTAAATGTTTAAAAAAGCGATAATTGTTTCTAAATACCCGCATTGGTTTTAAAAAACCAAAACCTGAGAGGGTTGACTTCACTCAACTACTCTGTGACTTATATACAAAACAATATTAAATGATTAATCTATTATTTCAACATAAAGCTTCTGAGTGTAATCGAACCTAGCTTTATTGTCTCGAAAACCTCTTGACAAACCCTCAGCTGACTTCGGTACGTTACGAATTCATCATTGTCAGTACCTTACTATACTTTTTTGGGTATATTTTTCCTGTTTTAAAGAATGTGAATGGCCAAACTCTTAAGGCCAATATTGTTTCATCATTGTTAGTACGCAAACTTAATAGATGTCGACAATAAATTATAGCGACCAGCCAAGTGACCTATAAAAATTACGTTGTACGAAATCCATTATAATTTACATTAAAACAATTAATCATCATTGCATTAATTTTGAATCCATAAATCAAGAATGTGATTGTCGTTCTGACGGAGTTGGCCATTAGCCGCGTTTTCACGGACCTATACGATACGGCATTGAAATTGCGCCGGTATAATAGGTGGTACATTTATTCGTCACTGTAGTTCCGGGATCAGAATAGAGCTACGGCATCCCCTGCCTGTCGTAAGAGGCGTCTAAAAGGACCTTCCGGGGTTGCAGACGGCTAGAGTGGGAGCTCGAACCGTTCGGTCAGGCGATTACTTTAATGAGCGACATTGGGTATACTTGGTAAGTATATTGTTACATATTCTTTTACTAAATGTTACATATTCATCGTAACGCCAATTTTTGACTACTAATCCGTTTCAGTGGATGCCTGTAAAACCACATTTGTATCGATCATCTTAGTATTTAGTAATAGCAAACAATATTTAGTAATAGCAGTAATAGCAATCGTCATCAGGTAGAACTCTTCTTATACCTATATAGAGTTAGTTACTAAGGTTCGTTTTACAGACTTTATGCTAATTTCCCACTTAAATCTCTTTAAAAAAAACATGTTTTAAACAAACTCGTGCGCACACGGCAACAGACGCACAAGAAAGCTCATTTGGTCATGTAATAACAAGATTTCCAAGAATCCAAAAGATTCAGTGCAAGTGTGCGTCATTTTCTGCGTCCATAAATCCGCAATTGCGATGCTGCGTCCGACAGCGTCCGCTATTGAACGCTTATTTACGCGTTTTGCTTGTTCCCAATACAGTCAGTATATCAATTTGATAATGTCACCGAGGGAACATTTCGATACGAAATGCATTTTACATCACAATCGCTGTAAATTGTAAGATATAATCGATACATCCATATGCAGGTTTTATTCATTTTGCTCGTTCGAATACCCGTCATCGATTAAAGAGGTACTGCTACCGCTACTATACTTATTACTACTTCTTCTATACTTGGATTTAAACTTTTTTGCAACACGAGTTCTTCACGACACATCTCTGCTTCAATACCGGTTGGTCGAAGATAGCAAAACACTTGTTGAATGTTATCAAATTAATTACAAAGCCTCTGACAAGCTATAAGGTCCGATGATAAGTAGGACGGTAGTACAGGTGGTAGAACCAATGTAGTTCGACCGGGGAAGTACCACCGCCACACCTATTTCTAGCGTGAAACATGTTTTGCGTTTATCGAAACGCCCGGCAACCACACCCTTCCATCGGGAAGGGTGTGGTTGCCGGCACACTTTTATATGAGGCGACTATCATAGTCCTCGGGAGTAGCAATGTATCTGAAGAACCCATGTTCTGTATGTAGTTGATTACAGATGTCCATGGGTGGCAGTGACCATTTACCATCAGGTGGACTGCATGCTCATTTGCTACTTCAGTCAGATAAAAAAAGGACTGACAGCATAAAAGCGAATCTACCACGACTTTAGCTACTTGAGGTACTCACCTCCCCCTAAATCCCAAACATGCTCTACGTATCTTTGTTTCGAAGCTGATCTGCATAATCACAGGACTAAGTTCGCTTCTACCGTTTATGTGTTAAAATATCTTGCGTATTCCCCTTGTTTAGTTAAAGCTCGAGTTCATTTGAATAACAATGGCGTAATGTTTGGTAATAAGTTTAGTTTTCCTCGTACTTCTATAACGGACTTAATATTTACTAAATTGCGCACGCACGATGCCGTTAACCAGAGCCGTAGAATAACATTTAAACCTAAACTAACTACTACTAACTAACCTAAACTAACCTAACTTTATTCTAATTTGCTCGTTATTGGAAGATAAATAAGCGCACAGTGTGTTGTGAATATCAGAGATATTTAGATGAACCAACGTTATTTTTTTTTTGAATTAGAATATAATATTTATGTTGTAAAGTTAAGAATGAACATAGGTACCTACTTCCTCCACATCTAGAAATTTAGTTTACTCCGCGTGAACTGCTGCGACAAAATAATAATTATTGCAGCTGCTTACGAATGTAATCGTCTGTGTGATTATTTCTACAATATATCTATGAAATCTTTTAAAATTACTTATTATGTTGTGTAAAGTAGATATTCATATAAACTTACAGTAAAAACTTAATATACTACGGAACATTCTACAACTTTTAAGTGACTGACCACTGATCTGTGCAAGTTATTTACGTATATCCCTAGTTAGATTAGAATGGTTTCATGCAACATACAATGACGTATTCTGGAAGACCAAACCACGATACCATGGAGATAATACATATGTAAATATGCTTTAATTAACATAACGGTATATTTATTATATTTGCCGTATTACGGCGTAAAGCACAAAAACCACAACAATGTATTATGATTCAAAACCAGCGATGACTATAGTCTTGTATCATTAACCGGTTTTCCTGCTACAGGCGAATACGTCACTTCGAAATTGAAGAATCCCACCTTATATGGTCATATATTATAACAATTTCATTACGTTTGTCATGTCGCAAATAATTTTCATTCTTGAAAGAATTGTCATTCATTATTATAAAGAATTCAAATTCACTATTCACACTTAAACCGTCGTATTTTGATTCCTTTACTGGTTTCTTTAAACAATCATAATAATTTGTCTTGACTTTTTGTTGAATGAAAACCACACAGCAAAAACGGTTACTGCAAATTGCAATCCGAGTAGATATTGCCCAAGGTTAACAATTTAGATGAAAAAGTGTGTAACTAGGGTTTTTGTGAGACTACTTTGTGTCGGTTGCAAATTGGTGGAATTGATTCTGGTTCCTGCAATTTATCAGATATCATATTTAGTGTTAAATGTGCCCTTGCTTAAGATAAGATAACATTGGTTTCCGGCACATTTTTACATGAGGCGTCCATCGGGAGTAGCCACACACCTGTGATTAACTTCAGATAGAACCCATGTTCTATGTGAGGTTGCTTACAGATGTCCATTGGTGACAGTAAACGCTTACCATCAGGTGGACTGCATGCTCCTTTGTTACTTAAATCTTATAAAAATATAGATATAAGAATTTTTTACCTTTTAAAGAGCCAAGTCTCATAACGTCAGTAATAATTTATTATATCTATATTACTTTCCATGTCCCGCTATGCGATAACATTTATAAATCGTTACTTTATTTTTTTCTCGTATTCAGTATGTCTGTTGGTCGCATGTTGTAATTCAGTGCTGTATTACGTTATAAATCTGGAATCGTGGCGTGAAAATTCAAAACGCGTGCTCTATTTTTACGTCTGACTTCACTCGGCCGCTAATACAACACGCACTGTTCTATGCGTGTAAGCTTAGGCCTCCACCAAAAGGTATAAGACGTCATAGGATAAACACAGAACAGTACAATTATAAAGGTACAAGTTATAAAACATCAGGTACAGCATGAGGGTTTATCAGACGTTAGAAGTTCCTTAAACAAAGTACTTTTTATAAGTTTGAAGTAGCAACCGTACACGCAGTACACCTGACGGTAGTTAATCACTGTCATCTGTAACTAGTTTTCATCATATAGAAATGGTGTTATATCTGAAGTGCGAATTAACTTCACTAATATTTGTCATAACTGATTTGGGTTTCTACTGATTCATTTTAATATTAATCAAAATTAATCCAAAAACACGTTTACTCTAGAAGTAAAAGAACATCGTCGCACCATTGATACACGTTTTACAGCTTTTCAAAACGATCAAGATGATAACATAAAACAGGAAAATTTGTCAGGATGACTGCTTCCCATTTCTTAGAATCTATCAGTCACTGGCCAACGACGAATCATGCTTAATCCCTCTCTTTGTTATAGTTATTCTTAATAAAAAGATTATAATGATGATGCTGAACAACGACTTGTTAGATGGTCAAAATGTGGGCGACACAAAGTGTCAAAGGAAGTGTCGCTTAAGAAAATTGTTGATAAAGGGCACATTAGCTTATGAACAAAGCAATTGTGGTGAAAACAATAGCGGTTAATGGGTTGGTAAATAAAAGGAGCGGCGTATCCGTTACTTCAGACCTTGACCCTGTTGTCACTCTAACCTTTGTTGTTGGTAGAAAAATAAAAAGTGGTTCAATGTCGTCGCTAAAAGCCACAAAGAGCTATGCCTATTAAATTTCTTTAAGTGTCTAATATACAACTGTACATAAAACTCACTGATTACATTATTTATAGGAGACAATGATGACTTTTTTAACAAGCAAGTTTTATTTTATCTAATTGAAGTAGCAATCGAACATGCAGTCCACCTGATGGTAAGTGGTCGCCGCCGCCCATGAACATCTGTAAAGAACCTCAAATCGAACATGGGTTCTATCTGAAGGCAATCACAGATGCGTTGCCACTGCCGAGGACTGTAATGGTCACACACGTCATATAAGTGTACCGGCAACCACATCCTTCCATCGAAACTCAAGAAATGCTTCACGTTGGAAATAGGTGTGGCGGTGGTATTTCCCCGGACGAACTGCACTGGTTCTACCACATGTATGAACAGTATTAAAATCTGAAGCCTTTCAATCATCAGTGTAAGTTTGTTCTTCTAAAGTATTAAATGTACAAGAATAAAACAAACTATTATTCACTATTTAACACTCGTAGACGAGTACATTTCGTAAGAAGCTCCGGAACAAAACCAAATTCTAGACCAACCGGCAATCTGGGCCTTGTCTGTCAGTCAATATGAGTATAACGATGTGAAATTATGTATATACGAAGAGAATATGCATGCTTCGCTGAAGTTTACTTTAAGATATATTAGGATTAACCGATCAAACATATGCTGCCAAAACACTCGTCGGTAATGATCTATGTATTTGAATCAAATCAGGATTTACTGCTAGAATATCTTGTGTTTAAGCGTGGATTAGTTCCTCGCACATCTCGACTCGAGTATGTACGTAAGTTTGAGGGGTAAGATACGTGGGTATTAGGATCGTCTGAGTGGTGAGTTATAATCCTAGCTTTTGAATAGGGATGGGGTTCTTCATAGTATTTTATATATATTTTTTTAGAGTTATTTAAGGCTGGGCTTTAAGGCAGAGTTAAAACGGAGGTTGTTTTTTTTACTGCAGTTTAGGTTAGGTTAGGTTAACATTTTAAAGCGCCGCGCGGAGGATATTGATTTTTCTGTGTGTTGTATAGCGTCATGTTCTAACAGTCTTAAATGGCAACAATGCTTCTATTCCAGTGTATGTCGTAAGAAGCAGGAAGAATCCAGAAGCCGGGCAGCAGGGTCCTTTTGTGTAACATCAACACACGTTGTGCTAACCCTCCTCCCTCCACGCCCCCATACCAGGCTCGATGATAATTTAAAAAAAGAAACACATTTTTTTATTTCATTACGCAAAACATGTGCGCATGTGTGTATTATATTATTCATTTGTTCCTTTGATATCATCTACTTTATCATAAAACCTCATTTATAGTCTTAGCGTATTACCGAGAATATTACATACCACAATCAAGCTTGTATGTAATTCACGAGACTGCGCAGTAAAGTGATAAATTGTATTTATAGTCTCGTAAACTCTGTCAATAATGATTATAATATTTCCTACATTATTTATGAACACACATGTGCATATTAATATAATTGAAAACTCCATCATATTGAGAGACCCATTTATAAATCTGCATTTTTTCATGCAACCTTAGATGCTATGTCCTTTAATTGAGCTAATAGTAATATACCACTTATACCTATAAATATGTTGTACTCCAATGTTTAAACATTGGAGTACGAAACGAGCATACAGTTCGCTTGATAGTAAGTAGTAATTGCCAACCATGGAGATCTGTCAGAACCTTCATGCACAATAGAGGTTTTCAAATTGAAATCAATCACAGATACGTTGCTTCTTACGAGGACTAAGACGGTCGCCTTATATAAAAGTGAGCCGGTATATGTAACCAAATAATCCTTCAGAATTTGTTGGTAACCTAGAAATTTCTGGACGTTTTATATGTTTCTACATGACCACACCTTGAAAAGAGAATATAATAGCCTAACATTGATATTATAAAGCAGATTTAGGTGTGGCGGTGGTGTCCTCAGTCACATCATACGCCCATCGTCCTCGACCCATCCCATTGCAGTCACCATACAATATTATTAATGAAGCTTCATACATTAAAGTAATGGGTCCGCCCCGCGTCACACGATATTTGCTCATTGCGAATCATTTTTAAGCCAAGGACATGCTACGAAAAACTCATTTTTAATGTTTCAACAAATGACAAGGAAAATAAAGCGAAATATATCCCGTATGCAGCATATTTCGATGAAGTACTAAAGGTTTGCGGTTGTGTGATCATCATTTGGGTCCTAAATGTTGGGAAAGAATAACACTAACCTATTGTGACTTTCGTCCTTACTGTAGCATCATTTTATTGCAATCCTAGACACGCAGGTCTTATTTAAATGTTATGTATATTTGTAATTCTGTATCATTTGATAATAGTGAAGGAAATAGTAAAGATCAAACCAATATTCTTAAGTCTTTTTCGATGTTCCAAAAGATGTGAAAATTTGTGCGTCTCACCGTACTGGTTACCGTAGCAATCGCTATAAGACTGATACTATGTTCGATATTTGAATAGTGACTAACACTAGAACTATGTAAACTACGGGCATTTTCTATGTATAAAAATCTAATATATCCAATAAATTATGTTTGACAGGAAAATAATTTTAGATTCAAATTGCAATGCTTCTCAGAAGTGATCTCAATTCTCAATACCGCATTGTAATGACGTACTGGAGAAACAGATCATTAAATTAACTATGAACATGCATCGTTTAGCCGGCATGCCGTTATTTCAGTCGATCGCGTTCTCGTTTCTAGCTAATGTTAGTTTTTTGAGGCCAACCATCAGGGTATAGGCAAATATTCGTCGATGATAGGTCATGCCTTAAAACGTTGTTTGTGTTATCGACGGCCGGATACAGCGGATATATTGGTAATGAATAATTTGTTCTGTTGCGAATACCATGATGTATATGTGAATTAGATTAAAACTATTTAAGCAAACATTTGCAGTTATTGATTTTCATGGCAATAACGCTGTCTACACATCAACACGTGTAAAGCCATGAGCAAATATGTCGACGATAGATCCTATATAATGTGTTTGAGTTAATAAATTAGTAATAGGCTATTTATTCAGTTCTGCTTAATATAAATCGGGATTATTGCTGTTTATACAAACGTTTATGTTATTTTGACCGTCAAAATAAAATTGCTCACACATCGACATGGGAAATAATATTTTTAGAATTATACAAGGTCGGTGTTTGTTTATTTTAATCAGTTATTTTAGACAAATTATCTGATTTTTCATTTAAAAATAATAGTATTTATAGTCCATGTTAAATCCGGGTTCGTTTAATTTTGTCCCTTAGGATTATTTCTTGCTTTTTACCGTCGTTTCTAGGGTACTTAACTTTAACGCAAGTTAAAGTATATTTGATTTTTTTATAACAAATAATGTTTTGAGATAATTCCTTCATGTCCATAATTTTGTATGTATAAAGTAATCCCCCATTACGTATGTTTTACTAGCATATTATTTTATAAAATTATTTTATAAAATTATTTTATTAAACACTCTAAAAGACGAGAATTCATTCATTCCCTTCCAGTGTGCTAGAAACACCTTCGTTTCTTGAAGTTTAGACTTTGATAGGATAATTCTAGATAACCGCGAACATAAACAGCAGATGCAAACTTGAAAAGAAACGCATCTGTTTCATTGATTTGTTTATTTCTTTTCCAAAATAAAACTTGTTTGGAGGTGGAGTGGAGTGGTGGAGGAGGAGGAGGAAGAGCAATGGAACTGACCTTTGTGACCCTGTCAAAGTCTTTTTATAAGTTAAGTTTTTTCAATCTCTTACAAGTTATTTCAACGTCATTAGTTATAGAATTCATAAGGGTTCTTCCCCAAAGGCACCGTTACGTTACCTTATAAATGTATTTCTGTTTTATAACATCCATATGTCAAGAGATGTTGCAAGTTGGTCAATGCGGGTAGAAAGGAACCTGTCGCGAATCTCAGGTGTGATTTTAATCGTATTTGAATCTGCAGCAATTCATACTTGGACAGCGCGGTGGACTGTTAGTACTGTGACTTCTTGGTCGAGAGGAGATTAATACCTAACAATGGGGCAAAATGGATTAAAAACGACATGATCATGGTCACAAAAGTACAAACACATGCCATCGTCTACATGTTATCATATGTTTTAATTCAAACTATGAACTAACGGTGTGAAAAAAATTCAATCCAACCAGTAGTTGCAAGGTTAGAACGCGTAAGGTTCGATCGGGTAGGTACCACCGCCACACCCATTACTAGCGTGAATCAGTTCTTAGGTTTTTGTGAAAGGGTGTGGTTACCAGCTCACGTTAATTTACTGTCGACGGTCTTAGTCCTCCGGAGTAGCAACGCGTTTGCGATGGACTTCACATAGAACTCTTCTTCTGTATGAAGTTATTTACAGACGTCCAAGTGTGGCCTCTTACCATCAGCTGGACTGTATGTCTACGTTTGCTACTTAAATCTTATAAAGAAAAAGTATTTGTATGATAGTGTATCAAACATATATCCTTACCAACTTTCGTTTGTATCATCAATAAGATGTTAAGGCTCGTTTAATATTTAAATTTCATTAAAAATGTGGTCTAATTTAGAGCACTAACGCGCTCATCAAATCCGGTTTGGGCATGACAATTCGCAAGGAAGCCCTCTCGAATCGTAAGAGGGGCTGCGGGTCAATGCACCAGAAACATTTAAATTACACTTCGGTCCTCTGCCACATGCCACTCCTATGTGCCACATATGGATATGAATGTTTACATATAAAGGTTTTGAGTTTGTGCACTGAAATTGAAAGTAAGTTGCTAAATGAATGGACGAATTTTAAATTTTTTTGGTTATACTAACATTATTTGCTTTTTTGTGTCTTTCTTAAAAAAAAAAACTCAAAACTTAAACGCTTTCTACGCTCATAGCCCCACAGTAGGATTTTCTCCTGTGTCGTGGGTGCCATGGACACAGACAAAGACGAATACACAAACACTCAAACCCAGAACAAATCTAAACTCGTCATTCAGATACCTGACTGGCCGGGAATCGAACCCGGGACCCACTGCACGTCAGCCCGGTACGGTAACCGCTCGGCCACGGGGGTGCATTCGCGGGTCATTCTATGTACCTATATTATACTGTTCGTGTAATTCAGTTCTAATATGAACTCTGTTCTGATTTTATCTATTAAATACCTATCTATGTAACTAAAAATAATTATAAATATTTTTTGAAAATGTTAATAATATTTTAGGTATTTTTTTAAAAATAAAATAGTTTATTTAAACACATTCACATATACAGGTCGTAAATGCCTGTACTAAGTCTAGACTTGTGTTACATGTACAAATTAATATTTTTATTATAAGGTCTAAAGAATATATAATTCAAAAATATAAAAGAATACTTGAGTCATATTCAATATGATTTAATATTCATTTTAGATGTAGACGTAGATTCATGTGATGGATAAACATAGTACATGTTTATACGTTTACCTTAACAATAACACGCTTGTCACCTCAAAGTAATTAAAACTAGTATTTTTTACCTAACATAAAAAAATATGACTTCGTCGGATTTGACGCTTTCATGCTCGAATACCTGTATTCAATTTTAGCGCAAGTCATACTCCTAGCTCGAAATGGTGATATAAGATTTCTATTATTGAAATGAATCGAGTCTTATTTTCATTTTTTAATCTGCGCCTTCTCTTGGACAAGCAAGCACGACTGACTTTATTAAGGACGAAAGCAAGTCATTATAGCAATAAGGGAACATGTAATATAGAGACTTAGGCTAGAACGCACACGGCGTGTTTTCTGTGCATATTACGTCCGGGCAAAAGTAGTGTAAGCGGCCCCCGACCGTGGACTGATGACATGAAGAAGACTGTAGGCAACCGCTTCATAACCGTAAGATTCAGTTAGCTGGTGCAGATTAAGGGTCATATAGTCCAGGACTTTCAAAAGCTGATGAATGGATATAGCTTAACCGAAATTTCCTGTAAATGAAGTTTGAAATACTCCTAAAAAATTCCGTTATTTAGATGTCGCCGTTAAATTTTTGTTTCCGAAAAACAAAGATAAAACATCTTACGTGTGTACTAGGGCGCCTTCATGTATCGACATAATCAAAAGATAAATAGGTACAAATATGAGACTGTTTACATCGTAAATGAAAAAAGACACGCAACCAATCTACTTTTGCGATATTTGACAAAAATAACATGCATTTCGCCGTGTAACATGTCCCATGTAGTTGGGCCCTTATTTTCAAAATTGATTCCGAATTGATCAACGTGACCACCCGCATGTTAGTGGTAATTACAGTTTTGAACATCATTAAGGTATAGTCTTGACGGCACATATGTTCACAATATTATAAAGTTAAATATTATATGTTACATACTAAACATGCCCCGGTTTTACCTGACTTCAAAAAATGTAATATAACTTTTAAATTGTTATAAGTGTTGGCAGAGTAGATGGATTTTAATTAAATAAACTAAATGTTACCTCAAAGTACAGACTATGTCTGTTGTTACTCAATGTCAGCCGTTCAAAACATCTAATACGTAATATATACGACGTACAGGCATGAAGAATTTTTATTATATACATGGATAATCTCATCATGAGATAAACGTTTGTGACGTGAAGCTCCAAGTTTTATTTTATTGCAGAATCCAGAGAGGGTTATCTTTAATTTACTATCAAAAGTTACAAAATCGTAATTGTATATGTAATAAGTATACTACTGAGTGAGCATCCGTGATGACTCATTGATCTGAATAGTCATTACTCATTAGTAATTGGTATAACTTATATAAGCGGGTTTGACCTCTTCGTAGCTTCAGTCACGCAAAACAGTAAACAAAGTAGAACTCTACATATTTACTCCTCTTGGGTGGTCTATAAACGCATTAGGTGTTGACGAAAATTGACGGTCCAATATTTGTTAGGATTTATTCTGTTGACAGTCGATATGTCAAACTGTTCGCAGTATTCGAGTATTTGATCAATACATACCACGGACAAAGTAACCAAATAAACTCCTAATTAACCTTGCGCTTATTAGTATTACATAAGTTAAATAAAGTTCTTTGCTTCTGATAATTTCGGAAGGAGATGCACGTCCAGCATTGGATAGACATACTTGCAGACTTGCAAACATAATTATAAAAAAATATATACTACAAAATAATTATCACTGCTTTAGGTGAAGGAAATTATCGTAAGGAAACCTATACACTTGAGTGTACTTAAAAAAAGTCCTCAATGTGAAGTCGTATCAATTCGCACTTGACCAGCGCGTTGGACTACGGCCTAAAACTATTTCAATCCGTGAGAAGCCCCGTGTCCAGTGGTGGGAAAATAATGGGTTGATATTTGATAATATAAATTTGCTAAATGAGCCTGTCGTCTCCCTTTTTTATTTTTTTCACTTGATATACTGAGGCTTGTTCATATTAGTTTAAAGTTTCATATTTGTTACCTATTAGGATATTAGGATTAAGGGGTTGTCACGGTAGTACCGGGGTTAACATAGACTCCGGTTGTGTTCCGTTGGAGATCCCGGGGGCCTCATCTCAGCGCTGGGAACCCTTAGGGCCGTTAAAAAATCTACATACGCCGGCATCATTCCTATCGCATCTGGTACCTATTGAAGGTGTCCCTCTCGAACAAAAAAAGTATCTATTAGGAGACTATTCGGTTATTTCGTCTGTGATTTAAAATAACCAGCAAAACTTCTTTAAAATTGAAAGTTGTTAAACTGGTCTTGGCTGAAGCGCTAAAATTTGTCTCTGAGAAAGAAACCTAGAACGACTTCGTTAGGCGTTAGTAGTTACACAGGTTTCGATGGTGTAACCTAAGCCATGTTCAATTCTGAGCCCTATCGTGGAGGCAATATAAGAAAAGAAAGGTACCAAGAATATTTAATAGTCGATTAGACATGGTCGTTATCAGATTTATATTAAAACCGTTACGTCATCGATGTTTGGTTTTCATATCGATATAGAGAATCGTTGTCGAGAATCCATATATTGATATCAGACGACAGTTTGTTGCCTAAGTCGATTTTGCTGCTTTGTATAAATTCTTGTCAAAGGCATTGGTTTTAAATATACCTATTTAATTTTATTCGGTTCGTTTCTTTCTCATCACAAATGCTAAAAGGCAAACAAAGTCGTATTGAAGATAAGATATAAAATTGTTTTTTTTTTCATGTTTGCATTCGGTTTTTCGTTTTCGGTACGATTCATGATTTGTTGGTTTGGAAACGGTGACTATGTTTAGTATGTCTATGCGATATATTAACAAAAGAAAACAGGTTTGACGACCCGCGTGGCGCAGCGGTTATCATACCGGTCTGACGCGAAGTGGGTCCCGGGTTCGATTCCCGGCCAGACAGGTATCTGAATGATGAGTTTAGATTCCTTTTCTGGGTCTGGGTGTTAGTGTGTTCGTCTTGTGTGTGTCCATGGTACCCACGACACAGGAGAAAATCCTACTGTGGGGCTATAAGTGTAGAAAGCGTGTGTTTTAAAGCGTGTGTGTGTGGTTTTAGGTATATCGGAATCGTGTCTAGCCGGTATAGGTTCCCACGCGAAACTAGTGGCAAGTGGAGAGATAAATATTTGTAAACACGAGTGCTAGCCCCCGACCTTGCCTGAGAACATTCGTAGACATGTCATGAGAATGGTATGATAGCGTTGTTTTGACTCATATTTACGCTGAAGCCACATTTTTTTCCATTGTGTTGGGAGATAAGCAAATAGGTTTATTTACATTTCAATTACTATGATGCCCAGCCTATTTATTTAATGTTATGGGCGGTGTATACGAACGGTATAATGTTTGTTACACAAAATGTAGTAATGCATTCATACAGAAGATTTACACTTGTCTAGATTACATGTGTAAATCCATAAAGTAACCTACTTAGATACAAGTAGATGTAATACAAGGAGATACTTTTTTTTGTTCTCGTAATTTTTATAGGCAAGTTAAGAGTAGAGTTGCCTATCGATAGTCGACTATTGCTAAAATATCGATAGACTATCGATAGTTGACGTCATATAAATAGTATCGATAGCCTATCGATAGTATCGACACTATCGATACTATTGATAGTATAATTTAGGGCAATAGTATTGTTATAAAGAAATAGTATCGATACTATCGAAGGCTTCAATAGTATTAATACTATCGATAGTATCGATACTATCGAAGACCGATATACGTTTAGGAGTAATAGTATCGATAGTATTGATAATATCAATAACTCACACTATCGATAGTTCAATGAACTGCGATAGTATTGCCTTCCAAAAATCAATTACATAGCTAAAAATATCTCAAAATTATTCGAATAGAAAACGTATTATTCATAGACAGTGTCTGAATTCAATCAAAAATTTCAATTTTTCAATTTTCCAATTTTCCGGGAAAACTACTGATAATTTTTCAATTTCCCTAATATAGGACCACCTGTGAAACATTTTTACTTGCCTGCCCCCCCCTAAACTAAATCCTGGCTACGCCCTTGGAAGCATTCCAGCGTTTCGATGGAAGGGTGTGGTTGCCACACACTTTTATATGAGGCGACCATCCTAGTCCTCAGGAGAGGCAACTCAAACTTCAGATAGAACCCATGTTATATATGAAGTTGCTTACAGATATCCATGGGCGATGGTTACTACTTATCATCAGGTGGACTTTATGGTCGTATGGTATGTACGTATTTATATTTTAATGAATTAAGCACTAAACACACAAAAACTATTGTCAACTTACCTTTTTTCTCCATTATTGGCAGCAACCTAGTATGGAAATCTTTCGAGCTTTAAGTATAAGAATATTTTAAGCTATAAAGATAAAGTTAATTTAAACTGACCATACTCTGCCAGAGATAGCTCTAGACGCCTTATAGCTTCGTATTCATTTAAAATAGTATTGAAACATGGTCAACTATCGATAGTCAAGACCTATCGATAGTTTTTGTTATTATTGTCCAAATTTACAATACTATCGATAGTATTTAACGTAAAAATATCGATAGTATCGATAGTATTGCTGGAATCAATAGTATTGCCACTATAGAGCTATCGATACTATCGATAGTATCAATAGTATTGTCATGTGTCAATACTATCGATACTACTATCGATATCCTAACTAGTTTTCGAGGTCAACTATCGATAGTTAAACTATCGATAGTTATGCAACTCTAGTTAAGAGTTTTCTAATCGTTTAGTTTAGTAGTAATATTTAGTTGAATAGTCGTACATACAGAAGTTACGACCTGTCAACATTTTAGTAAACAAACATAGAAATGCCCGATTCTATTATTTCAACTGAAACCAAATACCAATGTGTGAATCAGTGTAGCGGGAATTTAATTAATGTGAATATTTCCAGTCCAAGATGCGTTCAGTGGCACATGAATTGTCCTGCTTATACCCGACTGCGTTAGAGAGCGGGTAATGTTATTTATTTATATCATTACACCTATCATTACAGGCCCTTAACCTAAAGCGACAGTGTAGCCTAATGTAATAACATTATACACAACTAATTTATTATTACAAATAGTAATAATTTTGCAAATTCACTCAACTGGCAACAAAAAACGTCACTTCTATTGTGGACCTCATTTATGATTCGAATTGCCCTGGTAACGGGAGCCTCAGCTAGTAGATTAGTTCTGGCTGACGGAGGTGCCAAGGTGTTTTTCGAGCATATGTATGTATCCCTATTTATATGTCACGCGCTACAGTCCAAAGGGCTTGACGGATTGTATTTTAAGACGTATCATGTGAAAGGACTTAATTGTCTGAGTGACAAAGGGTGAGCCAAAAAGGGGAAGGTGGGACCCATATTGTTATAAATAACCCGAATCAAAATATTTTTGGATTCGTAACACTATGGGTATCAAACGAAAGCTAGACAACTTTTAACATGTCGCTTTATACGCCGAGCCGTCGATATGGCCATTGTCATATTTGAAACATACAGGCATATACCCAAATGTTGACTAAAACCAAGCACTAAATTATTGTATATAGTGAATCAGTGTTGAAGAATATGGCCATTTCGCGCTTCCATTAACTCAACTGAAACATACAGGCATATACCCAAATGATGATTGAAACCAAGCACTAAATTATTGTATACAGTGAATCAGTGTTGAAGAATATGGTCATTGCGCGCTTCCATTAACTCAACTGAAACATACAGGCATATACCCAAATGTTGACTGAAACCAAGCACTAATTATTGTATACAGTGAATCAGTGTTGAAGGATTTGCTAATTAATTTTAATAAGTTTAGACCCAGATGCGTTCAGTGGCACATGGACAGACCGGCTGGTTTTAGTAGTAATTTCAGCATACGTACCTACATCGAAACGTCAGTGCGACATATGTAAACAAACAAACATATGGCCACCGTTCGCTTCCATTACAACTGAAATACACAGACCCATCCAAATATATGCCTGAAACCAAATACTAATTATTGTACAGTGAATCAGTGTAGCGGGAATTTAATTAATTTCAATAAGTCGAGTCCCAGACGCGCTCAGTGGCACATGGCCGGCTCGGGGCGCTGTGGCCAGACTAAAATAGACAACCGGCTATTAATACGGCGCGTATCCGCCCTGCGCACGCGCAGCCATGGCGCCCAATCGTGGCGCTTTGTAAGCCATAGATTCAATCTTGGGACCGATAATCCATTGTTAGGTTCTCAGCGGTTTTATAGTGGTACATGACGGTGCGTTGTTGGGGTTTCGGAAATCGATTAGTAATAAATGATTGTGTCGTATTTCTTTTTCGAATTAAAATTAATTTCAACATCGACATTTCAAGTTTATTATTCCACCAAATCTATCTTTTTTCACAAAATATATTCTGACGTTTTAAAATTTTGACAGACATGTCAAATTAAAAAAAGAACTAAATAATTAAAGAAAACCTATTTTCTTTATACCTATATCAAATGTAAGTCTATTTACTTGAAGTAATAAAATTAAAAGATTTGATAATTTTTTAAGATGTGTTTTCGAAAAGTACGGGTTTTTTCTCTCAGAAAAGTCTCAGAAATATTTAATTGTTTCTAACTCTGGACCTTCTTTATAAAACAAATTTATCATATTTCAGTGTTTCTGAAATCATTATTATATACAGTTTGATATTAATTTGCAAGTCATATTTCAAAAAAAAAGTTGCAGCCTAACCAAATTATACCTATTAATCCACTATGATAACATGATTGATTACTTCATAGCACGTTCACCTACACATATAATTATATAATTATAAAATCGAATGCTGATATGTTTGATTGAACTGTTTTATGCGAACTACATTTCAAACGAGGTTAAAGTATACATCATAGACATAGTGTATTAAATAAAACACACAAGCTTTCTACACTCATAACCCCACCCTAGGATTTTCTCCTGTGTCGTGGGTACCATGGACACACAAGACGATTACACAAACATCTGGGTGTTTGTGTAATCGTCTTGTGTGTCCCAGAACATGAATCTAAACTCATCATTCAGATACCTGGCCGGGAATCGAATCCGGGACCCATTGCGCGTCAGACCGGTATGGTAACCGCTCCGCCACACGGGTCGTCGTAATGGGAACAAAAAGTTAATATCGGCGAAAGGCTTTCAGGTGAACCGGAATCTATCAATCATAATTTAACCAACGCTATGGAGGTAGTAATGGATTCGTAGACCCACGCCTACACTTTTATAGAGTTCTATATGAAAGGTGCCACATAAACCTTTATAAAGCTTGAAAGTCTGTCTGTTACTGCCATAGTAAATGGGGTTCGGACGAGAAAGGTGTAGCTGATCCATGTTATCCAAAGGTAGATTTTTTGGATAAGTCTGACACAAATTCTCCTGCAATGCATGTTATTACGATTGGCGTGAACTAGTGATTATTTAGAGGATCTTACAATCAAATCTTTGCTCTCCCATACGCATGAATGCACTAATGCATCATCGCTTTTAAGATAATTGCTTGAAATAGACCTCTGCTGGATATTGTACCATAGTCACCTTCTGCAACATCTACTGAAGGAGAATCGGTGGTGGCATTTACCCACGCATAGAAATTCAGTGCAGTCAAAGCTCCGTCACAGTTTTTGACTTCGCGTTTTCAGCATTCGCGGGTTAAAAAATTGTGGCCATTTTTTGTATTCGCGGATATAGTCAGCACAAGCAAAAATTCGGCACCCTCAGTTAGCGCGTCAACTTTCTTTGAATACTGTTGAATGCTGGTCAGTAACGTAACCTTAACGCTGTAACGTAACCCCCGCGGAAGAGAAACTTTTGCTGTATATAAATATTTTGAGTGAATATTGGTAACATTTTAATATTGGAAACAGTATAAACGCCATAACAGCATCTTGGATATTTCTAATATCAAATTGAATATTTCTAATATCCAAGATGCTGTAATGGCGAAGTAAACATACAAACAGCAACAAAAACAACGCCGAAGCAATGATGTAACATACGGTGACGCTATCTACAATCTATTTATAAAACGTTTAAAAACTCACACCGTTTCAATTCGTGGCATTGATCATACCAGCTGGTACGTTTTTACGTTCTCGAGAGCTCTCAGACATTACAGATTAAGCTAGTATGAGATTAATTAGTCATTTTAAAATGTTAAGTTACTGAATACTTCGACCTTGAGTTCTATAATAATATATGACTAGTCACCCGTCGCAACGGTCGAAATTCGACCGTAATTTAAGTTAAAAAACTAAACTTCATATTGTCCAAAGTAGCAGTAATATTTCTCCAATTTAAATAAATTGTAATAATTTTCAAGTCATTTTGAACAATTTGTTAAAGGTAAAAAGAGGTTTATTAACTGCAATTAAAAGCAATAGCGGGTATTTTGACAAAGACATCTGTCATTTTTGACGTTATGTGTTTTCATAGTAAGACATTGAATTTCGTTTATTATGTATGTGTTTGTGCCAAATGCAAGGTAGTGAGTGTTTTTAGTTAATTTTATGTATGTTTTATGCATTATTTGAAAAAAATATTAGTATTGCGTAATCCTTCTCTACATCAACTATAACCGTGCGTAATTCTACACTCCTCCGCCTGCGGCAAGTATCTTATAAACGAATCACAAGTTTTTGCTTCACGTATTAATATATAGATACAAAGATACAATTTATTCAGACTCATGAGTAATAATATAAGCGGCCACACCTAAAGATATCAATTTTGTTCTGGTTTCATGATTTTTGAACAGGGCATATAGTAAACCAGTTCTTATTATACAAAAATATTTGATTAATTTGGTTGTTTTATGCAAATTTACGTAATGCTGTTTTTTGTCTAAACTTGATTTACATATTATTCAAATTAGAACTTGCAACGAATTGTTTTGGTACATAATTCATAAGATCTATTATAATGAAAGCTTACATTATTGTTTAATAATTAGAAGTATCAAATTAATTAAATTTTATTTATCAAGTATGCACTTTACTTGATGGGAAATGGTCAGTGCCGCCCACAGACACCTTTAAACCAATCCCAAAAATGACTAAAAAGCTAGAAAAAGTGTCTCTATTACTAAAATTCCGATCTAATTTGGCTAAGATGTGTGAACGGAATAGATCGTTTATGTACTGAAACTGTTTGTGTACTGTTTAACAGGGTAAAGAGTATATATAGGTCGCCTCTTTACAAGAACAACGTTTTATCTTGAAAACTACTATTTTTATTGGACGCTAATTATTAAGTTACGCAAAATAAAATGCCTTAAAATGAATGGACTTATAGAGCTAATACGATCATTATAAATATTACCTAATGGCTTACTGGAAAATTTAAGCAAAAACATGTTAAATATGAAATTGAACTAAAAATGTCAATTTTTACTTGCCACGTTGTTGTAATGAAATGTCTTAAAATGTCTTAAATGCACTTACAAATTGTCAGTTACGTTTTTTTCTTACACTACCACCGGATCGGAATACGACCTCAACTGAGTAGATCCGGCAAGAAACTCAGCTTTGTTTGTTGTCAGAAAGGTTTGTCTTTTTTCTTATTTATATCCATTTTTTTTAATAGAATTACAATCATGTTTTTCTTTTTACATGGCAATGAAAGTTAGCTCCAGTATCTAGCCTTACAGTTCAGTAAAAGAGAGCCATGTTTGGCAAGATACGCTACACTTTGACATTTATTAAATAAATTATAGTAATGCATATTATTGCTCAGCCCCAAGCTGTTTTGTCTTCTATGTAATAAGAAATTTTATAATACGCTTTACGGCAGAGTTTAATTTTAATCAATGCTTTGAACTTATTTATTGACAAATTTCTGATTTCAACAGGAAGTTTATTATAAAAGCGTATACATTGACCCATAAAAGAATTATTAATTAAAGAGGCGAGGTATACTCTTTACCCTGTTAAATGTTTAACGGACAGAGACGCGGAAATAGGCTAATCTTACAACTTTTACAGGCTGTGTCAAAGTGCCAAGTCGTAAACTTAAGCAGTGTTTACGTACAACTGCTACATTATTGGAAACTTTGTCCACTTGATTCCACAAACGTTATCTGGGTCACGGTCTCGTGAACCTCGTTTTTGGTCGATGTCTCACAACCTTTGCATCTCCGAGCTTACGTCATGTAACATACTGGGAATGAAAACAAAAATTCATACGTATACTCACGAGGTTGCTGAGGTAATCGGTGTTAATATAGCGCTTGATTTAATTTAGATTTCGATTCTAGTTGATGTAAGCTTTAAATCGAACGTGGTTTGCATGTGTTGGCTACCACGGTTATATTCGTTTCTACCGCGAAGCAGTTGCGCTTGAATGGAAGGGTGTGATTGTTAGCTCACTTTTTTAGGCGGTACCTCTTAGTTTTTGGCAGTGGAATTTTTAATTTTTTTTTTATATTTGACTGAAGTAGCAAACGAGCATGCAGTCCACTTGATGGTAAGTGGTCACTGCCGCCCATGGACATCTGTAATCAACTTCATACAGAACATGGGTTCCATCTGAAGTCAATCACAGATGCGTTGCTACTCCCGAGGACTATGATGGTCGCCTCATGTGAAAGTGTGCTGGCAACCACACCCTTCTATCGAAACGCAAGAAATGCTTCACGCTAGAAATAGGTGTGGCGGTGGTACTTCCCTGGTCGAACTACACTGGTTCTACCACCTTAATCTACCACCTTAAAGTAGGTTGCATCTGTAAAGAATTGCATCTGTCATTGAGTTCTAATAGGACCCCTGTTCTATATAAAGTTTCTTACAGATATCCCTGGTCGACAGTGCCATCTATGCTATAACTTCCGATGGTATTCACTTTGTTGTTAAGCGCAAAATACATTTTTTATACAATTCAAAGAAACGCCATGGATCTATCATCAGTAAGAAATACAAACATCTTCCGGGTTCACTAGTATTTTTAAATCCAACTATTTAAAATCCCTTTGCAAAGTTTAGGTCCGGAAGTCGTTTTGAATCCGTTTCCTGTTTCCCTTTTTATTTGGTCATAGCTTGTGTCCACAATGTCGTGTCGCAAACATACGAATATGGTGTCGGGTTTGTGTATTCATGTACGTAATAAGTATTGAGAAGGCCGTTCATGTATTTATTGTACGTCATTGCAATAAGGCGTTTTTTTATTATTTGGAAGTAACAAACATGAGCAGTGATAGCCTAATGATCGAAACTTGCCCTCTCGATCGGGAGGTCCGAGGTTCAAACCCAGGCACGCACCACTGATTTATGTGCGTATTAGAAATTAATTATCACTGCTTTTCGGTGAAGGAAAACATCATGAGGAAACCTACACACCCGAGAGTTCTTTAAAAAAAAAGTTCTCGGAGGTGTGTGAAGTCACCAATTCGCACTTGGCCAGCGCGGTGGACTATGGCCTAAACTCTCTCATTCTGAGAGAAGACCCGTGTCCAGCAGTGGGCCAATAATGGGTTGATGAGAAGAACAAACGAGCATGCAGTTCACCTGACCGTAAGTGGCTACTAATGTCCATTGATATCTGTAATCAACCCCACATTAAATCAGAGGATCCTGTTCTATTGTTAGAGGTTACTTAACATAATTATGGTAACAAATGCGTTGCTACCCCTGACTATTTAATTGTTATGCCACATATACGTAGGCAGGGCCTTATTTTACCTATAATAAAGCGTTATCGTTTGTTATTTAGGCGAACTAATTCGCCGAGCCGAGAACTAGTTCCTTCTGTGACCTAGGACCACTTTTCGTTTTTTTGGTCATCACACAGGAATCTGTATACTTCTGGCGACCTTTTTTTGGTCATTACACTGGACTATTGTTAATTGAGTAGGAACTAGAGATCCACCACCGATCATAGGGTCCTGTTCACGTGTCCAGTGTGCCAAGTGGAAAGAGGAGCCTGTATGTAGGATACATAACCAACGCATTCCCGTACCGTACACTTCAGGACAGAACGCCGCAGCGCGTAATACTAATGTTATAAGGCAAAAAAGGTATGGTAATGGCACTTCCAGAGTTAAACCATGAAAACTACTACCACCTTCATAGTTTCGTCCCTTGTTACCCTTGAGGACTTATCACGCCTACTTGCGATGAAAAACATTATGTATACCATGAATATAATGTATGAAATAATCGATCACTCGCAATCTGTTATCGTTATCTTTGTTTGCGATAATGGATACATTCACGCTAAAATGAAATTCACTGATAATGTTCAAGTGTTAGTAGTTAGTTGTTACTGTCAACGAAGTATAGACGTAAACAAAAAGTCAGAGTGGTAGACGATACTGTATTTGTGTCCCGATCTAAGACTAAAAATGTAGACATAACGTTTCGAACAAAATGTTACTATATACAGATTTTTAAGGCATAGATAAAAAATTTATCATAACGATTGCGTTCAACACAAAGAGTAATCCTGGTTGAGAAATTTTATTATTAACCGATATAGAACCCTTGAGAAGGCGACATCGTCTGTAATGACAATCCTTATTTTGTATCAAACACATTAATTAACTAAAGACTGATGGTATCCAAGGGTTAGTAACTCGCCCTTTTAATGAGCAGATATGAGGTTTGAATCCCAGGAATGCCTCTCAGAATTTTAAAATGATATTCGTATTAGGATTTGGGTGAAGCAAAGCATCGCAAGGATACATACATACCTAAGAACTCTTTAAAAAATGATGAGTGTGTGTACAGTCTACCAATTTGCATTGGCCAGCGTGCGTGGTGGAATATGGCCTTAAACTCTCACATTCTGCGATGCTACCCTTACACAGCCCTGAGAGAATAATGAGTTAACCAAAAAATAATCCTCCATCACATAAGAAATCGCGAAATTTCCGAGACCTTCGGCATCATAATAATGCAAATTGCGCTTAATGTATTGTTCCTCGAAACGTTGTCTTTTATTTTCAGTCTGAGATCGTGATAAATAGCCCCGCGTCGTCTTGGGAGGCCGGGAGAAATTTCTTTTTAATTTGAATATATTGCCTCAGACCGAAATATTAATCAACATAGCTGATCAAACTCTTTGTTGTAAATAACGATGCCCTTATTTTTAAGGAGCAACAATTTATAACCCATTCGTTGCGTTAAGTATCCATCGTATTAAGCTATTGCATCTGTTTGTTAGTGTAGTATTCAGAAATTTGTGGACATGTCGCTCATTTAACAACGTAAATGTATTAGTTAGCATTTACGATCATGTCGCACCAAATGAGAGATAAATGTGTCTTATTTCATAAGGGCATAATATATTGCTGCAAATTTAGAAAAACTTCTTGAAATTTGGTCAAATTTCAAATGAACTTTAAACGAATATTTCGTGGCTCTCTATTAAAATAATGATGGAATGAGTTGTTGTACATAGTAGGCATCCACAGAATTATATTTATTTATATTAAAACATAAACTGGTATTTACAATAAACTATGAAACATTCGAAAATAATGAAAATAAAAAGGAGTAGGTAGTGTATTTTTCGTTTATTACGTATCTTTTTCTGATTGATTAGTTATACTCTTCTCCACCAATTCGCACTTGGCCAGCGCGGTAATGGCCTATGGCCTAAAAACTATCTCATTCTGAGAGAAGACCCGTGCCCAGCAGTGGGACAATAATGGGTTGTACCCTAGTTATACTATTTTAGAGTCAGATGGTAACCACGCCGACAAAGTCAGGGATAAAAAATAGCACATGGGTAGGGTTTTGGTTGAATTTCACGCTCCAATTATAACGTTACGTTATGACTGCTGTAGTTGCTTCAAATATTGTTTGTCCAAGTGTACATGTTCACAAAAGCTTTACTCGTGTGCGTTAGGTGATAAACGATCCACTGAGAAACATGATGCATTTTCTTTCCCACAGTTTTCGAACGAATGCTAAAGATACGTGCTTCGAAAATTACGTGTTTGTTTCACGTTTATTTTCGTGGTGTGACTTTATTCTCGGCGATTTTGCGTGGTGTATGCACTTTGTTCGAAGGAGATACATGTGAATAAACAAAGTTATTCAGCTGTTCTTGTAACAACGCTAGAGTGTTACATTTTAATTAAAAGTGTTACACTCGTAATAAAAAAACAAAGGATATTTAAATAGGATTGAAAAATATGTCAGTACTTATCATTATATGTCATCTCATAAAAGTTGCATAATGTACATAAACGTTCGTAACGTTATATGTTTGTACCTTGATGTATTTATGAAAACATTGTGTGCATTTGGATTCTATGTATTATTGTTAATGAATGCTACAATGTAACACATGACGACGAATATACAAATACCAACCCAGAGTATCTATCGAAGTTCATTATTGAAGTGAATGAGATCTGTTTGGGGTGTCCACCAATCTTTCGTCGATCGAAGCCCTAGATCCTCAAAGATCTACGTCAATCGTCGAGGTAGCTTTGAAATGAAATGAAATGTCTTTATCTTGTATAGGCCTACGGGGCGCACTTACAAATTGTCAGTTACACATTTTTTTAAACTATCACCGGATCGGAACACGACCTCAACTGAGAACATCCGGCATGAAACTCAGCTGGTTTGTCTTTTTTGTAATGCTGTATTTTTTCTCAATATATATTTTTTTTTACATTGTAATGACAATTGTTATTTTTGAAGTGAAACTTCTTTAGGCGCATGAGGGTAAAATTTTTACAGATGAAACGTCACGCCGGTATGCAACGGAAGTGTCGGAAAAGAGAGAGAGAGTGATCGAATCCGATTGAGAGAGAGTAAGACAGGGCGAACGTAGCATGAGCAACAAGAAAGATTGAGAGAAAAAGTGAGACAGAGCGAACGTCGTATCACGCCTTTTTCCCTTCCTCTTAATCTTGGAAATTTAAAGTTTTAGATTTATATAAATATAAACAAGATTTATAAATTAGTTCGCCAAAGAAGTTTCACTTCTGACATGTGTACTTTGTACGCACGCATGTTTTTTTTTTCAATGATGTTTTTTTTTTACTGACGAATACCGTAGATAAAATTATGATACATAGTCGTAGAATGACTAAGTTTACTATTAACATTTACCATAGCGTTGTCAAATGTATTCCATGCCGATTGATTTAATCGTCGATCGATGGAACTGATCGATTGGTGAGGTAACAATTGACAATAGAAGTCGTATGATCGATTAGAACGTCGATATAAAATCGATCGACGACCAATCGATTGCATTCATAGACTGCATGAACTCAGAATCGAATCGGGGACGCTCTGTACAGGCATAAGGTTAGTTTTCTATGCGGACCATCTCTCATCAACCATTATTGGCCCAGTTGCTGGGCACGGGTCTTCTCTCGGAATGAGAGAGCTTAGGCCATAGTCCACCGCGCTGGCCAAGTGCGAATTGGTGGACTTCACACACCTCCGAGAACATTTTTTTTAAGAACTCTCGGGTGTGTAGGTTTCCTCACGATGTTTTCCTTCACCGAAAAGCAGTGAGAATTAAAGTACATAAATAATACGCACATAAATCAGTGGTGCGTGCCTGGGTTTGAACGTCGGACCTCCCGATCGAGAGGGCAAGTTTTAACCATTAGGCTATCACTGCTGCTGACCATCACTAGACTAAAATTAATCAGTACCAATTTCTCCGGACGTTGCATGTACGTGTGACATCTGATTATTATGCATCAACGTAAATAATCACAATGCAATCTAAACAGCTGGTGACCATATTGAATTTATATTTGTGCGTGACGTCATTGCATTAGTGGTTACTGAATGCGTAGATGCATGGCTAATGTCTACATACCATATGGCCACGGTATCTAAACCATTGGTGGAACAGATCAGTTTAGTTGTAATAAATTGTTAAGAGATCAAAGTGGAATTTTAATCTTGTAAAATTTTGTTTTAATAATAATAAGAATAATTTTATATTTCATACATCCATATTTGTTAGTTATAATGTTGCTTACTATGTTAGTATATTTAGTTCATACATTTAATACAATACAATGTTTTCCTTGGTGGTGTTTGTGGAACTTAAAAGGTAGGCGATTAACAGTTTTTGACTGACTTTCAAAAAAAGATGGAGTTTCAACTTGGCTGTTTTTTTTTCTATTTCTGTCTTAATTTTGAGTGTGTACTTACCCCTGCGCATCGCCATTTCCAGCGCGGTGTTTCCACAGCATTCGTTCCAGTTTGTTCAATTTTTATGCTTGTTAAAAACTTTCAGCTTCGGCGATAACTTTGGCTCATTCTGGCTGAAGTCGGTTTTAATGAAGGTAGAAAATATGGCCGAGTATGACTGAAGCCAAAGCTTCGGTCGGACACTATTAGTTTTCTTACAGTAACTTTCAGACTGGGCCACACATAGCTCGCGAGGAGAGGGGGAACCCTCCTTTCGTCGTCAACCTATTATTGTCCCACTCCTGGGCACGGGTCTTCTCTCAGAATGAGAGAGTTATAGGCCATAGTCCACCGCGCTGGCTAAGTACGAATTGGTGGACAACCTCAAACCTCCTTTACTACTATCTGTAACGCTGTAAAATAACACACTACAAAAATCTGCTCTGCCATATGTCAATCATCGCACCTCTCTTCTCCTCACCTCACCCGCGCCTCTCCGCACCTCTTTTTGTCACCACACCTCACCTCTTTTGTCACCACACCTCGCCACATTAAAACATCTCAACACTGCTGCGTTAAAATCATACTAATATTATAAAGGCGAAAGTTTTTGAGTGTGTATGTTTGTTACTTCTTCACGTCTAAACGGCTGAAGCGATTATCATATTTGGTATGGAGTTAGCTGACACTCTGAATTAATATATAGGCTACTTTTTACTGTGGGAAAATGTCTTATTCCCACGGGACAATCGATACAACATTTTTTTAACGCGAGCGAAGCTTCGGGCTTTAACTAGTTATAAATATAAGTTAATTTAACTAGCAGTAGGATATTTGAAGAGATCTTTTGACGCCCTACTTTCCTAATCCGCCAGCATTCTTCGACGGTTGGAGAAAACTTCGGTATGAGCTCGCAGTCATAGGTTAACGACTTGATTGGCCGGGATGGCGATTCGCGAACGTGCTAAGTGGATGATGACGGTCGTCTCCGCTAATTTAAGATGCTTCCACCCAATGTACACTTTCGTTGCAAGACTACTTATTGCACACTAGCTGTGCCCGCGACTTCGTCCGCGTGGAATAGTTATTTTTTTTCACATTTTCCATTATTTCTTCGCTCCTAATAGTTGCAACGTGATGTTATATAGCCTAAAGCCTTCCTCGATAAATGGTCTATTCAATACAAAAAGAATTTTTAAATTCGAACCAGTAGTTCCTGAGATTAGCGCGTTCAAACAAACAAACAAACAAGCTCTTCAGCTTTATATATTAGTATAGATTGGCAGTAAATGATGTGTGAACGTAGTTATTCTGGGGCAACGCGTTGATCACGTTTACCTTGTTTACCTTTGTAATGAGTATCCCATGTGTTAATCCAGATCATAAATTATCTGTGTGCCAAATTTCAGCGTAATGCAAGTAGTTTTTGCGTGAGAGATTAGAAAAACATGGGTACAACCCATTATAGTCCCACTGCTGGCACGAGTCTTCTCTCAGACTGAGAGAGTTTAGACATAGTAGAGCCATAGTTCACCGCGCTGGCCAAGTGCGAATTGGTGGACTTCACACACCTCCAAGAACGTTTTTTTAAAGAACTCTCGGATATGTAGGTTTCCTCACGATGTTTTCCTTCACCGAAAAGCAGTGATAATTAATTTCTAATGCGCACATAAATCAGTGGAGCGTGCCTGGGTTTGAACCTCGGACCTCCTGATTGAGAGGGCAAGTTTCAATCCTTAGGGTATCACTGTCTAACAAACATATCGCACCTTTATTCATAAAAAGAAATAATTCAAAATTTATGTTTCGCGAGTTTATACCATAAAGCGAACGGACTAGGTGATATACTCGCAAATCAAAAAGTTTGTTTTTTATGAATAAAGGTGCGATATAAATGTCATCATTCTGCATTTATAATATTAACTAGCTTATTCCCGCGGCGCGGCGTCGGACATATCTGCCGCGGTATTGAGTATCCGACCGGTAGTTTTTGCGCGAAAGTGTATCAGACAAACTTACATCCATATATAATATTAGTAGTGATAAGAATAATATAATCAGATTGCAGCGACTGCGAGATGTGTCTCGGTTGTGACATAGAAGATAAGATACGGTTTATCTGCGTAAGAAATTCGCTGGTCTACTTTCCAACCAGCTTTTAAACCTTTATCGCAGGTCAAACATTTGTCTAGACAAACTTTCGTAAACCTAAGCTATAACTTAATTCACACTTGGTTAACACATGATAATAAACGTTCATCGACCCCTCGAACAATCCCTCCGTCTGTCTCGAATTCGTTCTTAATATGGTATCAACGTAAGTAATTTACGGGCTTCGATAGGTATGATTATTTAGCCAGAACCCGCTAATGGTTCGGCCAGATCTCGCCTCAATTGATAATTGTTGTAGCCTTGTTAATTGCACAGCTCCATACTGGGTGTCTAATTTGTGAGATAGCTCCGAAGCTGTGAAGATGACGGATGCAACTTTAGATATTATCTCTCCTCGCTAAGAACAGAAAATGCTTGGGCAATCGAGAGATGTGTAATCAGGTGCTCGGTACATCTTCAATGTACAACTAGGGTTGCATGTTTGTGTAGTTGTCGATATAAATATTATTTATATCGATAATTTCAATTTCCAATTATATTTATATGAATATTTTCCACCAGGTGGACCGTAGAAATAAAGAAGCCAGCGGGAAACCGTTGGATTCAGAAGGCTCAAGTTGGAGTGGCGTCATTTAGGGGCGACCTATGTCCAGCAGTGGACCTCAAAGTGCTGATGGATGGATGGATGGAATATGTTTATCCTAAAACGTCGCTATTTCATAATTGTAAACATATAAATGCGATGAATAAGGAATATGATTTAAGAAATATTTATTTATTGAATTAATATTTTCTCGATTAAATTGACCTATTACTTATTTTATAAATTGAAATCAGGGAAAAAAGAGAGAGAGATAAATAGAATATTTTTAATCAGTATAAAATAAGTATTGGATATAAGTATCTAAAATAAGCATTGGATATATCGCGTCGACAATAGCAATTCCAATTGATAAAAATATTTTCGGGTCGATATTATCGAAATTTCGATGTAACATGCATCCCTAGGCCCAACGTTAATGGTGAAATTTATTACTTGGAACCGGGTTACCGGTAGCCGTAACAGAATGTAGTGCAAATATGTAATTAACGAACTTCAGGTTATTGGAGATCGCATCATTCGTAAGTTTATGAATCTTTAGACTGACCGCCCATTGGCAACTTGAGTTTGTAGCTTTAGAGACTGCCATAACTGCTGTGGAACTTCTCGGCGTTTATTCAATACACTACATCTTCACAGAAGTGTAAATATCGACTGTTGAAAGATTTATCTATTAAAATAAAGCATGTGCCGCTTGTTGGTCGGTGACTGCGACGAAATGGTAGCTATAGCAGCTAAGCGATAGTAGCGAATGGGTGGTCGGCTATAAGAGACTGTCTAATCTTGGTTGCGACTAAACCGATGTTACTGGAACTTAAATTAAGATAGATTTTAAAATAGACCAGGTCGTCCCAGAAATACCCTAAGGATTTAACAGATAGTGATGTCGGCTACTTCGGTCTCGGTATATAATCTTGCATAGAGATGAGTTTATTGATGACTATCTGGCCCGGCGAACTTCGTTCCGCCTAAAGGTCAAAAATCTGAAATTATCAGTGGTTCTCTACTATATTATATACATATCTTATACATAAAAACCTTCCTCTTGAATAACTCTGTCTATTAAAAAACTGCATTAAAATCCCTAGCGTAGTTTTACAGATCTAAGCAAACATAGGGACAGACAGCGATAAGCGACTTTGTTTTATACTTTGTAGTTTTACTGTTGAAAATAAATTATTAGTTAGGAATGGATTCATTCAATAGGCGAATAGTACAACAAGCGGTTTCTAGTTTTCCATTTCTGTTTACATCCTGCTCTGTGAATCTATTAGCATTATGCACAGTCTCTGCCAACTATGTTTATTTGTTTCAATACGAGATACCGAGACATTTATCTTGGATAGTTACCGTCCAGTGTGAAGTGCCTGCTCCTATGCAAAAAATATAGACGCAACTTAAATACCGCGCTAACAAACTAGCATTTTATAAAATTGACTTTTTTGCAAGATTTTCGTAGCATACGTCCAATGCTTATGCTACTTAAGTGGCTATTGCTGCCCATTAACATTTGTAAGTAATTCTATATAGAACAGGGTTTGTATATGAAGTCCATCATAGACTCGTTGCTACTTCCGAGGACTGAGATGTTTAGCTTGCATTAAAAAAATGCGTGTCCTATAGATAGCCTCTTTCCTTTGGGAAGTCGGTTAAAAATGTGCTGGCATACAAAGCCTTTCACAGAAACATAGGAACTGCTTCACGCTGTAAATATATGAGACACGGAGGAAATCTCTTTGAGATCATACACACCACAATAAATATTCATATCAGCAATATTAAACTTTTTACATTCAGCAGATAATGATTTAATTGTTTACTTGTATGTTCTTAATTACTCGTACACAGAATCCAATGATTAAAATCTATTGTTTAAATTACCACATGAGCTTGAAAAACCGCAGCTGTTTAAAAATACATACAAAGGCATACATTTTATATTGCAACCGAGGTGTGTTTTTTATTTGTATAGATTGTTCGCAATTCCAAATGCTCTGAACTCAAAGTATTACCACAATTATTTATTTCGTAATCATTAAGACAAATATTGGGTATAGTACAATCTATAGTAATGGTATGTGTAACTTGTGCAACATAGAATTCCCGCAATTCTTTCGTCGCCTACAATGCGGCATTAACAACCGGTACACAATAGTGCGCAATAGTAGTCTCTACATTTATCTGGCCCGAATTGTTTCGTGGAAGTAATATAGACGACACTGTCGATGATTAACTGATTTTAGGCTAGCTGTACCCCGCGGTTGATATTAAAATTTTAGTATATAGTATATAAATTAAAAATTCGATAACTTCGAATGGATTATATGAATTTGAATAGAATAAAGAGTAAAAATTACCTCAATGCATGGACTATAAATATCTATATTAGTTTCTTCATTCGTTACAATTTAATTCAGTAGTTACTCTGATGCAATATAATGATTTTTTTCACACATTTTTTTTCGGAGACAAACTACTATTAAATTGCAGTCATAAATATATTCAATGTCGCAATTGCAATCAAAACGGCGTTACAGAAATACCAAATTATCAGTTTACTCAGAGTGCAGTTACTTGCCGGCAGTTGACTCGTTGGGTTCGTACCATAAACGCCTTCAGCGGTTATTATTTCATCTTAATGCAAATAATTTCATTCTTTCTGCACAAATAGGTTTCGTTCTGGTGTCAATCAGATTTAGAAGATACTCTTTGAATCAATGTGTTCTTATTCCACAAAACAACTGCTGTTCTTTACTAGAAACGCCAATTTTCAAGCAAACATTTTCTGCAAAAATAGGTTACTGGTTGACGCTATATGGCAATAGGTTTATAAGTTCTTTATACTTAACAAAACTGTTTAGTTTCAATAAATGTAGATACTCCCTAATTTCGACAATCGTTCAGGGCCACTTTCACTGTTCGCCCACCATTATGTAGTGGGTTGGTCTATGCTAATGAAATAGTGGATGGCACCACCGTACAATGGATGCATAGGCAATAGGCATGCTGATTAACTGCTGACTTCTGTTTTGTATTCACTTTCTATTCGACGATGTCTTTATATAATTGTAATCCAATTGTTGTTCTTTGAGGTTGTTAATACTATGGGAATGTTGGTATAATTTCTGTCTCGCCTGCGGTTTTATGATAGTGTGATCTGATGTTATTATTTTTTCTTATAATACTTAAGTGTAATCTTATAAGTCGTTATTTGTTGTTATAATCCTTAAGTAGCAAATGAACATGAAGTCCATCTGATGATAAGTTGTCTTTGCCGCCCATAGATATCTATAAGCAACTCCGCACAGAACAAGGGTTCTATCTAAAATCAATTACCATTAGTTAGGATTAGTTACCACTCTTGAGGACTATAGTCGTTTCTGAGTCATTAGTCGCCATCCACACTCTTCCAAATAAACGCATAAATTATTTTACGCTAGAAATAGGTATGAGGATGGTACCTCTTCGGTCAAGTTGTATATCCTTTGGACATTATCATTATTGAGAGTATCTTGTTAGAATAGTAGTTGCATTTAATTGTCCGGGAATTATTAGTATTTTTGTATTAAGGTTATTATCGAATTAATGTTCCCACGTCTTTCGAAATTAAAAGCAAAATATTCTGTTCTCATAATATTTTGCAAACGAAGGAATTTATCTTAGTTTAATCTTGTTTTTAAGTATCACCTTGAACTTCTGTGATACTCATTAACATAATTCGCTTGATTTGGTAATATTTTATTACGTGACCGATTGGATTTTATTAATGTTGATATTATTCTGTTTCAGGTAAAGGTAAGGAGATCAAGTTTATTGCTATAAATACTTATACGGTAAGTGGATTTGTTTAATGATAATTAAGCTTTCAAAAATAATTTAATAGACAAGACTATACATATAATTTTACATTTTATACACGATTTTACTTATACCTATAAAGGAGCTATCCATCAGCCTCTTTATTTTAATAGTTATTATGCGTATAGTCGTAGAACAACTCATGAATTGTCTTCTATTAGTCCATTTAATCATTATCGAAGGTGGTCTACTACAAACAGCTGTACAATGAGTAAGGTATCTGTCACCCGTGCAGAGATCGACGAGCTTTGACACCACGTTCACTGATTCGGCCACATTCATTTTTGTGCGGTATCCTCTGTATAGTGTTAAAAAAGGTGTAAAGTATAATGGTCTATAATAATGTTCGAATGGTTTAAACCTTCTTGACGGTTAAAGCAAGTTATAATCAATTTTTAATGCCCACTACCTTTTTATCACGTTGAAGTAGCAACTCAACTGAGCACACAGTCCACCTGATAAGTAGTTATTGCCGCCTATGGACATCTGTAAGCAATTTCATATAGGACAAGGGTTGTACCTGAAGTAGATCATAGATGCAACGCTGTTCTCGAGGACTAAGATAGTCGCCTCATGTAAAAGTGAGTCGGCAACAACGAAAACCTACAAAGGTTACATACAAAGAATTAGGATATAGATAATAATATCTTCCAATGAATAATAATAGCTTTTTAAACTTTTTAACGTTCCTCTCTTGAGTTCATGCAAGCACCAAATATTTTTATACGGCGTAATGTAGGGGACATTAGACTTGTGGGCGACGCTCTATCAATACGCAATGTTGAAACTTGTTGCGGTCTTAATGATTTTAGAAGGGTACTGCTTGTCGTTACGTCTATGTTTAATGGTATCTTTACGATCTGCCCACATTTGCTTTGAATTATGGTTTATGGATAGGTATTGTGTACTGAGTGGTTTTATATTTTACTAGCTGACCCGGCAAACTTGGTTCCGCCTAAAAGTTAAATCTAAGATAACAGTGTTCCTCCACTATATTATGCATGTATTATATATAAAAAACCTTCCTCTTGGATCACTCTATATATTAAAAAAACTGTATTGAAATCCGTAGCGTAGTTTTAAAGATGTAAGCATACATAGGGACAGACAGCGGAAAACGAGTTTGTTTTATACTAAGTAGTGACTAGCTTATTCCCGCAGCTTGCCTGCTTCGGTCACAATTACCACGGTAATCAGTATTCTATGTGTTAATACAATTCATATAGGTACACCTTTAAAAACTTTTGTCCTTATAATATTAGTAAGATTAAAGAAGTAGGGAACGAGCATGAGAATCTTAAACTCCCATTTTAATACAAAGTATACCAACCATTTCCACCAATTCGCACTTGGCCAGCGCGACAATGGTTTGACGACGATAGATATCATTTAAACTTGAGGTAGCATTTAAACTATTTCAAATCCATCTACTTTGTCAAAAGTCGTCGCAGTATAAAATTATTTTATTATTTAAAAGTGTAAAACCGCGGGGAACAGCTATAATGCAAGTATCTAATTTTCTTATACTGAATCAAAATTAGTGCTTTATTAAGATGTTCCCACACGGTAAGGGGCTGTCCATTAATCACGTGAGGTTCAAAAGGGGGGGAGGGGTCCATGAAAAAATCACGAAATATCACAAGGGGGGAGGGGGGTAAAGTAATAAATCACGTGTACTTATTTTTCGGCAGGCGCGCCTGCCTTTTTCGTACCTGCAAAGAACCTATTTTTTTATTTTTAAAAAAATACTGGTACAAGTATGCTCAATCGATGTTGATCTTCAACAAAGCACTGTGCCAACAACTGACTTGCAAGATGCTTATCCAGTTATTGGTGTTGAAGAAAGTCTCGCTACTCCGTGGTCCGAAAATATTGTACATTAAATAATGCTCATGTAGTACTAGTACAATAAACGTTGTCGCATTTCTTTCATTATTTTTATGTCAGTCAAAAGCAAACTACAACCTTTCTGTCTACCTCTGAACGTTATTATAGTAGTCTTTAATTTTCTATAATAAAATTAGATGATACTTGTACCATTTTTTTTTTAATAAAAAAATAGATTCTTTGCAGGTACGAAAAAATACACGTGATATAGGGGGGGGGGGGAGGGCTAGTCTTAAACCTCACCACGTATCACTAAGGGGGAGGGGGGGTCAAAAAATGCCAAAAAAAACATCACGTGATTAATGGATGGCCCCTAACCACCATGTCATTTGACACGTAATCGTTATGTCCAGAGTAACTCGAACACGCAAGGCTATATAATGACCCCCATCCTGTAATTCCAGATGAATTTCCTGCTATTAGTGTTGAGTGACAAAATTGCTAATCCATTTTGCCAGCCCCACTCTCGAGAACCCGTGGTTATCTCACCTGTAATCGTGGTCTACCTCTTGTTAAAGATCATTTTTTTAAGATGGCTTTCTACGGTGTACGACTTTACGATCGCTCAGGGCTCCCAACTTAGGGATTTTTCCCTCAAATTTAGGGGATAAATAAGTAGGGTGGGGATTTTTTTAGGGGTGTAATATTTTTAGGGGTTTTTATAACTTAAACATATAGGTGTTTTTAAAGGTAAATCTCCCCGTCACGTTATACGATCGTGCCTCACGACGAAAAAAAAGGCCATGCACATACACCCGAACCACACACCAACCTTTTTTTTCGTCGTCAGGTCAGGTTGTCACGAAGAATTAGATTTCATAATTCATTGTGGGGGATTTTAGGGGTTTTTAATGAAGGCTTTAGGGGAATACATTTTTGAGACTTTGTAACCCTGCGATCGCTACGGACAGCTGACGAAGACGGACAGTCGCGCATCGCACTAGTCATTTAACGATGTTTCAAACAGCTTTGTTATGTAAAGATCACATTCATCGTATCGATTAATTTCAGCTCTCGAATACAACACTACGGCTTTGCCCCATAAAGGCCGTACTTCTAAGAACTTTATGTCAGCTGCAGTACTAATCCGCGTATGGCGCAACGTGGTGGAAATCCTCCATATGCTGCTTAGGATGTATATGTGTTACGCATATAATATGTGACGAGGGCATTTAAAACTCGTGTGTATAAAATTTGTAAAAGTGATAGAACAATTTATTTGACTACAGCGGGACAATCGTTGCATTAATCAAGTAGTAGCAGTTGCATTTCTGTTTTCTTAAAGTTTTATTTTTTCAAAAATTAACATTAAATTTATTTATAGCATTACTTATACTATTATAGTTCTTCATATAAGATTGAAGTAGGAAACAGACATGCAGTCCATCTGATGGCAAGTGATCACTGCTGGCCGCGGATATCCGTAAACATACAACTACATAATTATAGAACATGGGTTTTATTTGATGTCATTGCTATTCATGCATTGCTATGCTATAATAGTCACCTCATAATTAGGGTACCAATACGACAATTAACTGAAGTTCTACTTAAAAATACAGTAAACATACGTTCGAACATGTATATCGGAAAATATTATTGCAGTCTTGCTCGGTTTCATCATGAACATGGGTAACATTTTTTCAATCTTTATCATGTTTTTATATGTCCACGTGTTCTATTGTTCTATGATTGTAGTGAATAATGTGTTGCATAAGATGTGTTGTTGAGTAATCTTGGTTACGGGTTTACTTATTTTTATTATAGGTATTTATATTCCTCTCAAGTGCGATAAGCTCTGCCTACTTGCATCTTAGTCGTATTTATTTAAGTACCTTTCTTTGTTCTCGAGGGGGAAACCTTCAAAAGGTACCCGACGCCGTGGGAGCGATGCAGGGTTATGTGGGATTTTTACCGCACTAAAACCCCCCCGGTGGTCGTCCTCGGCGCTACAAAGAGCAAAGAGGACTCCGGGATCTCCATAGAAACGCAATCGGAATCCTCTCACCGCGTTGCCCAAATGGCTTCTACCAGATGGGCGGATGGGCACACCGCTCCGTCTAGTTTTTACACACATGGCACCGTCCTTCCCGAGGTTGCTTGGCTGGACGGTACAAGCTCCCACTCTAGCCCCGGAACACACTTTTAGACACCCCGGAAGCCACTTTTAGTCGCCTCTTACGACAGGCAGGGGATATCCATAGGCCTATTCTGGTACCGGGACTACAGCGACAAATATTTCTACCACCCATCATTCATTATTTATATTTTGTTTATTTTTATCTTGTTTTATCTTATCATTTATAACGTATTCATCACCCTTGGCCTGTCCTTAGCCCTTATTTTTTGTCAATCCAGTTTATTAGTAAGATCAGATACTATCACAATCAACTGCCGTTACCGCTATCATTCGATCTCGGCGTCAAATAATAAAATGCCGAATTTATTATCTTCATCTCGAGTAAGTAGTTCGATTTTATCTTTTACTGTGATTTTGGAGATTTGACCAATTTTCCTTATAATAAGATTTACTTTCACGTACTCCTTGCTCTTGATAAAGTCGAATACCTTGTGTGATAGCCACTTGACGCTGAGTTTTATAGCTGTCGGTCTGTCGGTTTGATTATGTCATTAAGTTGCTAAGGTGTGGGCCAAGGTGAAAAGTTATGTACTCACGACCTCCGGGAGGTCCATATTTTATGAAATATAAGTCAGTACCAACAAAGTAAGGGCTATGACAAAGCTCTTCTGATGAAGGTGCATTTTATAACCGACGATGCGTTAAAAAATCATCTGGTACCGCAAATGTCTATTGGCGATTGTGTAATTTTTATAAGGATCTTATTGGCAGATTTTATGAAACTTAACGAGTGAAATTTGATTTTAATTCTGATTCCGGCTTTTTGCACACTTAACTTTATATGTGGTACTTAGGACATTGCTATATCCTAGAATATAGTTATTCTAGTGCAAGAGTAGAATGTTTATACCGATGAAAGAAAATGTTGAATAACGGACATATTATGAAAAAAATTACTAATAGTCTTAAGAGAAGAGGAAATAACGTAATATTTCGTAGTCTTAAACTATTCGTATAATAGATTTGTCTGTATAGTTCACTCATTAAAGTACACCTACACAAACCACGGAACCCACGTTGAAGTAGGTTCGGAACCATCAATTTTGTCGCAACAAAGCAATGAAACCATAATCCTATTAGCTCGATTTAATATTGCTTCAACGGTCTAGGGTTGCCAGCTTACAAAGCGTCTCAGTACCATTATGAGCATCCATTTAGATGTAGCAATACATATAAGTTTTACATGAGGCATTCTGAATTAATCCTCAAGGCAACTATGATCGGCTTTAAACATAGTTCGAATTTGTTTCCTTTATGAAGTTAGTTGACTGCAACCCTCATTTGCTTCTGCATGGGGTCTACCCGTAACTGTATATGGTCTGAAATTTACTACACCACATCATTTTATGACTGTTAACATAATTTTGAGCAGTGATAGCCTAATGGTTGAAACTTGCCCTCTCAATCGGAAGGTCCGAGGTTCAAACCCAGGCACGCACCACTGATTTATGTGCGTATTATACATTAATTATCACTGCTTATCGGTGAAGGAAAACATCGTGAGGAAACCTACACACCCGAGAGTTCTTTATAAAAAAAAAAAAGTTGTCGGAGGTGTGTGAATTCCACCAATTCGCACTTGGCCAGCGCGGTGGACTATGGCCTAAACTCTTCTTCTGAGAGAAGACCCGTGCCCATCAGTGGGACAATAATGGGTTGACGACAACAACATAATTTTAGAAATAATTTGTGTGTTAAGCCCCATTGTATTTTGGTTGTAAGGAAGGACAAGACATACTAATATCCAAGGCGTTCCAATCTGCACCTCAGTTGCTACGCATCTGTTGTCAACCTGAACACTGATCTGTTCTGTTGTTGATTTCAGATATCCATGAGCGGTAGTAGCTACTTACCGTCAGATGAACTGCATACTCGTTTGCTATTTCTATTTTATAAAAAGAGACTGCGATTCAATAACAGAAAAAAAGACTGCTAGATTGTTACTTCTGAGATAAAAAAAATGTGTGCGTGTACTAGCGTACACTCGTAAGAAGTGAAACTTCTTTATGACGTTATTTTTCAAAAAATAATTTACTATATGCAACTTTACAGAAATTGGTTAAATAAAGTTAAATTAGATAAAGTTTAATAAAAGGCTTTTATTAAACGTTATCTAATAATCTAATCTATAATAATCTATCTAATATCACGCGTGGTAGGGATAAGAAAAAGATGGCGCGTAACGGAAAAAAAAGATGGCGCGTAACAGAAAAAGATGGCGCTTAACGAAAAAATGTTACACTAATTTTTTTCCAACCCCTATAAAGAAGTTTCACTTTCTAAAAAGTTTTGGATTCGATAGTGGTAATAGATGACAACCTTAACTTTTAAATGGTCGGTAAGAATGTGTAGCTAATCGCCCTAGATCGCTTTATAGATCTTAAGGTAGCGCTAGAATGCAAATCAATCATGTAATTACTGCTACAAAATTATTCCGATTATTTAATCCCTCCGAGGTTGAAACGTTAATCGTTTTATCATCAGGGATATTTTTATCTAAGCGTATATACGGCGGTATGGTTTCTAAGTACGTTGACTTCCATTTATATGTATTCCACTTACGATTTTAGTTTTTTTATTATATTGGTGGCCACATGTTGGTTCGTTATCCCCATGTTATTGTCGTCTATGGACATCTGTAACTCACTTATGTATCCCCAGGTACTTCCTCATGCCGATCAAAAATGCGTTTCTACTCCTGAGGGCTGTAAAAGTTTTCTCATGTGAAAATAAACGCCATCCACTCTCTTCCACCGACGCGTATAACTATTTTACGCTTACGGTTCACGAACTTGTTACTCCCCTTGCTCAAGGGTTCGGGGGGGGGGGGGGGGGTAAAGGTCCAGCTATTGAGCGCATGATTTTACCAATAACTGGGTTAGGTCTGGAGACTATGACCATTCTGAACCAATGCGGATGGTCAGTGAAAGGTATGTTGGTGGCCAATCGCTTTCTACGCTCATAGCCCCACACTAGGATTTTTCATGGACCATGGGTACATGGGCTGTGGGTACCATGGACACACACAAGACGAATACACAAACACCCAGACCCAGAACAGAAATCTAAACTCACCATTCAGATACCTGTCTGGCCGGGAATCGAACCCGGGACGAATTGCACTTCAGACGGGTATGGTAACCGTTGCGCCACGCGGGTCGTCAATCGCCAATCAATGTCTAATGTTCTCCAACCACCGTTGTGAACTCCGACAAAGTGTTGGGACTCGACAAACAAATGAGACAAAAGATTTAGGATCTTTAATGTGTGGAAACGCGCGTGAACTTAAGTTTCTAACGACTTTGCTTATGTTACTAGATCAGTTATAACCACACAAGCCGTAAAGATATGCTTGCTCCTATGTTACCTGCGCCGGATTATTCATCAAAATATACCATATTGTATGGAACATTCTTGAAAGAGTAGAATTGCGTATAAAAGGGCGTAAACATCCTGTACTTGTTGTGATAATGCCATATATGAATAATTCCCGTATTACGGGGACAATAAACGGTACAGCAGTTCCTCTTATGATTAATAATAATACGATAATATTTCAGTGTCAATGTTAATTATTATCGTTTATACGTTTTTCCTAGTGATGATCAAGTCGAGTTACTAACTCGAATTAACTTGCATTCGACTCAAAATAAAATTCTTCTAAATCGAGTTTAAATTTTTGTGTGGACTAATACTTTGCAAGGTTTGTGATAATTGGTAAAAAATTAAATGGTGAAAACGAAAGGAATGATATACTGAATTTCATCCAGGTAACTCGAGTTTCAATTCGAAATCAACTCGAGTTACATGAATTTAACTGTTAACTCGAGTCGTGTTTATCCCGAGTTGGCACATCACTAGTATTTCCTGTAGGTGTCCATATATGTTACTAGTTATCATTAACAGTCTAACCTTGTCTGAGACCTTGAAATGATTTGAATTTTTCGTGAAACTAATTGGCCACTTACCAAATTCCACACTAGAGCTGTTTATGGTTATTAGAAGAACAGTTCTTCACAGCGGGGATTATTATTGTTTTTACTATAAAATTATATTATTTAATTCTCTAACTTAGATTTTTATTTCATCTCTTGTCATTTCCTAACTTGTGATTAGGGTTACCGGGTCTAGTTCACACTTATTATAGTACATACGAAGTGTAACATTCTCTAAAATACGTATTAAACGAGTAATTCCACCCATATGTATATTCTTGTGATTTATCTCTATATCATGGTTAATAAAACTTATATTTCTCAGTGTTAGCAATTAAACATTTTTTAAACTTATCTTTTATATTACGAAAAAATTTAAAACGTTTATATGAATGTTTCAAAATTTCATATTACCTAGAAGATAATAATAACAGCGTGGAACGGATCTTTGCATTGTTTGTTAGTTGTCAAAGTAAAGCGTATCTTGCCAAAAAAGCGTCATGTTTAGTCAAATGGGAGGCAAGATTACGGGAGTTTGCTTTTTCCTGCATGCCAAGATGGTATTAATAAAAGACAAAAAACTACGATTATAAAGAAAAAGTCAATATGCCGGAGTTTCAAGCCGGATTGCCTTCTATTTCGAGGTCGTGTTCTGATTTAGCGTAATGTAAGAAATTGTATTTTTTATCTGACAGAAGTAGCAATTGAGCATGCAGTCCACATGATGGTAAGTGGTCACTGCCGCCCATGGAAATCTGTAATCAACTTCATACAGAACATGGATTCCGTCTAAAGTCAATCACAGATGCGTTATTACTCCCGAGGACTAAGTTGGTCGCGTCATATAAAAATGTGCCGCCAACCACACCCCTTCTATCGAAACGCAAGAATTACTTCACGCTGGAAATAGTTGTGGCGGTGGTACTTCCCCGGTCGAACTACACTACACATAACCCTGCGTATCCCACATAACCGTGCCTCGGTGTCGGGTACTTTCTGAAGATTTCTCCCTCGAGAACAAGAAAGGTCTATATAAAAATAAAGACATTTCATTTTGTTTGCATATACAACTTTAAGTTAAGGTTGATATACACGAGTATAATGATTTTACTTTAGTCTCAGTTTAATTTCTATTCTAAACGGATTTTGTAATGCCTGTAACTTTATATCTAGTAAACTGTGTGCCATTAATTTCATTGTATGCTGAAAACGTTCACGGCCTCTGATTTAAATGAAATGTATTTAGTATTTACAATTTCTCAGTATTTAAAGTATCGAATTTACTTTCATCGTCTACTATCATGCTCATGTCGATAGCAAAACTAAAATGGGTTAGCAGAATAACATTGTTACGAAATAATTATGTTATTATAGTTACAGTGTCAGATTTGTTTCTCAGAATCATTCACAACTAGTTTATTAATATTTACTAGTCGCCCGTCGCATCGGCCGAAATTCGACCGTAATTTAAATTAAAAAACTAAACTTCATATTGTCCAAATTAAAATCAAATGTCACCTGACATTCTTGACGTTGTGTCTTTTCATAGTAAGACATTGAATGTTCTATTTCATTTACTAAGTACATATGTGTTTGTGACAAATGCAAGGCAGTGTGTGTAATGTGTTTTTAGTTGATTTTATGTATGAAAAATGCATTATTTAAAAAAATATTAACATTCTGCACTCCTTCTCTACGTCCACTACAACCGTGCAAAATTTCATACTAATCCGTCCGCGGCATATTACTTAAAAATCCGTCACAAATTTTTGCTTCACGTATTAATATAATATTACTTAAAAATCCGTCACAAATTTTTGCTTCACGTATTAATATAATAATGACACAACCGTCAATGCTTGCATGAGTTTCGTAAGCGTCGAGATAAAGATTCGAAAGGGTTTTGAATGCATTGGCAATATGCCAGTGGTTACCGTTTATTGCTCACCTGCTCTGATCTCTAGCCTACTGGTTAATTTAGACTGAAATATTAGTGTCAACGGAAGTTTTGTCATCTCGCCGCCATTATATTTTCAGACATTGTCGATGGATTTTCTTCATTAGCATTAAGTTTTTGTCTGTTATTAATTTAAATTGGTAGGTATATAGTGACTTCCTATATTTATTTATTTATTCCATAAAGTTAACCTACTGTTGTTACATTTTTAACACGTCGACAGTAAAATTAAAAGTTCTTATACAGTAGACAAAAAATGTACGACGATGCATGTGATGTTAGCGTTTAAGTAACGCTAACATCACATGCATCATACATACAAAAATAAAAAATCACAAACTACATTAAATAAATCTTAGACAATTTGTGTATTTGGAAATTGCCTTCTTAAAGGCTAAGAGGGACATTTGTTAATATCGATGTCCATGGATACACTACGTTTATTATAAATCGTTGATAACCTACTGATAGGAAAGTTTAAGCCCAATTTAATTTTACAACGTAGGGGTACGAAGAGTGAATTTATTTCCGAGGCATGTTATGAGGTATTCTGAAGGAGAGATTAGAGAGATGACGCGGACAATGTATATGATATTAAAGAAAAATGAGATCCGCCACGTCTCTACGAGTATTTAAATCAGATATTTTGAGATAATTAATGATCACTATATACAAATTTATATACTACTTTATTACTGTTTTTTTTTAACTGATGTTCATATTCTTAATGCATTTTCTTTTATTTAAACACATATTATTATTTTCATCTGTATCAATTACTTATTAAGTGCAAGTGTTTACGTAAATGATTTGATATATAAATCTGCTATCATCTATTCTAAATTATGTCGGAACCAAAATCTAATTTCGGTCTTTCTGTTGCATTCCTTCCGTTAGACAATAAAACTAGTCGTAACAGTAATTTCGTCCAACAGCACTCAAGATACCGTATGTCTTACCGATTCAGTCTCAAGTACTCCCATTGCAAAATTGAATAAGAACCATAATACCCTATTCTCCACTATCAGGTGGCCGCCTCCGTCGCGGAAGCTGTGGGCGGACGCCCACTCTGTCAACACCCGACAATCCGCATCGCTTCTGTCACCAATACTGATCTTATAAGGACTGATGCGAATTCCATGATCGTTTTTTACTGTTACGGGCATCGATATTATAATACCATGCTGTCATACAGATAGTAACGTGTTGGAGGCAAAAGTTAGTTTAACTTTATACAACAATACGGCACATTTTACATCGTTTTTATCTAATTACTGTCTAATGCTGGGTTGTCTAAATAAAATGCTTTAGGTGATACCCAAGGTGTTACATTTCTTGTATTAAACAACTCTTAAGAAGTATGTTATTAGGTTTCAATGTATTTTTCTCCCAATCTTTCCTTTGCTGAACATATGATCATTAACTTCTGATAAGCACATAACATCAGAATATCAGAAATTCGTGCTTAAGATTGTATCCCGAATCCCTAACTTATAAGGTATACATTTTGCATACTTCTAAACATGTAATGTGTCGTGAAAACAAACTCACTTATGTACATAAAAAATATTTAGAACAATGATTAATTAATAATCACGTTCAAGGGCATACAAATCGAAAAGGAAGTCGAGAAGGCGCCAAAAACAGGTAACTCGGTTACTCTTCACGCCATACGTTATTCTGTAGGTACATGGTTTTTATTATAAGAACACTTATTTTGTCCCTAATTTATAAAAAAGTAAGTGTTAAGCGAATTGTTAAATTTATTCTACTTATATTTTCTTGTTACAGGATAAATCATTAATGCAATTTAAATTTAAGAATAAAAAGTTAATTAATAAGGTAATTATAAAGTAAATTCTTTATAACAAAAATATGCTCCGAACATGCGTTCAACTCTATCGAGGTTTAAGATCTGTGATAAGCGTAACGTGTTTTGAGATACAAGATAACAGTTACTTAAAATTCAGCAACTACTTAAATATTAAAGTAACCTGCCGTCAGTCAACCCACGTTTACGTCGAAACGGAGAAGTTGCTATTAATATGCATTGAACAACCGTAAGCGTATGCACTTCATCCATTATCCAGGAGTAGCGGTTTACAGTAAACAAACAGATACATGGGCTCTTAACTCTCAGATCTATGACTTTGCGAAAGCGTTCGAACTCAAACCCTTTATGGAACAGTGACTTTACTATGACTACTCATGTTTTCAACAACGGAAACATTTGCTTAAACGTGAGATACGCGCATGATCACTATCTTCGAACTGTAGTAGGCTTGAACATACATTAAATGTTCCGATTGACGGGAGTGGCATAGGGAGCGCCTCTAGGGCTGTTACTCTTTATGAACATAGTATTGTTTGATTGTAATATCACGATAGAAAGGTAAAATTATATTCACCAACGTTTCAGCAGGATCTTAACATAGTTTTAAATCTGTTTCCGCAAAGTAAATCTCGTGAATCCAAACAAACCACAGGAGGTTAGCCTGTTTTGTCTCTGTTTGTTTTATGAGTATCTTCGTGGACATTTATTTACAATAAGTCCAGATAGCGGTTTGGTTTAATTACTTTGCTTGTTTTATATTTACCATGCACACAGAAAAGCGTGAGCCGGTATCTGCATGATGTTATGCAAGCGACTATGATGTTTACGACATTTATTTACAGTCTATTCTGAGTTGTCTACAGCTGACAGATTTCTAACTTGTGGCTTGTTTGTTAATATACAGTAGATATTTGAAAGGCAAAGTGCAATCTGTGTCATTGCAACTAATAGTGGTGGCACAGTTTGATGTTGTACAGACTTCCGGCAGCAGCTGGTGTAGCTTTAAAATGGAGCAAAGGGTATTAATATATGTTTGTTTTGGTACATATTACAAATAAACGTAATGTTTATACAAATTGACTGAGTCACTTGTTTTAAATATGCGTGCGTTACGCTTTTTATTAGCTTCACCTGTATGTTTGTTTGTAACCGACTTCTTTGGGCGCGATTTTGACCCACTTTAAACGGCCAGATTTTGTTCAAAATTGGTAGATTTATTGAGGACCGATGACAATACACTAATTTGATAAAATTATTCCGTTTTTTAATTTGACTAAAAAGTAGAAATTTTAAACTATTATTTATTATAGGGTTAATAGCTACTGTAAGTGATTTGTGCGTTATCAATATTGCCACTATTTAAACTTGTCAGTGAGTTATTTAATTAATATTTATTCTGACAGTACATTATTTACAAAGTAAACTAGTTATATTTAGACGTCACAACAGAAGTCTATCGTCGCGACGCCGGCGGAGGAACTGTCGCGCCATGTCATAAATAAACTATCTTGCTCCACATAACTGAAGATAAAACTGAGAACTTACCAATAAGACGAAACAATATATACTAATGCAATGAAATTTAAAGTGTATCGATTATTTTAAAATTTGAATCTCTCGCATTTATTAAAGCGATGAAAAAACAAAAGTTTTAATTAGTTATGTGTTTTTAAGCCGTCTCGATAGGAATCTGTTGACCAAATTAAGATGCACTAAGTACATAATTCCATGAATTGTTTTGCAATCGGCTAAATCAGTCAAAAATATGGTCTTTGCGGATGCGAAAAACTAGACGTAATAAAATCTTGTTTCAAATGACTGCGGACAAAAACTCAACCAATTGGTTGAAACAGACAAGGAAACCGTTTTTATAAATATCATTTATCAGTGGCTTGATTTGTTTGTAATTGCATTCTTACCTGATCTAAACGACGTTGTTACAACTATTAAAATTCCATTAATGATAACCGTCGTATTGACAAAGCAATTACAATTCAAAATAATAAGATAACTACAGTAAATTGACTGTTTATTCTCTCGGTTGTCAACTGTGTTCATACCTCATTCCCCTGCGCACCTCGGCCCCCTAGGAATAAATTTGCCGACAATAACCCTAAACATTTCCTGGCATTAAAATCAGCACATGTATTAACTTACTACAAATATATTTCCGGCTAAGACCTCAATGAACATATCGTCGATCAGAAAATGTCACTTTGCAATTTAAACCTTTTAAGCTTTAATACCGTGAAGAGAATAAGCTTTCGAAACGACAATTATATTGAAATTGTCTGTTATTTTGAAATCATAGGCGGACGCAATAATTTCATTGATATGGTTACATATTACTATCGAGTCATCGTCAACCTATTATTGTCCCACTGCTGGGCACGGGTCTTCTCTCGGAATGAGACAGCTATAGGCCATGGTCCACCGCGCTGGCCAAGTGTGGATTGGTGGACTTCACACACCTCCGAGAACTTTTTTTTTAAAGCACTCTCCGGTGTGTAGGTTTCCTCACGATGTTTTCCTTCACCGAAAAGCAGTGATAATTAATTTCTAATACGCACATAAATCATGGTGCGTGCCTGGGTTTGAACCTCGGACTTCCCAATCGATAGGGCAAATTTCAACCATTAGGCTATCACTGCTATCGAGTCAGGTACTCGTAAATTAATCCGAACATGTACTCAGCACATATCTAGACGTGTGTTGGCGCCTTGTCATTGAGTGTACTACCGTTTATGGCAACGAATGGCGATTTGAATAATTAATCAATAAGCCTTATTATGTAAGCCTTCATTAAAATTGTTGGCGGTCATTCAGTTATCTTAGTCCTCTAGATACAATCCAACCTTGTATCTTCGTGTGTTGTTATCGTATAATTTGCCCTTATCTCGAATCCAATGTTTGCAGTTGATATGCAAATTATTTAAACAGTTTTATTTAATAGGGCAACAGTCGTCTCAGCTGCGTTATCTTGGGTAAATATGTTGGAATTATAGCAAAGTATAATGCTTCCAAATAGAGAAATTAATTTTCTATTTTGTTCATTATTTTTACAGTGTCGACGACGACGATGGTACTTGTTGTGTTGTTGTTGATTTTATTATCATGTTTCGTTTATAATTTAAAAATATAAAATTGCTAAAAAGTTTGACTTTGAACTATGTTGTCTTTATAGAAATACATAAATAATAACATATGCAATACGTTGTAAATTGGTATCTACAATTTTATAGCTGTACATTATGGCTAATTATTTGTTACAGTATATTTTAGAGGAATTTAAGTTTATAAAAAAGTCGGTTAAAAGTCCTGAACAAAATAATAATCACAAACTACCAAGTGACATAAGAAGTAAACACGTGATGAAACAGTAAAGTAACAAGAAGCATACAAACACATTGCATTACCCTGATATAGAGACAAATATGGATACGACGGAGAACGCCGTTTATGTTCATTGTCACTTCAACCATAAAACCCGTGTAATAGTGTTTATGATGTGAGCAGAAATAGACGACGATGATAAGTGATAATTTATGACGCGTCATCGGATCAGAAATTAATGACTCTCGAGAATAGATAAGACTACCGGTAAAGAATTATACTTACTATAAGAGTGTTAATGTATCGATACCTAAAGTATGACTAAAGTTGATTTACTTTAAAGATAGTATAAAGATGAAAAACTGAGGAAATATAGAAGGTACAAATATGGTTTAGAAGGCGCTACCACTCAACTGGCCATTTCAGTTAGAAAGGTTGTATTGATGAATAATTAATAAGATAATAAGTAAATTTAAGAAGTATCTTTGCAATCGTAAGGACCAAGTATAAGGTTCTATAAGAAGTACCCTTTAAATAATCAGTAAAGTTTGAAACTGTATTGTATAAATTTATTTAATACTGTACACTTTATCTGCGCTTCGACTTGAGTTACCTCACAACATGTTTAAATATGGAGCCTTAAGAGATTGCAGTGAATGAAGTTTAAAATTAATTTCAATATCAACAAGTTTTAAATGAAATCATCCGAGATGTTTGCAAGCAATGCCCTTCGTGGTGACCTTAAAATATTTAACAAATGTGAGTATGCTAATATGACTCATTCATATGATTGGATTCGGTACACGGCTTCGTTCACTTCTTACTTCCGATATCTTCTTATGTCTGGCAACAGACACCCGTTATTTACATCTTTGTTTATCTTAGCCAGTTCTAGCGTGTTTATTCGTTTATCATATTTTTCATCGTATTTTTAGCTTAGTATAAACCAGTGTCGTAGCTAGGCGTGGGCGCAGTGGACCAACGCCCAAGCCCTCGCACTTAAAGAGGCCTCGCAAGGCCTATTTGGAGGCATTTTCAAAGGCACCATCTAATGGAATCATGCAAAGGGGCCTCGCAGATAAGAGTTTGCCCACGTCTACTTGGTCCGCGCTACGCCACTGGTATAAATAATAACTATTAACAGATTTTTCATCATAGCATAGCCTTTTTAAAAGGTGTCTTACATTACAACTATGACAGTTACCACGGGACCAACAATAGTAAGGCAACAAAGCGAAGAAAGATTTCCATAACGCTAGAACGTAAAGTAATTTTAGTTTGAAAGCTTACGTTATGCCCAGTAACATTTTACGACTGATTGTAAATGGTTGCCATTAAAAACCAATATAGCATCTATCGGAGTCGGTGGGTGATGACTTAAAGTTCACCCATTCGTTGGTGGCCGTTTACAAACTCGTGTTTTTATTATTGTGAAAGCCTTTCACAATATTTGAATGTCTATTCAATTTATCGTTTATTCTTGTACATGCATTTAGTTTATGTGCGTTTGTTGCTACATCTTCTTTTTTTAATATAATGTCAATAAATGTCACGTATTCAAATTAATTACTCATGGACACCATTTCTGGTTTTTTAGCCATTGCTTAATTAGGTGGAATGGATTTTCTTACTATCATGAATCATCGCATAACTGTATTACTTGATTTACAATTTGTGCGTCTGACGATACCCCTAAACCAGATTCAGTGACTCATACGTCGACGGAAGCAAAGTGAACGTTCACGGCCGGAGACGTCCACTGTAAGTTGAACTACCAAGTTCCCTTTTAGGTCCTTTACTAAAAGATGGGAAGGTAAAATTTTACAAACTTGAAGGCTCATCTAATGCGCCAAGTCATGTGCACTGCCCGATGACGTCACAGGGCTCTGATCGCTTTCTAGACTTTTTTCTCGCGACGTCGACAACCCGTAACGTTGCTCAGACCGGATGATAACATTTTTTGTTCCACTTGTCTCTTGACTCTTCATAGGAGCAAAGTCCATCTTGTAAGCACGCTAAATAATGAATCGTTATTTCATTAACATTTTGAGATTTCAAATGTGATTACGAAATGGCATGTGTTTAAATGTAATTAATTCAATTAAAACCTGTACCAATATGATGACTGTTATGTTTTTCAATTATTTTTTCTTTGCCTAATTAATAATCTGCACATCTTATCCCAGCTTCTTCGTAACAGTATTTATAATATAATTTTCTTTCTTTTTGTAACAGAATTCAAGAAAGATTGGTCCGACCACGCGCTCTGGTGGCCTACACGCAACAAATGGCTATCAAGGCCCAAGCACACCCTGGACCAGTATGGTGTCCACGCGGACGCCGCCCTCCACTTCACACCTATGCACAAGCCTCTCCGGATCCAGCTGCCAGACCTCAGATACATTGACTGCAAAATTGACTTCTCGATCGACACATTCAGCGCTGTGGTTCACTTGTGTAAAAGTCTCGGTAAGTTGCAATTGATTTTTTATCTAATATTTATGATTCGCCTCGAAAATCGACGTCAAGGGACCATAATCTCTTGGAAAATTATAGAGATCTTTGTTATTTTGAAATAATGCCGACCACAAGAATGTTAATAAGGGTTGAAGTTGTAGGTGTAGAATGTAGATAGTTTCTCTCGCCAATTCTGTTTTATGTTATTATATTCTGTTCTATTTCTTCCTATAAACAAAATACCTTACGAGGCGATATTAATTGATAGAGTTTGTTCACAAATGATGTAGTTTACATTCTGCGTTCTTTAAATAAAATAATTCATTGTATTTGATTTCATATTTCGAATACCATTAACTATACATACTTACAAATGAAATATCTTTACTATTAAATTTATTTTATGTCAAATTCCCTAGTGTATGTACATAATATCGCACACCTAGATCTAAAGGGAGCTAACTCAAAAATCTGTGTATTTGAGTTATGGTCACCATTTAATTTCCTGAACGGATACCTATCTAGCAATAGAACAGATTTAAAAATAAGTGCAAAGGCACCTAGCCTAGCTTTGCACTTATTTTTAAATCTGTTCTATTGCTAGATAGGTATCCGTTCAGGAAATTAAATGGTGACCATAACTCAAATACACAGATTTTTGAGTTAGCTCCCTTTAGATCTAGGTGTGCGATATGTGTACTAGCAACAAATGCTTTTGCCTCTTTTACGACTAAGTTTATGGATCGTACCACGTTAAGGTTACTTTAAACATTTATGTAAAACGTAAGAATGTTCAATTTCATTGTCAGTAAATTTAATGTTCGAAGTTACGCATATGTATTAAAGTTTCTCTCCTTTATGTTGTTGTTTTGATGACAGTACAGGCAGACTTCTCCGTTAACCGTTGAAGTTAACTATGAGATTAAATAATTGTTATCACCGATCATTTTCAGTAAATTTTAATGTTGGAACTTCCGTATACGTATTAAAGTTTACTTTCTTGATATTGCTGTTTTGATGATAGTGTGGACCACTTTTCTGTTCACCGTTTAAGTTAATCGTGGGATTAAAATATTATTACAATTGATGATAGGATCCACAGGTCAAGAACATCGAATCTGACGTGATGTTCTATGGTCTATTGTAGATACAGACACAACGTCGTTGATTTTATTTTAATTAGAATTTCATTGCTTAATCAATTTTACGGTAACATCATAAGATACGGATATAAAAAGCATAAATTTGGTTTCAAGCATAATATTTGTTATTTTTATAAACTGTATTTTTTTTGTCTTCTCAGGCATACGTCATCCAGAAGAGCTCTCACTATGCTATCCCCTGGAACCATCCCACCTAAAGCAAAACTACCAGAACTTGAAAGAGGCAAAGAGGATAAAGTCCTCGCAACCACCAGACACTAACACATTCATAGCAGCCACCAGGGGATCTTCAAACAGCTTGGATAGAAGCTTGCCGTGCCCAGCCACACCTCCACCTCCACGATCACTGTCAGCCACGCCCGTGGCTTCACAACAGGTAATTCAGCTTTGTATAAGCCAGTTGTAAAAGTAGACTGCGAAGGATACTAATTGATCGACCAAACTGTAGGTCTCTGGCGTGAACTGATTAGTGTATACCTATATTTTTCTCATTTTATAAATTTTATAAAGCGATACTGTTATGGAGAACTTAAAATAAATATATGTAGGGCAGCCGTTCGAGCTACCACATCACTGGGCCGGACTGAAAATCAGTGTCGTGTTTTCACGACTTCTGCTGAGTTCCGGTACCTTTTGCGAACTTGGCCTGCAGCACAGAATTACGTTCGGAAATAGGTTAATAGGTTGATAATAGGTAGTGTTTATTTATATTGTGACGGTTTTTATAATTATGTAAATACCTATTCTGTTTTTTGTTTGTTGTTTTAAATTTTGCTGTTGACCTTGCTTTCGTAAATAAAGTTATATTATTATTATTATTATTATATTATTATATTTCTATTTTATTACTTTTCGGTCAATAATAAAAAAATCTTCAAACGCGAGAAGTTTTTTGTCCAAAAATTTCATGGTCTATTTATTCCAGACCATTAACTGCACCCATGCCTGGTGGCACATATGGATGCTGTCGATCGCATGACTAACATAACATAACTATAATTGAATTAAGTAAATTTGAATTTCACTCGTTTAAGTAACGAAATGAATTGTTTTTTTTATTTTCTTCATATTATTGTCATCTGCACCATCGACTTCAATAACGAGACTGTATATTCCAGAATGGCACACTCCGTCGCTACGGTGGTCACATCTACAGCACACAGAGCGATGGCTCAAGCGACGGTGGCTACTGCGGCACTCCTCCCAGAGCCGCCTCCCTGGACGCTTTGGACTCGCTAGCAGAGCTATCTTTGGCGGACTCGCCACTGGAGCCAGACAGCCAGTCCAGAGAATCGTTGCTTACACCCAAATCGCTGATGGAACGCGCCAGGATGAATGTCGGGTGAGTTTAAGGATCAAATCACAGGGAAACCAGCGGCGCAGCGAGCACTTTTATCATGGAATGGTTTTAAACTTTATCCCCATCTTATATAGACCAAAATCGCCTGAAAGGCACGAAAAGTGCGCCACGCCACGCATGGCGTAAATAGCGTAATGCATTATTCTAATACATTGAGATGCAAAAATAGAGAGATATAAAATTGTCTTTTGAATGTTCAGTTCTTACGGTACTTATTACGGTATCTAAAAAAATAATATTAAAACTGATAGCGCCTGACTAGTTTTTAAAATAATAAGTCAAGCCAAGTACATATAATTTTGAAATAATTGGTATACCTATATATGTATGTTTATATAATGTCATGTAATATTTATGAACTTAGATCAGAGATTTCTAACCAGTTAGAGTATCTAAAATAGTAAAATAGACCAAGACCTTCCTGGCTATGGAGTACTTAAAAATATATGGGATACTTCTCAGGCAGGTCTTGAAGGTGGTAGAACCATGGTTTATTTCGACCGGGGAAGTATCACCGCCAAACCTATTTCTAGCGTGAAGCATTTCTGGCGTTTCGATGGAAGATTGTGGTTGCCGGGATACTTTTTTATGAGGCGACCATCATAGTCCTCGGGAGTAGCAACGCAACTGTGATTGACTTCACATAGAACCTATGTTCTGTATGAAATTTACCACTTACCATCAGGTGGACAGCATGCTCGTTTGCTACTTCAGTCAGATAAAAAAAATGGTAGGCATAGGAAATTCGAAACATTTATCAAAGAATTGAAGATCATCATTGTCATATTCATATGTCATTGGTATTGTTATGAAGTTAATTAATTGGCTAATATTATCCCGCACAGGTGGCTAGATTCCTCCCTGTCGATCATGGAGCAGTACGTGAGAGAGTGGGACACGTTGCAGCTCCGCTTCAAGTTCTACTCGTTCTTCGACCTGACGCCCCGCGCGCAGGACGCGTCGCGCCTCAACCAGCTGTACCAGCAGGCGCGCTGGCAGATCCTCAACCAGGAGGTGCACTGCACTGAGGAGGAGATGCTGCTGTTTGCTGCGCTACAGGTGGGTGTTACTATAAGGGATTATTGCTCCTCTCCTCTGTACCAGCAGGCGCGCTGGCAGATCCTCAACCAGGAGGTGCACTGCACTGAGGAGGAGATGCTGCTGTTTGCTGCGCTACAGGTGGGTGTTACTATAAGGGATTATTGCTCCTCTCCTCTGTACCAGCAGGCGCGCTGGCAGATCCTCAACCAGGAGGTGCACTGCACTGAGGAGGAGATGCTGCTGTTTGCTGCGCTACAGGTGGGTGTTACTATAAGGGATTATTGCTCCTCTCCTCTGTACCAGCAGGCGCGCTGGCAGATCCTCAACCAGGAGGTGCACTGCACTGAGGAGGAGATGCTGCTGTTTGCTGCGCTACAGGTGGGTGTTACTATAAGGGATTATTGCTCCTCTCCTCTGTACCAGCAGGCGCGCTGGCAGATCCTCAACCAGGAGGTGCACTGCACCGAGGAGGAGATGCTGCTGTTTGCTGCGCTACAGGTGGGTGTTACTATAAGGGATTATTGCTCCTCTCCTCTGTACCAGCAGGCGCGCTGGCAGATCCTCAACCAGGAGGTGCACTGCACCGAGGAGGAGATGTTGCTGTTTGCTGCGCTACAGGTGGGTGTTACTACAAGGGACCATCTATCCTCTCGTCTCCACCAAAAGATAGCTAGATTTGTAAAGACGAATGGACAGGGGTCCATCACGGAGCAGTAGGTCAGGAATTGCACTGCACTGAGGAAGAGATGCTTCTGTTTGCTGCGTTACGAGTAGGTGTATTTATAAAAGACTCTCCTCCCTTTTAGAATGGTAGATTTGTCCCTTTTTTTTGTTATCGAGGGGGAAACCTTCAAAAGGTACCCGCCGCCATGAGAGCAACGCCGGGTTATGTGGGATTTTTAACGCACTAAAACCTCCCCCCGGTGGCCGTCCTCAGCGCTACGTGGAGGACTCCGGGATCTTCAACGGAACACAACCGTAGTCCTCCAAGCGCAATGCCCATTTCGGGCCCTTCCCCGGTGACCAATTGATGCTCACCGTGCCTCTCGGTGTTCACGACGGCATGCGGCCACACATGCCATCGTCCTTCCCGGGTTCACTTGGCTGGACGGTCCGAGCTTCCACTCTTCCTGCCCGCAATCCCCGGAAGCCCCTTTTAGTCGCCTATTATGACAGGCAGAGGATACCGTAGCCCTATTCTGGTCCAGGACCTACAGGGACAGGGTAGATTTGTACCTGTCGATCATGTAGCAGTACGTTAGAGAGTGGGACACGTTGCAGCTGGGCTTCAAGTTCTACTAGTTAATTAACCTGACGCCCCGCGCGCAGGACCATGGTGCAAATAGGGGCACGTCTCAAAAACCCCTGAAAATTTGAACTTCATGTACCTCTGCCAAAAGAGAAAACTTGTTATTTATCGTCTCAATCTCCATTCACAGTTGCAAATCGAGCTCCAAACCCTCGCCGGTGGTAGCGTGGACGGCGCGGACGGTTCTCACGGAGCCGGTAACTCAACAGCTCCCGAGGACGAAATCGACGCTGCCTTATGTGAACTGCAACTGCAGTTGGAAGGCGGACCACCAGCCAGGCCGGACATCACCCACGTGCCTGAGCTGGCTGGTTATCTGAAGTGTCTTAGGTAAGAAAAACTTTCGTCTACTATAAAGTATTCTGAACTTCTTAAAGGGTATTTTGTATAAGGCAAAGCCGTTATTAGAGCAGTGCCAAGATACAGAACGTGGAAATGACCCACTTGGGCCTGAAATTTTTTAAAAGACACAGTTATAAATTAAAAGTTAGTTTTAGTACTCATAATAATTAATAATAATATGAGGTATTCCCGGAGTGCTATGACATAGGGTTCTTCAAGAAAGGTGCGAAAATAGCTCTCCTACAAAGCCGGCGATGCATTGGCCTCCTCTGGTGTTGCGAATGTCCATAGGCGACGGTGACTACTTACCATCAGGTAGCCCGTCTGCCTTATCGTTAAGTTAAAGTATAAAAAAAATTGTGACTACAATAAAACGTGTTCAAGGACATTCATACTAGTGAATTTCAAATACGTAGATAGTCCGCTATCTATGTATTTGAAATTCATACCTACTATACATACCAGCTAAACGTAACATCACATACGTGCTCGAACTGGCTGGTTTAAGAAAATATAATTAAGACAAAAACATAGTCCCTTTAAGATCATTTTTATATCATTACAATTTTTTTCTATATATTCTTGTATATTATAATAATTATATACTGTATGCATTGTTCAATCATTGTTATTGAATTATTTAAAGTCTAATATATAAAATTCTCGTGTCATAGTTTTTGTTGCCATACTCCTCCGAAACGGCTTGACCGATTTTGATGAAATTTTTTGTGCATAACCGGTATCTATGAGAATCGGCCAACATCTATTTTTCATACCCCTTAAGGGTTGTTCACCCTTATTTTTTTTATATGGCAAAACAACGTTTGTCGGATCAGCTAGTATGTTTATATAATTTTATGTATTTATATGTAATTTCTTCTTCCATTTCTCCCGTCCATCGCGGCGTGCGTCGTAGCAAGTGTCAAAACAATTACTGTTCAATTGCGTAAGAAGTGTTCTTTACCCCAATACTCCGAACACATGGTACAATATAAAAACCAAAGCACGCTATGTACAGTTTCTAATAGGTCTTCTTAAGGTCCGGACTGGTAAACATACAAAGGCTTTGTTTATAAATTTGGCTAAGTGCGAGTCGGATTCGAGCACGAAGGGTTCCGTATCGTTAAAAAAAGACAAGAGAAAATCACGTTTGGTGTATGGGACCCCCCACTTAAAATATTTTTGTTAGTCTGTTTTTAGCTGACCCAGCGAAATTCGTTCCGTCTAAAAGTCGAAAATCTAAAATTATCAATGTTCCTCCACTATATTTTGAGCGTATTATACATACCTTCCTTTCGAATCACTCTATTGTAAAAACTGTATTGAAATCGTACTTTTAAAGATCTAATCATACATAGGGACAGACAGCAAGCCTATTTGTTGTGGGTTAAACAACCTATACTTAAAACACAAAAAGTAATTTTCTTAAAAGCAATCGAAATCAGGTCAGAATAAAACTTCAATTCTAACTGTTTTTATAACTCACCGCTAGAGAATAGGGTTTCCTCCATAACTGATGAAATTTTCGAAGTTATCACGCTGCTAAAATGGCATTAAATAAATACAATTTGGGGAAAAAATGAACCTTTGGAAAATTCTAATGTACTCTACCATGTATAACCAGTCCGGATCTTTTCTCAAGATATTTAATAACAAATACAATACAAATAAATGCACGATATTTGCTACCCAAGACATTAAAATTAAATGACTAATTGACGTAGTTATTATATGTATATTGTATGGATTACTAATTTCCTAATGAACCCCTTTTAATACGCACAATAAGCATTATAAATGAATGCGATTTATGTATAAAAATATGAATGTATTCATTTATTACTATGTAACTTTTAGGCTTTAAATATAGGTACAAGTTCGGCATAAAAGTATATTATATTTTATATTTTACTTATTGTCAGAAAAATCAAAATACATACGTACGAATATTATAAAATAACAAAATGGAGTCATAAATTGTTAGACACGTGTAATTACAATTATAATTCACACACTTTATTCTCATTTTTTTAACTCATGTTTGTAGATTTCCTAACGATGTTTTCTTTCACGATAAAGCAGTAATAATTCTCATACGCACATTTTAAAAAACATCGCTGGTTGCAAATCAGAATTTTTAAGCTATTGCATAGCTTTTATCGCGGGTTTTGAGTACAGCGACCGAATCAAGAAATTCCGTAACGAAAAAAACCTAACACTCCTTACTCCGGGCGAACGTTCGATTAACGTGTACGTATATGGTACGACAGCACGAAGTTCACACGGATCGAGACGAGCTGCTCGGAAATCGGACAAATATGTAAGCAGCTGTTTGTGAGAAAGTGTAAAGTATCAAAGAAAAAAAAATACTGCATTTTTTTTTATTTGTTGAAGTAGCAAACGAGCATGCAGCCCACCTGATGGTAAGTGGTCACTGCCGCTCATGGACATTTGTAATCAACTTCATACAGAACATGGGTTCTATCTGAAGTCAAACACAGATGCGTTGCTACTCCCGAGGACTATGATGGTCGCCTCATGTAAAAGTGTGCCGGCAACCACACCCTTCTATCGAAACGCAAGAAATGCTTCACGCTAGAAATAGGCGTGGCGGTAGTACTTCCCCGGTCGAACGGCACTGGTTCTACCACCTTAAAACTAAATAAATAATTATAATTGCATCAGGCTATATAAAAAATGCTATGCAATAACTCTACCGCGGCAGTCCCCGAGTGCCGCACTTTTTTTATCAGATCGAAGTAGCAAACGAGCATACAGTCCACTGATGGTAAGTGGTCACTGCCGCCCATAGCCATCTGTAAGCAACTTCAAATAGACCATGGATTCTATCTGAAGTCAATCACAGATTCGTTGCTACTCCCGAGGTCTACTAAGATGGTCGTCTTATATAAAAGTGTACCGGCTACCACACCCTTTCATCGAAACGCAAGAACTGCTTCACGCTATAAATAAATGCTGACAATGAAAACTACGAATAATACGCATAAATAGGACGCTCATTCTTATTATTCATAGCTAACATTCATTCATATTTAACTTTAGTTTATTCATGTTATACAAGGGCATATGAATAATTGCTTGTAACTGGTAATTATCATATCGTAGCAATGTGATCAATTAAACGAAATACACGGTCAATTGGCTGGCCATGCATTAACAAGAATAGGTAACGATTCTGTTAACTTTTAGTATTTTTTTAAATATATGAAGCTGTAGTGATTTTAAATTAATTTTTCAAGTGGAAGATGTATTGAAACGAATTAAAATCATGAAGAAACAACGTCTGTCTCTATTAGATTCTATTCATTTTCGATTTTAGTCCATTGTAAAAATAATAACTTAATTTTAAATAAAGAGATAATTGTTATTTTATTCATTGTTAACTTTTATTTAAATCTTTACTAGTCTCAGAAATGTTTGAAAACGACTTCAAATAAGGAATTGCACTGAATAATATTTGGAATAGGTACCTCATATTAAATATAATTGTTATTTGTCTTTCAGATACATTAGCAATTACCATTCATAATTCTAAAATATATATATCGTATATTATAATACGTTTTGTTTAATGTTCAATATACACAACAAAATATAATGTTTCCATTCAAATGTATTTTTAGTTACATTGATAAAGATCCTACCTCGAAAAACCCAATATTATCATATCCTGTGTTTCATTTCCTATTTGTTCTATACTTGTATTGTGTATTTATGTATTTAATGGATTGTTTGATATGATATGTATATTAACGGATTTATTTCACTTTGTGTATTTAAAATTTTAGCAATATCTTAAGCTTAAATTAAAACCTCACCTTTTTATATTTATAACATACTATAACTCCATACCTTTAGGTCGTCTGGAAGAAATCGCTGTTTAGCGATAAGACCGCCTTTTGTATCGTTATTTAAATTTTGTATTCTATGTTATCTTTACTTTTTGGTACAATAAAGAGTATTATTATTATTATTAAAAATATCTCACTGCACTGGACATAGGTCTCTAATATAACCGATTTTTGGAAGCGTCACCAAACTTGGCAAACGTGTTGTTGATCTTAGTAGATGTTAATGTTACACAAGAAGTCGTACATCATTCCTGAATTTTGTCCTTTAGTATTCGCATACGACATCTACGAAGAAATGTAGCGGTGCTTTCCAAGGACACCATACGACAAAGATATCCATAGCATTGCTGCGAACAATGCAACCATAATAATAATTAACCAATTACCGTCATAGTTTGCATGCTTTCTTGCTACCTCCAAAAAATGTACAATATATAAATACTATTTTTTAACTCTGTCCCTGTTTCGATTGTTTGACGACCAGCGTGGCGGAACGGTTACAATAATGGTCTGACGCGCATTGGTTCCCGGGTTCGATTCATGATTCAAGCGTGTAATCTATATTAATTCGATCGTAACATGTTTCAGACCGAAACGCTTCACACTGAAGGCATACAAGCGGTGCTGGGTGTCGTGTCGCGACGGCACGCTGCGTATGCACCCCTCGCGCGAAGCCGCCTCTTCACAACCGCCCTCGTACTGCGTGGAACTGCGCGGCGCTGAGGTAAATAACATACATTGAAACATTCATTTATCATTCATCCTTCTAAAAATAGAAATAGAAGAACTCAAGCTGCCCCCAATCTAAACTCAAATACCTAAGCCCAAAAAAGTTAAAATATTTCATAATATTAAAACACACGCACGCAAGCACACGCTTTCTACACTTATAGCCCCACACTAGGATTTTCTCCTGTGTCGTGGTTACCTTGGATGCACACAAGACGAACACAAACACCCAGACCTAGAACATGAATCTAAACTCATCATTTAGATACCTGTCTGGCCGGGAATCGAACCCGGGCCCCATTGCGCATCAGACCGGTATGGTAACCGCTACGCCACGCGGGTCGACACGTATTAAAGAACTAACTACTACACTAAAATATATGGTTTGCATTGGCTCTTCGAATTTACTTTCAATTAAATGATATGAGATGATGTATATATATATATATTTTCTAATAAAAATGTTGTTATTTTAATCTCAGGTAACACCAGACGCCCACCCTGCCTCCGGCAGATACAGCATCAAGTTGGAAGTGCCCGCCGAAGACGCCATGCATGAGCTGTGGCTCAAATGTGAAAACGTATGTTTAATATATGATAATTAACATACACATAACACTTTTTGAATTCACAGCACCCACTAGGATTTTCTTCGGTGCCATGGATTTGCAAGAACGCAAGCACCCAAACCCAGAATAGATATCTAAATTCATCATTCAGATGCTTGTCTTGCCGGGAATCGAACCCAGAAACCACTGCGTTTCTGACCGCTCCGCCACGCGGGTTGTCATAATTCATAACAAGCATTTTTGGATTCCAAATTGATTATGTGTAGTTTTTTTTAAACATCTTCGATCCATTATCATCACACTGCTGGGCACGGGTCTTCTCAGAAAACAGTGTTAAGCCATAGTGCACTGCACTGGTCAAGTGCGAATTAGAAGTTTTTTTGATTCGGTTTTATTTAATATATATTTATTTCGGCCAACTTACGGTTAGGATAGTATACAAACATGTTACAATAGTGAAACTCGTGGATACTTTAGAACTAACACTATTTATTTTTATTATAACTAGTCGACCCGGCGAACTTCGTTTCGCCTAATAGTAAAAAATCTAAGATTATCAGTATTCCTCTACTATATTATGTACGTATTATACATGAAAACCTTCCTCAATCATCATCAAAGAATCAATTAAAAAACGGCATTAAAATCCGTAGCGTAATTTTTAAGATCATAGGCACAGACAGCGGGAAGCGACTTTGTTTTAAACTATGTAGTAACTAGACACGTACACCATATTTTTTAAGCGACATTGTCAAGACAAAATGACAGACCTTTCTTTTTCATTCAGCTAAATGGCGACAGTCGTCAACCCATTATTGTCCTACTGCTGGGCACGTGTCTTCTCTCACAATGAGAGAGTTATAGGTCATAGTCCACCGCGCTGGTCAAATGCAAATTGGTGGACAGACAGAAATGGCGACAGACAATATTATAAAATTGTATCTCTCGTCAACCCATTATTGTCCCACTGCTGGGCACGGGTCTTATCTCAGAATGAGAGAGTTTAGGCCATAGTCCACCGCGCTGGCCAAGTGCGAATTGGTGGACAATAAAATTGTATATAACAACGAAATGATTAAATTATTTAATACGATATCCTCAGGAGGATCAGTACGCAGACTGGGTGGCGGCGTGCCGCCTGGGGTCCCGCGGGCGGTCGCTCGCGGACCCCACCTTCGCGACGGAAGCCGCCAACGTCAAGAACCTGCTCGCCCTGCAGAAACCGCAACCCGGGGCCGCCCTCAACCAGCACAGCCTCCCGCATCTGGACCACTTGCAACCGGAGAACTACCTGGCGCCGAGGTTCCTCAAGAAACTTAAGGGGAAGGTAGATATAATCCATACTTAATATTATAAAAACTGTAAGGTTGTCTGGAAGAGATCGCTACTTAAGTGATAAGGCCGCCTATTGTACCTTAAAATATATGTCATCTTTGTTATATGAATTTTTATGGTGTACAATAAAGAGTTTTTATATTGTATTGTATTTGTATAAATGTGAAAATGTGTTTGTTTGTTCCTCTTTCATGTCGCCACATAGCTATTACATATGGTTTATATGTTGGGAGATAGGAGGACGGAGAGTGAAGTAGGCTACTTTTTATCGCGCTCTCTCATTCCTATAAGAATATCTATATTTTGTTACTTGATATATATTTAACAGTTTCAGACGTTGTTAATATCTATTAACAACGGCGTTAGTAAAATTCATTTGCAACTTTTGAATCACGCTATCGAATGCTACATGTAATTTATTTATGCTATTGTCTTTTTATTATTATTGTTTGTTTTATTTTTGTATTTAGTGTACAATAAAGATGTTGTATACACTGCGCAACCCAATTAATCGTCTCAATCACCTTCACAGTTCACAAAACGCGTGCTCGAAAGCCACGCAAACGTGAAAGACCTGCCGCTGTTGGAAGCAAAACTCCAGTACATAAAAACATGGCAGAACCTCCCCGACTACGGGCAGAGTCTCTTCGTGGTGCGCTTCACCACCCATCGCAAGGACGAGATCATAAGCATCGCTAACAACCGCATCATGAGACTGGATCCACACACCGGGGACCATATCAAGACTTGGCGGTTTAGCACAATGAAGGTAAGCGTTCACTACAGCTTTCTATACCAGGGATCGGCAACCTTTGGAATCGGAATTCAAGAAAGACAATTTACGAAATTTCTAAGTTTTCAAAAAGCTACAATTTTACCAATGATACCTATATTTTTTTAAATAAATTTATTACTAATTACTAGCTTTTACTACAACAAACAAGTGAGTAAAAAAATCCAAAGAGCCGCAGATTGCCGACCCCTGTTCTATACTAACAATATTTTACCATTTACTTATAATGGAGAAAGTATCCGAGACGTTCCAGCTTTAGGGATAGCAATGCATCTGTCACTAACATATTTTTTTAAAGATTAAAGTAGCAATCGAGCATGCAATTTACCTGATGGTAAGTGGTCACAGCCGCTCATGGACATCTATAAGCAACTTCACACAGAATTAAAATACTATCTGGAGTCTATCACAGGTGCGTTGCCACTCTCGAGTTATACCTTCCCGGTCGAATTACATTGGTTCTAGCACCTGGCAAAACTTAAGTAAAAATTAGGGTCATTAATGTAAAAATAAAAAAACCATGTGGCAAGAAAATTGGACTTTATTTTGCGCACTCTCTACTTAATATTTTGGAACATACACAAATGAAAATTGGTGAACACATTTTTTTCGTAATTTACATCATGCTATATCGAATCTTCATTAAATTTTTATAATCAGTTATATTAATGTAATATTGACGGCACTAAATATGTATAATAGTCAGAAAAAGCATAATCAGTGTCTATGTAATGAAATCACTACAAAGTATAAAATCGCTTCTCGCTGTCTGTCCATATGTATGCTTAGATCTTTAAGACTACGCTACGGATTTTAATGCAGATTTTTTTTAATGGATAGAGTAATTTAAGAGAAAGGTTTTTGTATATAATACATGTTTAATATAATAGAGAAACATTGATTTCAGATTTTTGACTTTTAGGCGGAAAATAGTTCGCCGGGGAAACTAGTTATATATAAATTAGGCAACGTATTAGTTATATTGCACGTCTCGAATGAAGCTTTTATTTCGTACTATTTTCAATCATTTTATTTTTGACTTTAAAATTATGCTTTTATTACAAATATTAAAACTATAAATCTTGATTAAAACCTTGCAGTGATGTATATTACGAAAAAAATATCAATTTCATAGTATTTCTTATTCCAGATGGTAGAATTTGCTTACAACTTGCCACTAAACATTTAGTTATTGGGAACATACATTTTACATCAATCGATGATAATACAGTTGCACATAAATATACGTGATTAAATATTTTTTGCTTTAAATATAAATTATTAATAGTAAATATAAATTAGTAAAAACGGATTTAAGTGACATATACGCCCTTTAGTGCAGTAATTTCACGACAATTAATTTCAGTGGTGTTCATGAAATAAGCCACTTCCCGCTGTCGGTCCCTATGTATGCTTTAATCTTTAAAACTACGCTACGGATTTTAATACAGTTTTTTTTAATAGATAGAGTAATTCAAGAGGAAGGTTTTTATGTAGAACACATGCATAATTTAGTTGGGGAACACTGATAAGTTTAGATTTTGGACTTTTAGGCGGAACGGAGTTTGCCGGGTCAACTTGTTTGAATTAATTGTTAACATTGGGCGTTAACAACGGTGTTTGGCGGAAGAATTGGTGATACTGTAATTTTAGTATGAGGAAAAGAGACACTATTATCCCTTTTCGTTCGCCGTTTACGCTTGAGGGCGCATCTATTATTTAAATCCGTAGACTAAATAACCAAATACACTCCCAATGCAACACTTAACTATATTACTCTCACTCTCTGTCTCTCTCCCTCTTAAAATGCAATACAGAAACTAAAACCCTTTAAGAGTTTATTTGGTTATGTCTGCTTAAAACTAAGCTTATTATGCATATATACTTATGAAATATCGCTTATTGTAAACATCTAAATGGTATCTTATCATTTCAGGCGTGGAATGTGAATTGGGAAAATAAACACATGATGGTCCAATTCGAGGAAGGAAGCATCATCTTCTCGGTACAATCAGCCGATTGCAAAGTTGTACACGAGTTCATTGGAGGTTATATTTTCCTGTCAATGAGATCGAAGGATGCCAACCAGACGTTAGACGAAGAATTATTCCACAGACTGACAAGTGGCTGGATGTAGTCCTAAATGGAACTATGTTATTGGAATGTTAGAGGTAACGGTGTTACCATTCCGTTAAACTATTTTAAATGCCTTGACAATGTGCCTTGAACAATGTTAACAAATTGCCTTCGTAATAGACTTTTGACACATTTACCGTACAAATTATAAAATACCTGTCAGGGATTTTGAACTCTTATACGTAATGTTTACGATGCTAACGTGAAGGAAAAACTATGAATTGTTTGTGTTAAAAGTTCACAATTTCTGACAAAACAGCACAAGATTTTCATACAAATTTACCAAGCAGTACAAGAAGTTACATGTTTTTTACATATGAATTCACTTTTTATAATAATGATTAACAACTCGCAATGATTTACATAAATGTAGTGCTTCCAATAATAGGTATATTTAAATGCCAAAAAATAATTTTGATTCAGAATATAATACTATAGCGCTTCTATTTTGTACATCACCGATTTATATAACTGATTTATTTAATGTCAATTTGTAGGTTTAAGAATAAATAATGCGATGGAAATGAGCTTTTTATTAGAATAGTTATGTTAATATAGTTATAGACTAGCACACTGACACATTACATCATGACCGGTTCAGATTATTCCATAAAAAAGATTTTCTGATCAAAAGTTGACTAAGAATGGGTTATTACCCTGTGGGATCATTACAGACAGGAATATAAATGCATCATGTGAATTTTCTTACTATTGATACAATTCAAAATGTAGTAATTCCGACTGCTTTTAGACATGAACATGTGTGTCACTATGAGACAGTTGCTAGAGTAAAGTTTAGTAAATGTATACTTAACAAAAGATTAATTCAGCTACAATGTAATATGCCCTATAATTATATGGATTAATATGAACCGGCCTTTTACTAGGAATTGTTGATAGGACAGTGCCATTATGAACTTTTACATTGAGTTCCGTACCACAACGGATGACTTCAGATGGTGCTTTATAATTATTAAATATAAAAATATATTTATGTAGGAATATTGAGTGGCGTTAACTTGTAGTTTATGTCTCTAAGTTTAATGTATTGTAAATAACATACGATAATTAAATATAGATCTTATTAAACCAGTGTTAATTTCTTTTGCTTCAAAATGTATACCTAATAAATGCAAAGATTTATTTTATTAATTTGATAGTTTATTACTAGTCTCATTGAAATCGCATAAAATGCTATCGTATAATGTAATGCTTAGTTTAATATGAGTATTAACAAAATTTTGGTTTCATTTTAATGTAGGATTGTACAAAATGTATGTACACAAATCATAAAGGTATGTTTATGTTTGTAAATGAATGTCTAAATAAATGTAAATGAATAACAGTCGGATGTTTTCTTACGTTTAATTTTTAATATATTTCAATTTTCAAAATTCAACCCTCATTTGTCCAACTCTATATTTAGGCCAATTCCATACCAAATACAAATGAGGCATACATGATACATTTTAAATTCAAATAAAGTTATCTGGGGTAATATCAGACGTTTAAAAGCGTATAATTCAAACTGTAGACAAAATTGACCATATTTTTTGAAGGCGACATCATACACCACGTTTTAATAATATTCATGTATTACTTTCCAATTTTTCAAAACTGGCAAATTTTGATTACCTACAAACCTACAGATAGTATGGTTTACTTTTACCCGACTCTTTTTTTTTCAAAGAAACCTTATTTTTTTACGAATAACCTGGTAGCCGTTAAGCTAATCTTAGGTTGATTTTCCGTCATACGGCCATTATAACCTGGTTTTAGTTAATCCTTTCATGGCTACTGATGAGGACGCTACTGTGGCTATTACCGCCATAGACAATACAGAATTCTACCATTCAAAATAGTGTTCGATTTTATAGTTGCAGTAATACATGTAGTTAATTAAAATGACTTATTAAAATAACACATTTTGAAAAATGTTCATACTAACACCGAGAATTATAAAATTACTTATACTTTATATTATATAAACTTATTCTAAATCTAATGTAGATTTAAGAGCGAGGGTATTTTTTTAAGGAATAGGATTCCTTAATTTCTAGTATATAAGCGAGATAAAAAACGCTAGTTTACCAGTCACCTCATCCGACTTTCATATACGATCCGGCATAGAAACCTGAACGGAATTAAGTTATCCGTTAAAAATATAGTACATTTACATTCGCTCTTAAGCCTCTTATGGTCTAACACCGCACTTATCATGGCTATATTGCCTCTAAGAATAAATAGTTGCGTAATAAATTATAATATTCCCATGAGGGATCACGGACGTCACAATTTATCGTCATACGACATAGTTTCTCCAACATCTATCCAGCAAGATATAAGTTGTGACGTCATCAAGATCGTAACTTATCTTTAATTTATGGCACCTACTTTAACATAAATGTAACCAAATTGTGATCATAGAAAAAAAAGGATCAATGACAACCTTTGCATAATTTGCGCTTAGGGACGCTAGCGTTAATTAACTTGAACGCCATGAAACATTCCCTTTCAGCGTAATTAGCTTGACGCTGAACCCTTTAGACAGAAAAAAAATTATAGGCCACGAAATCACCTAATTGTAGCGAAATTTGCCAATTCGCTTCACTGGAATGTCTCATGTCCCTCGAGTAAGGCAGTGTAGAAAAATCCAAATATTGTTGAAGTTCGCAATTACAATGGCATCCTTAAAAGTAAATCTATTTCAGCTCTATATAGGTTGCAACGAGTAACTATGAAGCACAGCATACTAATTACTATACTTGCTTATAAATCATCAGTTACATACTTTTAGTGCTTATTAATAAGTTACACGCATACATAATACAGTAAACACGTATACACCAACTTATAATATAAATGAATATGAATATATAAATATGAATATATGAATATATAATATATGAGATTATATAGTTTAAATAGTAAAATTGCCCGAGGCCCGAGTGCCCGCTACACGAAGTCCAATGTGTCACAGATCATCGTGTTGAAAACTAAAAAACGTGTCAAAAGAAATAACGCATTTAGCATTGCTAACTAAAAAATAACCTAAGAAATTAATATAGATCACAAATGCCGTCAATTTTATATTTTTTATACCTATGATTTAAAATCGCCGCAAATAATAGTAACAATCGTATTGATTTTGTTTGCAATAAATACTCCTTAATCATAAGTCCTAAATACCAACTTATTTACTATCAAGTGCGTACTTTTATTCATTTTAAAATAAAAGCGTTTAAGAATAAGGTGGATAGGTTAGGTTAGGTTAGTCCTAACTTTTAAATAAACATTCATTAAAATAATTTGATCAACACATAAATTATAAAATCTAAGAACTAAAATATAAAAATCAGAATTTATTACTATTTTCATTAAACAATAAAATATATGTGACTTGTGAATAAGTTTACTTTTAGGCTTATTTAAACATTGACAGGTGAAAAAGAGTATATGTCACTGTAAAAGCCGAAATCATAGTAAATCGTACGATTCACTGGTAAAACTTACTGGTAAACTGTAAAATCTTAGGATTTACCAGTCCTTAACCAGATATAGAAGGTAAATGCATCTTTCTATGTTTTAATAACTGAGGTGATTTGACCCCGACCAAGGCAGCTCACTTTCTTGCTCTCTTAGTTTTATATTTCTTTATGTTTACAATAAAAATATATTAAATTGTATGCCCAAAAAGCTGATGTATATATATATTTAAGTTTACAACACTTTGCACTGTTCTATTTTTGGTATTTACCAGATATCTGGAAAATAGGAGGGTGACTTAAGATTCACTACTAGTAGGTACTAGTTAATGGTGGTAAGTTTTTTTTTTTTTTTTTATTTGACTGATGTAGCAAACGAGCATGCAGTCCACCTGGTGGTAAGTGGTCACTGCCGCTCATGGACATCTGTAATCAACTTCATACAGAACATGGGTTCTATCTGAAGTCAAATACAGATGCGTTGCTACTCCCGAGGACTATGATGGTCGCCTCATGTAGAAGTGTGGTATTTGTATTTGAAAACAATGATTTTAGATTTTTACCGTTAAGCTAGTAAGTCTAAGGTTTTACCAATAAAAATTAGGACTTACATCATTTCGATCTTATGCAGTAACACAACTCAATCCTTACGAATACTATAAAAATAGGCATATTGAAACCATACTCCGTTTTGGTAATACTTGTTACTCAGAAAAGCGCTCAAGATAGCGCTTATGGGTTTGTGATATCTCCACATTGATAGGCGGTATGGACATCACCACAACAGCAGAGCCGGCAACATCATTTATTTTTACCTCGGAGAATGTTTGCAGCCAGAGGACTTTGGGCTTCAGCTCAAAGTCGTGAGTTTCGTCGTACTCTTCCACCGCCATGATGTCAGCATGACCGCACATGGTCCTGGTGAATACCATTAATCGGTCTCCTGAAAAAAACGTATACAACAAAAATTAATCAAATTTGCTTTAAAATCGTCGTCAACCCATTATTGTCCCTCTGCTGGGCACGGGTCTTCTCTCAGAATGAAAGAGTTTTTAGGCCATAGTCCACCGCGCTGGCCAAGTGCGAATTGGTGGACAGTGGTGCTTTAGAATAAAAAGAGTGAAATGAAATAAGTACGTGTGGTTGTAGGACCCCATCCTTAACTTAATTCAAATTTAATAATACAACATTAAGTTGATAAAACCCTTTGTAATTCGACTTCGGAAGCACCGAAGTCAAAGGTTTCTAGCAAGCATCAAAATTGAACAAACCGGAACGAATGTACGATGTCACGCTGGAAATGCGCTGAGGTAAGCACACACTCGGTTAATGGGCTGGTTTCGCAATTTTTGTTCGAAATTAATATTATTTTCAGATGTAATTGTGTTGGAAAGGTAACAATGTTTTTCAATGTTGTTGGTAACAAATTTTAATCATTTCTAGGACTTGTTTTCTTATCTTTCCAAGCCTTCGGCTTCTGCTTCTGCTAAAATCGATCGGAAACTACGAAAGCAGACATATGCGAGCGTTCCAACTTAGTCTTCAGTGGTAGCCACGCATCTGTGCTGTACCTCTGTTACTCTCCGTTACGACTGATTACAGGTGTCCATGGGCGGCAGTAGCCACTTTCTATCTTCATTCATCTTCCATATTATAAAAAATAAAACCCACATATGATTTAAACCGAACACAAAGTTTTAACTAAATATGGCCAGTAAAAGTTTATACAGTCGATTTCACTCGATGTACCTCTCGAAGTACAGCTCGTACATATAATGAAAGGAAAGAACGAAAATCGCATAGATGGGGCATAAGGCTTTAACTACACGTCGATTTCTATCATTAAATTACATATGTACAGTATGTACTACCGTACTACAAACCGCGTCAAGGAATTTATTTCTAAAACACATAAAGCTATAACTTAAGCTTTCATATCAAGATTATAATTCAAACTGGATCTTCTGAATTCTTGACATAATACATCAGTATTCAAAACACATCCGTCCTTCCTTAAGTTACGCGTAAGTTTACGCATTTATAATATTAGTAAGACAACTTTTAAATACTTACGCATATGACACAAAGCCGCAGGAGGGCTGCTGAACTGAGACACCATTTCTAGCTTATCATCTTCCCCAGGCTTGAATCGGTACAGATGGCTGAAATAGTTCTGGGTACAGTATATGGACCCCTTGAACGAGATCATGTAACTCGCACGCAAATCAGTATTCACAACCATCGTCCAACGGTCAGATGAGCCTGTCTCTTCATATCTATAGATATTCTTCTGTCCGCATGCATAGATGACTTTCTCATGAGCGCACATAGCTGGATTTTGTATCGCGTCCGGCAGCGGTGCAATCTTCCTGTGCGTTCTTCCATTTAAGTCATAAACAATAGCTGTATCCAGCACTACCCTGTAACCAATTAAATAAATTAGTTGTATAACTGCATTTTAAATGTGTTACTAAAAAGAACATGCAATAAGAATACCTAATATCAAGTGCTCGTCAGAAATAAACACAAAATTAATTAGCAAACCAAACGTGCATCACATCACTATACCTTAGGATGTTACAATTCCTAAGTAACCACACAACACACCCTATAAAAGCAATACAAATATAAATAGAGGTCATTCAAGCACTACTTAAGCAGAATCTTATAAATTTTTAATGCCCTGAGTATTGATTTCCTTCAATGAAAACGGTGAGTCATTGAAAGGAATCGATACTTCTCCTCCCTATGCAAACAAATACTTTATGGGCTATATAAGTATGTATGCTATCCGTACTAAATTTAGAAGAAATCGAAAATATATATGTTACTGATACAGCATAATTCAAGGTGGTAGACACAGTGTAGTTCGACCAAGGAAGTACCACCGCCACACCTATTTCCAGCATAAAACATTTCTTGTGTTTCGATGGAAAGGTGTGGTTGCCTGCACATTTTCACATGAGGCGACTCTCATAGTTCTCGGGAGTGATTATATAGTTGACTACAGATGACCATGGGCGGCAGTGACAACTTACGATCAGATGGACTGCATACTCGTTTGCTACTTCAGTTGGCTAAAAAAAAAAAGATTCAACCACCTATCTAGACACACCTCCCTCCAGATCTTGTGACAACAAATTTAAGTGAAGAAATTAACCCCTTCTCATCCCTCCTTAATGCACTAAGACTTGAATGACCTTAAGGGCAGCTTAAGTGTGATGGTGTGAACAACTAAACTACGTGCTATATAGGCTTAAATAAAACATAAAGCACTTTTAAATAAAATAATTGCCATTACGTACAATGTACAACCAGGGTGTGAGTACATAATGCGTGTGTCTTTTGGTGGCAGATGCCTCTTTAGTACGCAATCTCCCACATCACACCTTAAGAATTAAAGTTATATTAGATTTTGAGTAAGGTTACACAAAATGCAAATAACATATTTATAAAAAACATTTTTAAATTTAATCAAGCTGTTTGTTAATATATGAAGCAGTATCAAAAGAAATTGAAGATATAATGTGGATAATAACGTACCTATACCCTCCAACACCGCCCACGATATAAAGAGAATCATCAATCACTGCAAGGCCGGCATGACGACGTGGGGGCAACTCTACACCGTGCTGAGTCCACTCCTGCCTCAGCGTGTCATAAACCTTGATATCCTTCATGAATATCCCACTGCCTCGACCGAGCTCACCACAAACAACAATGATCTTAGTCAAACCCCATCCAATCACGCTCCAGCCCCATAAGTTCTTTTCAGCAACTTCTAGCCACTTATCAAAACCTTTCTCCTCTGTGTATGTATACAGGTGGTGCGGTATTATCTCCGGCTTGGAATCCTTCACAATCCACATTGGCACTGTGGGGATATGAACCAATTTGCGTTGTACTGACGCTTTCATTAAATTCACAACCTCCCTATACACTCGCTCAGTGTACTTCTTACATATTGATGATTTACGTCTGGTGAAATAGGATAAGTAAAACTCCTCTTGTTCATCGGAATGCTCTTTCAGACATTCAATAACTTTTTCAGCAAGACTGTTAGCATAGTTCACCAACAGCTCTGCCATATCATGAAGATCGAAGAATGAGAGTCTTTTGTAGTCCAAGCAGCAGAGGATTAGCAGCAAGGCATCTCCACCCCCACCGTTTTTCATGATCCATTCATGACCAAATTTAAACACTTCAAATTCAGTCTCCGCATCCAGGTATGGGTGGGACAAGTACCAGAATAGTTTCTGTATGGTTGGGATATATTCTGGCTTCATGCGCTTGAAGCCCAGCAGACCATGGGCCGCCGCAAACTGCTCCAATTTGGGAAACGTAGCGCATTCCGCTATATTCATAGTTTCTACCCAATTGGATGGAGACAGTTGATGATCAAGAGTGTATTCAATTTGTTTGATTAACTCTGTTACCTGCAGGAAATTCGCAGTCAACGCAATCTCTTTAATAGTGGCCAGCGAATGTTCCGACAAATCGATAATACCAAGTCGCATGTACTGCAAAATTATACCCATAATGTTCGGATCCAAGACCTACGAATGGAAATAATTAGAATGAAATCAATCAAAAAATAATATAAACCTAATCGGAAATATTTAAAAATGAACTTACATCTATATTCACTTGTTTTTGCACATTTTCCACATAATTACCGCTAAACATAGCGCGAAAATAATCACTGTATTCAGAAAGATTTGCCTTTGAGGCAGTAAATTCTTGCCCACGTATTACCAATACGATGTTATCCATGTTTATCGCTTTATTTCACACGATTTAAGTAACACAACTATTTAATTCAAAATTTAATGTCCGTTTCCTTACAATCCACATCTGATTGAAAATCCGCTCGCAATCGCGGTCCATTATTAAGCACCTGTCAAATATCGATAACGAGCAATGAAAATTGTGTGCATGCATACATACACAATCAACAATCAATGTCAAAATGTGCATCGTAATTCATCATAAGGCTACATTCACACGACCAGTGTTGATTGATATGATTGGTAATGATTCAGTCTTCGTTCAGTCAGTTATGTGATTCTATTTTATAATGACATTTTGACAAGTTCAAATAAAATTATTTAATTGTTATAATAATAATAATAATAATAATAATAACTTTAATGACACAAAAAAGTAAGTACATTTCAGTCATTTGAAGCCTCTGGTCCCTGGGGTAGTCGAAACTGTGTTTCAGGGTCCAGCGTCTTCTCCCATTTTCGTTTGTACAATATTACTTACATTATGAGACATGTTAAGAAAAAAAAAGAAAAGTATTTGCGTACGTGTGTGTGTGTGCGCGTGTGTTGTGTGTATGTGTGTGTGTGTGAGTGTGAGAGTGTGTGTATGTGTTTATGTGAATGTGTGTATGTGTTTACATACTACAATTGTAATTGACAAACTACATAAGAAAACCTTCTACCTCTTCATAATCTAGGTCTTTAAGCCAGGTAAGTTTATCTTTTTTAAATTTATTAGTGGAATATTTTTTTATTATTTCTATAATATTTAGCCTGTTGTATTGCATTTTTTCTTACTACTTACTGCACTCATATGTTTACTCCATTAATGATGTATTTAGTGTTTTAACTTTTCTATTCTTGTACCGTTTAATTAGCACGTAAAAGTTGTAATTATTTGGCTCAATATAAAAAAAAACTAAAAAGAGGCTTACGGTGTATTTTCTATAAATATTGCAGATTAAAATTTAAGTTTTAGTTCCAGGTTTTTAGGGAATTGAAAATAAAGTATATTCGCATTTCTTAGTTTTATTTTTATCACTCGTTAATAGGGCAAATAAAACATATTTAAAATTTCGCCGTAAATCGTACGCCAGTACGCCAGTTCAAAGTTACATCGCCCAGTCGATAACGATCTGTCAGAAACGCATTTAATGACAACCGGACTCTAGATTGTCCATCCAATTGCAGATGATCGCATCAAATTAAAATTGGCCCCAATTCGGGTAACTAAAATGTGCCTTTATTATATTTGCAAATGTGGTCAATTTGTTCATCAAATTGTAATAAGAATTCTGAAAGCTTTTTTACGATCTCTACAGGAATCCTCTTTGTTTTGCTAGGGTTGTATGCTTTGATTGCACCACGTGTCTATGAGCCTTTAGAGTGATCTAGTCTATGGAATTGAATTGGAGGGAAACTTTTTTAAAGCAACTTTTTTAAGCTCGTAAAGTAAACTTGTATGAACTTGACTTCAAAAACATTTAAAAATTTAAGAGTTGTCAAATATATTTTGATGTATGTGCATGTGTATTTAATGAAACGGTGATAAATATTTGTAAAATGACTGCGACCGCATCGACTGCCACTGCAACCGCTACTCTAGACGAAGACTTAGATGAATGTGGACCACAGCTGATCAGTAAACTAGAAGTGATGTCATAGTTTATTATTACTATTTAATTGTTTTAAATAAAATAAAAGTCTATTAAAAGTGTTTTAAAAGGAGTGTGGTAGTATACCATCAGACTTGGTCTTTTAAATTTAAATTTAACCTAAATAAAATTTGTCGTAATTAAATAATCCTACGTGAATATTACAGCATTTATTCAAATGTCACTTCTCTTATTATTCCGTACAAGATTTTTCTTTACAGTTCCATAAAATATAGTGACCACTTTCAAAATATACTGCTTATAATTTATAATGTAAATATATTTTCAGGGCAATGGAATTACATCAGGTGATATTAAAAAATTAGAAGAAGCTGGGTACCATACAGTTGAATCTGTGGCATATGCACCAAAAAAATGGCTTATTACAATCAAAGGTATATCAGAACCGAAAGCTGACAAGATATTGTCTGAAGCATCAAAATTAGTACCCATGGGATTCACTACAGCCACAGAATTTCATCAAAAAAGGTATACTTTTCTGTTTATATAAGTTTAAATTAACAAATAAGCATGCAGTCCATCTGATGGTCATTGCCGTCCCTGGACATCTGTAAGGAACTTCTCATAGAACATGGGAACATATAGAACCCGTGTTCTAAGAGAAGAATAGACTACACTTTTATGTTTGTTTGAACAATTTTTTTTTATCAATACTACTCCCTAAAGTAGCGAGAATATCTTAATAATGTTATATTTTTGCACTTTATGCTTCAGTTTCATGATTAAATAAAAAGAAAATTGCCATGTCTTTTTTTCAATTTTGCCTATTTGTGACTTTCTTGTACTGATATGATTAACAAAAGATAAATACAGTAAAAGTTCCTTATTCTAAATTTCTTTATTCTCGTTTTCAATATTCATGTTTTAAAAAAAAAAATATTTTTATTGTATAACTAAATCCTTTGGTCCAAAATCCTTTAAAAAAAATTGGTGCCATTTGTTTGCTATTTGAGTAATGCTGGTCATTCGTGGTTTCTGTATTTGCAGTGAATGGGTGTGAATTAACAACAAATATGAATATTTTACAGTATTGAATTTATGTTGTTTTCTGTTCACCGATTTTTTCTAAAACATGATGTGATTGTGGATATTTGAAGAGCAAATCTTATTCATATTATAACGTTATTTATTTTATTATTATCTGTACTTTGATTATTCTGCGTTGTGCTCAGTTAGATATCTTTTCAATCAATAATCAATCTACATATGAGTTGGAGAGATTAGTGTAATTTTTTTCTTGCACTCATATTTTCAGGGCTGAATTAATTCAACTTACAACAGGATCAAAAGAGCTAGACAGACTGCTGGGCGGTGGTATTGAAACTGGGTCTATTACAGAGATATTTGGAGAATTCAGGACTGGAAAAACTCAGTTATGTCATACTCTAGCAGTTACTTGTCAGGTATTGTTATTTATTGTAACCCAATCCTCCATGCTTATCCAAGGTGTTACACCATATTCCTCATAAGGAGCGAGCTTTGACAAACAAAGAAAGTTATGTGCATATATTTATACAAATTATTTTACTATAAGAACAAAAGACTTATGCATGTATATATGTGAATGTTGACTTAACACAAATATGTGTGTGTGTCTGAAAACAACTGAATAAAATTATGAGTTTCAAACCGTTAGTGACATCATCATTTGAGATTCTCTACCTTGTGTTATAGACACATCCAATGACTTTGAAAAAGTTACTTGATACATACTAGACTTTGAAATTTAATAATATTAGAACAAGGAATAAAATAGATCAGCTGTATTTATGATGGTTATTAGGATAACTCCTATAGACAAATATAGGGTAAGAAAAAGGAATTTTAGGCTTGTATTTTTGTACAGTTAATTTATTACTGAAGCAAGTTAATTTTCAAATATGAAAGTTTGTATTTCTAAAATTTTTATTAAGTGTTAGAATGATAGTGATATTTCATATATTTCAGTTACCAATAGAACAGTCAGGTGGTGAAGGAAAATGTATGTACATAGACACAGAAGGCACATTTCGACCCGAGAGACTGCTGGCAGTGGCTCAGAGATACGGCATGGAGGGTGCAGCAGTTCTGGACAACGTGGCCTACGCCAGAGCTTATAATACCGATCATCAGACTATGCTGCTGGTTCAGGCGTGTGCGATGATGGCTGAATCAAGGTGATTGTTTCAAAAAACTTGTTCTTGGTCGTACTTTCGTTTGACTAAATAAAAATAGTGCTTCATCATCTTACAATAATTGTCCTTAATGTTACAAGCTAAACTACACAATGCTAGAATTATCCCTGAGTATATTACATTTATAAAAACTGCATCCAAGCTACCCTAAACATTTTGTAGGTGAAATATAGCCTAAAATTTAAAATTTATATATATAAGCCTAATTTGAAAACAAAAAAGAATAATCTTGTCGCAAGTAATTCAGTCTTATAAAATAGTAGATTTAAGCTTTATGTTTTGGATTAATTTTATTGATTATTCAATAAAATTTATTAAACAAAAGTAATTATTTAAAAAAAGATCAACATAACCTGCCGTTAAACTGTTGCACAGATTGGCAGATATTAGTGTATGCGTTACTGTATTTTTTATGTGAGAAAATAAATTATAAAAAAATTAAAGTGATTAATGCCTGTTATTTTTAATGTAATTAATTGTGTTGTAGATACTCTTTGCTGATAGTGGACAGTGCCACAGCTCTATACAGAACAGATTACTCCGGCAGAGGAGAGCTTAACTCAAGGCAGCTACATCTAGGTCGCTTCATGAGGATGCTGCTTAGGCTTGCTGATGAGGTAAGGCAAATTTTAATAGATAAAAACCCTATATTATAAACATGTATGAGGCCATGCATGGAAGGATGTACTAATTACTTTAAAATGTGGCATCAGAGGTTGGGATTTACTAAAAGAAATACCGATCAATTTGCCATTGCCCCTCCCTTCCACGCTCGCCACTGACTGGGCTAACACATCGATATAATCCCCCTTCCTCTCCTTTTCGATAGGGTATCATTGTTTTTTTTTATCTGACTGTAGTAGCAAACTGGCAGTCCTCCTGATGGTAAGTGGTCACTGCCGCTCATGGACATCTGTAATAAACCTTATACAGAACACGGGTCCAATCTGAAGTCAATTACAGATGCGTTGCTACTCCTAAGGACAATGATGGTCGCCTCATTTAAAAGTGTGCCAGCAACCACAGCCTTCCTTGAAACGCAAGAAATGCTTCACGCTAGAAATAGGTGTGGCGGTGGTACTTCCACGACCGAACGACACTGGTTCTACCACCTTTAAAATTCTCCTTATGTAAGTATGTAGTCAGTAAGAACATGTAAATTATACAATTAAGTTGAATTAAATTATTCCATTTCAGTTTGGTGTAGCCGTTATAATCACAAACCAAGTGGTAGCGCAAGTGGACGCAGTTGGAGTATTCAATGCAGACACAAAAAAGCCAATCGGTGGGCACATTATTGCCCACGCGTCTACCACGAGACTGTATTTACGAAAAGGAAGGGGTGATAACAGAGTTTGCAAGATATACGACAGCCCTTGCCTGCCTGAGACTGAAGCTATGTTCGCTATTAGTACTGAAGGGATTACCGATGCTAAGGAATAAAATCTGCTGTATTGACTGGTGTAATTATATTGTATAAATCAATGCATTTTAAATTTATAAGACGTTTTTTTATTACTTGTTCTTTAAAAGGAATTATTTTATTCGCATTTTTAGGTCTAGCAGGTATGATTGCATAAAGGCTCATATTATTATACATACTAAATTAATATGCAGCAAATAACTCCAGATGGCACCTCATTTTCTGGCATAGTTTTCTTGAAGTACAAAATAGTTTCTAGCTATCAGTTGATGATATCTTCAATGAGAGATACTTAGGGTGAATACCGTTTAAATCGGGGACATAAACCTTTTCTATGGATAATAATACATTAAAATTTTATGCACCTCTAGTGATTTCGTAAACCACATGTCCGCGGACACATAGATGAAGAGATTGCTATTAATAAATAATATACTAATCCAAAAACAAATTTATCACTCGTAGGCGTTAATTTAGAAGAGAAAATAATGTTTTTTACATTTTTACTACATACGACTCAATTTCATTTTCAACATTGAAACAATATGTACATTTGAAAGATAGCAGGAATATTTCTAATATTATTATTGTGTGTTAAAATACTACTGTGTTAGCTAAAGGTAACTATTATGTTATGCATACCCGTTAAATGTCAGGCAGAAAAGAATGGCTTGACTCAAAATTATAAATTATTTAAACATAAGGGTGTTGTATGAAAAAAATAAGCTTTTCCAGGCAGAATATTTAATTTAATTGTTAATCGAATTAAGCTTTAACATTAAATACCTCACTGTATAAAAATAATAAATAAAACTTAAATAAAATCCTCATCACCAAAAAATTTAACTGACACTATATTTCTATGTCGCTCCTGTCCAAAACCCGGTAACATTTTAATAATTTTCATCTGAACATGAAAAATACACTAATTGGACACCCGCGTGGTGCAGCGGTTACCATACCTGTCTGCCACGTAGTGGGACCCGGGTTCGATTCCCGGCCAGACAAGTATCTGAATGATGACTTAAGATTCTTGTTCTGGGTCTGGGTTTTAGCGTATTCGTCTTTGTGTGTGACCATGGCACCCACGACACAGGAGAAAATCCTACGGTGGGGCTATGAGTGTAGAAAGCGTTTTTTAAGTTTTTTACGAACGATATTTTCATCAGGTTCTTGTTTTTTTAGCATGAACAGAGCAAATATTTATAAATTTTTATAAGTACATTGTTATTGTAATGTATATACGGTTTTTATGATACCAAGAATTGAACATCCAGCCAATATCAATTTTATCATAATTAAAACAAAATATTTAGCAAATCTCTTACAAGCTATGCGCTTTTAATATAAGGCCTTTATTTTTAACGTTATATGTGTCAATTTGTACTACTTAAATATATTTTAGTAATAATAACAAGCCTAAAGAGATTTGCCAAAATGTTCATTATGCATTCTTAGAAAAATAACTATAACTATGTCATTTTACATACAAGCACATTATAAGTAATTAAGTATTTAATATTATATATCTGTATCATAAGACATTTTATGTATGAATAACATTTTGATTAAAATTGCAGAATTACATGGTATAAAGGAATTATGGAGGGTAGCTGTAAGAAGAACCATCACATAAAAAATAGTTCATAAAATCTCCACAACAGCGCTAGTGTCGCTACAGTGTACGAAATTAACTTAGCAGTTTTTGACGGAGTGAAGTCTGCTGAGTTAAAGAATTTAGTATTTGTAGTGATAAGGGGCCGTTCAAATATTACGTAAGCAGATTTATTACAATTATTTACCCCCCATCCCCCTTGTCAGCAAAAGTAAGCAAAACTCTTACCTCCTCCCATGCTTACGTAAACATTTATCAATTAAAAATGTATTTTTTGTACAGTATTGTAAAAAAGTAAATAACTAGCGATGACGTTATCATCATCTAGACCCCTAACCCCCCATGTCATCCAGAATAAGCAAAACAAAAACCCCCCCACCCCCAATAATGCTTACGTAATACTTGACCGGCCCCTAAGGAGTAGTTGGTGAAACTCCAGTATTGAAAATCTCAACTACTAAATCACATACAAATAATTTAGTAAATATAACCTAGAAAAAATCGCAGTAGTTGTACAAATTTAAAATGTTTGTAGGGTGCCATAACAGATGTGAATCTTCTTCCTCTCTGGCTATAGTGGCTCCACCCTTATAAGGCTTTCTACCATATTCATACACAGATGGTTCTCCTTATATCTACCCTCCATTCAAGTAACATTTGATATATATACAGAGTGCTGAAAACATAATGACAATAAATGTAAACCCATCACTAAGAATTAACGAAACTAAAACATATTTGATTAACTTATTAAGTTCCATTTAAATGGCTGATTTAAATATTGTGTTAATTCATTATAACATTAATAAAATATTAAAACAACTATTCAGGTCTTGTAGTTGGAGCATCTGAATAAAATAAAACAGAACTATTTTTATATCGTTAAAAATTACTAACTACAACATTTATCTTAATATTGCAAATATTTGAAATGCTCGGTCAGTCGTCGATTTTTGAGATACGAGTAATAACACCTAAATATTGGAATATTATTTGAAGGCAACTTTGTCTATTATTAAGGCTATATCTGTCTACGAATTTATATATTATTATTATTATTTTCTAATTTTATATAATTTCAGGGACTCCTAAAATCTTAAAGTATTGCAATATTTTCCACAGACATGGCTTATATTACTGATAATTTATCTTCTACATGGTTTAACAGTGACAGTTTCTGTATTTAAACTATATGTTAAAGCCTAACCTGAGGGCCACAAAATATTTTCTCGCGTGTGGGTCAGCTTCACCGAATTTCGTCAAATTTTCAACGAATTTTATGGCCTTATAACAGACACATCTTTTTTTAAACGCTTAACGCTGGCGTTTGCAGAGCTTCGCAATCCTGGTTTCGGAGTGTTTCATGTCCCTTGAGTAACAGCTAATTTGTGAAAATTATTTAAGATTGTAAAGAAACTATCGTGTTGCTCAACGACACGTTAATGCAACATATTCGCTGCGATAACGCAACGTGACCGTTCACGCAATATGCCCATGCAACTCGCCTCGTTATTGACCATACATCAAACAAACTTCGCTCCACGACTATTATTTTAGTTAGACTACTCTTATTGTATTGCACGCTTGTACCAGTCAAGCGGCCTACATTTGTCTTTGCAAACCGAGGAGTTTATTATATAAGATTGTATGAACTGAGTAACATGGGCAATCTAATTTATGTCTCCCTGCAGCACTGCATCTATGAGTTCTATATCAAGAATTTGCCAACAAATAACCATGCCAACTTAAAATTAGGTATGTTGCATGTTTGTTTACCATTTTCATCACATAAATACATAATTTATTTTTAAGTGTTGTCGAGATATATACTCAAATTTTGTCCACAAGTCACCCAAACTCAAAATTATGTTTTGCATTATCCTTATATCATTTTTAATCCAACGCCACCACGCTATGAGCGCTTGTAAAGCTACTATACGTTAGCCAAACACCTGATCGATACAATTATTATTTTAACATTCACTAATTAACTAACTAGTACATATGTCACAAGTTTATTAAAACTATCTTAATTTTATGAGTCTTAAATAAAATAAATTACCTACACGCACATTATTTTGAGGCACTATCATAAATATAAAAGATAAGATTTAAAAGAGTATAGTTTTTTTATAATATATTTACTATTGAAATCACAATACTATTGCTTATTGTTTGAAACATTTTATACAGGAAATTAGATTTTTTGTATTAAAGCACTTTGTTATATAACTTCTGAATATTGTACATCGCACGACCAGAATAAAAGAGATCTAATGGGGTATTGCATTTTCTGTTCAAATTTTGAAGAGTTTCCCAAAAGAAGCAATTTTTACAACGGACGTAACATTAATCTTAGTCTTTTGTCTAGGCTAGACAACATATTAGTATTTTACTCAATCTGGTGAAATTTTGAGTCGCGATCCCTTTCTTACCGTGCCAGGTGCCATAATTAAATAACAATAAAACATTAACTGCAATATGTAAAAAGCGATTCATTTAACCGCTGTTGTGTTGTTGCAACCATGCCTCAACGACGCCCCAATTCGAATCTAATTTTGTTATTTCCACTGTAATTGATTGCTTGAAACTGCAGGGAATGTTCCCTTGTATAAACTAAAAATGTTCCATTAAATAAATACCAGAAATGTTGTCACTTATATATTTTTTACAATCAGATATAAACTACGTAAGTAACCATTATATAACCTTCAATAACTACGTAAGTAACCATTTTTACACCAACCAAAATTAATTTATCTATTTCCCATGATTTATCCAGTTGATAACCCTAATCCCTAATAGGAAAATGTTAGTTACACACATAGCCATAAAACGTATAGTGCAAACTTAATAATTTAGACTTATTACACCTGACTTAATGACATTTTAATACATTTCATTATTTTGTTATAACTCATAGCTTAATTCGAGTGTCTGAAAGTTCTGATCACATATTTAGCTATATCCAAATTTATCCAGTACATCAATTTTGAAACTGATTTTTATATTTTGATATACATAATCTTCAGAAATCATTTTATATATTGTGGTCTAGATTATAGATAAGTGTATTGATCTTAGAATAGAGAAATAAATACATAAGTTAAATGTGAAGTACCGTTTTCATAGCTTGGTCTCACTGTGACCCGGTATGGGTGTCACATCCGGTACTATTGGGGCATGAGGAGAGGTGAGATGACCTTCTTGTTCCAGCCTCTTGTGTTCACTGGCGACTAGAGCTCGGAGCTCATCCTGTTAAAGAATAGACTGTTTTTAGTAATAGGTCTGAAATAAATTGTCGCCCTGAATGTTTCGATTAATTGTAAAATACAGTAATACCCCGCTTTACGCGACGGATACGTTCCGGAAAAAATCGCGTTAACTGAAATTCGCGTATATCGAGGTTTAAGATAAAAATAGTCAAAATTTATTACGTACAAAAAAATAGCAATCATTTTAATCAATCACTCTAATTCTAAGAACATTTAATGCAATACATATTATTAATTAATATTTTTTACGAAAAATACATCGATTGTGTTTTGAGTAGCGTTTTCTTTACGTTCTTGTAAACACTGTTTGTAATTGTTTTACACACTGGGATATGTCCAAATTGAATAAATTTTTGAAAGAGCATTTTGTATTCCCCCTGAAGTTAAAACTTTCTCTTCTACTTTTTCTTCATTATAGCTAGGATTATTCTGTAACTCGATCAGATTCATTGCTGAGAGGATCGACGTGCGTTGCTACAAGTTCTACGAGATCTTCTACCGCGACATCTTGAAGTTCAGACGCCTCAATCGCAAAATTTGAATTTCGCGTTATAGTGAAACCGCGCATAACGGGGTTGCGTAAAGCTGGGTATTACTGTAATTTTGACCAAACATACTTTTTTTTTATTTGTCTGAAGAAGCAAACGAGCATGCAGTCCACCTGATAGTAAGTGGTCACTGCCGCTCATGGACATCTGTAATCAACTTCATAGAGAACATGGGTTCTATCTGAAGTCAAACACAGATGCGTTGCTACTCCCGAGGACTATGATGGTCGCCTCATGTAAAAGTGTGCCGGCAACCACACCCTTCTATCGAAACACAAGAAATGCTTCACGCTAGAAATAGGTGTGGCGGTGGTACTTCCCCGGTCGAACTACACTGGTTCTACCACCTTCAAAATACAAAATACTTTGAAATCCACCATGATAAAGGTGCAAGATGAATACAGTTTTATGATACACAATATGCAATATGATACAAAATATTACGTAATTATGTGAATTTTTCCCAGACCTAATATGATATAATACTTGAAGGTGGTAAGAACACACCTTTGTTTCCACACTTTTATATGAGGCGACCATCATAGTCTTCGGGAGTAGCAACACATCTGTGATTGACTTCAGATAGAACCCATGTTCTGTATGAATTTGATTACAGATGTCCATAAGCGGCAGTGACAACATATCATCCCGTAAACTGCATGCTCGTTTGCTAATTCAGTCAGTTAAAAAAATAAAAAAAGCAAAATGCGATAAAAAAAAACATGCGTGCGTACAAAGTACACATGTCAGAAGTGAAACTTCTTTGGCGAACTAATTTATAAATCTTGTTTATATTTATACAAATCTAAAACTTTAAATTTCCAAAATTAAGAGGAAGGGAAAAAGGCGTGATACGACGTTCGCTCTGTCTCACTTTTTCTCTCATTCTTTCTCACTCGCTTGCTCCCTACTCTCACTCCACCGCTAGTTGCTCATGCTACGTTCGCTCTGTCTTACTCTCTCTCAATCGGTCTCGATCACTCTCTCTCTCTTTTCCGACACTTCCGTTGCATACCGGCGTGACGTTTCATCTGTAAAAATTTTACCCTCATGCGCCTAAAGAAGTTTCACTTCAAAAATCCAATATTTGCAGATTCATAAGATACTCACCCCCCAACCAAGTCTGTCAGCTACATCCTGACAGCCGTCATCGCAGTCTCCGAGCCTGGCGACGTCCCTCACGGCGTCCTCGTCCAGCTGCAGGCCTCCGCCCATGAGGCCCCACAGCCTCAACAACGGAGCCCTCATACCCGCCTTCTCCCTGTTAATGAGAAGCCGAGGACACCAATCTGGGACCCTGAAGAGAAGTCAATTGTCATACTAATATTATAAAAGCGAAAGTTTGTGAGTGTGTGTGTTTGTTACTTCTTCGCGTCTAAACGGCTGGAGCGATTTTCATAAAATTTGGTAGGGAGTTAGCGGATACTCTGGATTAACATATAGGCTACTTTTTTTCTGTGGGAAAATATATTATTTCCAAGGGACAATCGATTTTTGTTAACGCGATCGTAGCTGCGCGATTCAACTAGCTAATAATAATTGTATGTTGAGTGCTTGAAGTTAAGGTCAAAAATACATGAAGGAAGTCTGTCTGAAACCATTTCTATTCCCCATTGATAGGTGTAATCCACAAGTGATGGATGTAATAGCATGGTCTTCAAAGACAGATAGTATTTCGTGCGTGTGAGTGCGTGTTTGTACGCGCGTGCGTGGCCATCATAGAACTTTCCTTTAAGATAACTATGGTGTAATTTTAAGTATTTATAGGTTCGAAGTTTTCCTTTACAGCAGTGGTTCTTAACCTTTTAGTGACGAAGGAACATTTGACAAAACATCTGTACTCTTGGACCACCAAGGCAGTGGAATCACGTCATCACATTCGAATCTGACGACCCTATACTTCTGACGTCCTTTTTTTTGGTCATCATACTGAAATTTGTATACTTTTGATAACTTTTTTTTTGGTCACTACACTTTATTATGTTCTTTTGCTGACTTCTTATTTTACAATCATTGACTTCTTATTTTACTATGTATCTAATGGCTTCGCAGACCACTTCAAATGCTTCAAGGGACCACCACTGGTCCCCAGACAACCAGTTAAGTTCCACTGCTTTACAGGGTAACAGAGAAGGAATGAATATCTGTAAGCTCTAATACAATTACTTACATGTCAATTAGTGATGCAAACGGCTGTACTTCAAGTGAAGATCCCATAATGATGAGCATGTCACATCTCTGGAAGTCCTCTTGCACACAATTCTGGAAACGATCCGGAAGACTTTCGCCGAAGAACACTATATCGGGCTTTACCACCCCAGGGCATTCAGTGCAAATTGGAATTTGGTCAGCAAATATAATCTCTGAAAAGCAGAAATTAGTAATTGTTTTATGTGATTCATGTATATAAGATTATTATCTATACAGATAAATAAAAACGCAGCATCCGCCTTTAATCAATTATATTAGTTTCAAATTCAACCTGAAAGTTCACTAAATAGTTGCAGCTAAGTCGAAATATTTGGCAGTTTTCCGAAAACTCTTTTTTTGGCCAAATTTGTCAGTCCCTACTATAGGAAATTCAAAGGCGTGAATATAAGTTAAGTATAGACTACACTAGAATGGAAAACTATAACGACTGATAGGATTTGTTTAAGAAAACTATAAGGCGATTTCCCGTAACCCGTCAACAGATGGCGCCATCAGTTATCTGAATCACACTATTGGAGTTTTCTTAACGTCCTGCATATATATAGTTTTTTTTTTATCTAATTGAAGTAGCAAACGAGCATACAGTACACTTGATGTTAAGTGTTCACTGCTGCCCATGGATATCTGTAAACAACTTCATATAGAACATGGGTTCTATCTGAAGTCAATTACAGATGCGTTGCTACTCCCGAGGACAAAGATGATCGCCTCATATAGAAGTGTGTTGGCAACCACATCTTTCTAACGAAACACAAGTACTGTTTTACACAAGAAATAGATGCGGCGGTGGTACTTCCCCGGTTGAACACTGGTTCTACCACCTTCAAGAGGCTTCGTGAGGCTTTTGTAGCACAGCTATTTCAAAGGGACAATTACCAGCTGGGTAAAAGATGTCCCATTTTTAACCCCAATTAAATGTATGTCACCTATATGAAAAACAAAAGACCACCTACTTACTCAGTCCTGTAAAGTATGACTAACCTTTAATGAAATCAAGAGAATACTCCTTGCGACAATCTAAGCAGTGGGATGTGTAGAATGTTCCATGAGCCTCGACTATCTTATCTTCCGGGATGCCAGCCCCACGTTCTAGTGTGTCAATGTTCTGGGTATAATGGCGAAGTAATAACCCTGTAACCAGTATTTAAATAAATACATTATTATTATTAAATTATCACATTTATTTTCTCAATCATAAGACAATATGGAAATATTATTTTTACATTTGATGGATCATATTAGTCATTTTAAAGCAAAGAAGTATGAATTTCTACTAGCAGTTCAAATAAGATCAGATAGATTTTTATTAATATTCCTAATTAGTGTGGGCTTTTCATATCACTATACAATATCAACCATAAATATCATATGAACTGATTGTATTTTATATATCTGGGAACCTAAATTCATCATAGGAAAAATTTGTTGTCTGACGTCACTGGCCGCATCAACTAATAGTCTAAACTTATATATGAAGAATATAAATAGATAGCTTCATATCATAAGCATAATCTCGTAAGTAAACCATCTGTGCGCCAGGATTCATCAAATCAATTTAATATTTGTTATTCTTGCACTATAAAGAGCAGTTTTAGCGTGAAAATATAACAAACATTCCCTCTCACAATCTTGCATTTATAATATTAGTATGACTGTGTTTTATGTAAGGTTTCAGTAAACAGTATACAAGTAACAATACTAAATTATAAAAAAGACTCAACTATTTAGAAATAAATCAATTGTTTTTGAAGTTATACTTCTTTAGGCATGTAAGGGAAAAATTATGAGAGTAAATTTTTATGATGCGCGCGCACACCGTCACGAAAAATCGACACCCTGAAGTTAGAAGTATAACTTCGTCATGTATGTCATATGTGTATTTTTATTATAATTTACGTCATTTATAATAAAAATACACATATGTCCGAGGTTCAAACCCTGGCACGCACCACTGACTTATGTGCGTATTAGAAATTAATTATCACTGCTTTTCGGTGAAGGAAAACATCGTAAGGAAACCTACACACCCGAGAGTTCTTTAAAAAAAGTTCTCGGAGGTGAGTGAAGTCCACCAATACACACTTGGCCAGCGCGGTGGACAATGGCCTAAAACTCTCTCATTCAGAGAGAAGGCCCACGCCCAGCAGTGGGACAATAATGGGTAGTACCCCTACCCCCCCTACGTCATTTAACGCTTTTCTCGCTTTTGTTTGTCTAATAGTGATACAAAAGCGTAGTAATTCACATATATTTGCAATACTCTAGTTACTATCTTTTATTTAATATTCATATTGTTATGATAGTCAAAGTTTTCATCTTAGTAAACATGATAATAAGATAGTTACATAATTTGAGTCTATTTTAGCATAAGTAATGTCAACAGGATGTTGTAAATTAACATATGCCTGAAGTATTTCCTCATAATACTTCAAAATACATAATATATTATATTGAGCTTGTTAATAGATAAACAAAATTTTCAATAGAAATGTTCCTAGATATATTGTATTTTAAGAGTAGTGATAGCCTAATGGTTGAAACTTGCCCTCTAGATTGGGAGGTCCGAGGTTCAACACAGGCACTTACCACTGATTTTTCTAAAAATATGTGTGTATTAAAAATTAATTATCACTGCTTTTCGGTGATGGAAAACATTGTGAGGAAACCTACACCCAAGAGTTCTTTAAAAAAAAAGTTTTAGGAGGTGTGTGAAGTCCATCAATTTGCACTTGGTCAGCGCAGTGGACTATGACCTAAACTCTCTCATTCTGAGAGGAGACCAGTGCCCAGCAGTGGGACAATAATGGGTTGACGACAAGCAATTTATGTAAAGTTTATCACTTTCTTAACTGGGTTTGATTACAGTTGATCACTTCTAACTGATGACACACTCATTTTCATCTACAGTAAAAAAATCTAACAGCAATAAATACATTTATCTAATATGGAAACCTACACCTAATAAGTAAGGCAAGCAGCCATCAATTTTAGAAGACATAATTATAATACCTTTTTCATGAAGCAACCTGATGAAATAATGTGATATTGTCGGTTTAAAACTGCCGGGAAACAATTCCTTAGCAAGCGTGAAGAATGGTTTTGGATTTTGTCGGAAGAAGTTGATCTCAAATATTGCCTGCGGTTCCGGTAAGTTGTACTTCTGAAGGTTGTGGTACAGGCCAGTTTCTGGGCTTCGGAAATCTGGTATGCCAGCAGCTGAAATACAAAATTTAATGATTAAGGTCACTTGAAACAATGTTCATGTTTTTTGCCATCTTCAGTTAGAAAGTCGTGTACATTCTATGCCCAAGATACTTGTCTTAAAACTCGTGGACATTCCATGCCCAAGATAGTTCTGCCAAAAATCTTGACCTTTTAGCAATAAGCTTACAATAATAGTCAAATTTTGATTTTTAATTAGTATCTATTCTAAACAATATCACTAATATCCTAAAGACTACTTTATTTCAGAGTATAACCGAGACAATTCTTTTTTCTATACTAAAGTTTTGTATTTTGATTTTAATCTGCATATTTCCTCACTCAAACAATATATTTTTTAACTAATTATAGATTTTTCTACTAATGTAATAAGCACATAAACACAAGTTGTACTCAAAGTGTAAACAATATTTTATACAAAATGTAAATTAATGAATTCTTGATGATTATAATGTAGTGAATATAGATAATAAATATTAGATAACACTTACAAGTGGAAATGCCCGCTCCGGATAGTGTAATAATATTTTTACATCGGTCGCTCTTAATCCATTTTACAATTCCATCCAAGTTCACTTCATCCAGAACTTTTTCTATCGGCGATGATGGTTCAGACGGTTCATAAAACCCAAGTTTCTGAGCCAAATACCTCCTTATAGAGTCTACATCTAGATCTCGTATACGAGAACCGAGACTTTCAATCGGATTTGGCGGGACAAGTCCTTCCGCGGAGTCCTCACCTAAAACACAACAGAAACTTACTTCTACGCACTACTAATTTAAATAAACTGTGATAAAAGCGAGGAAACTAACCATCGCTCTTTCCGGGTGGAGAATTAGCAGACATCGTAATGTAATATCGTTTATTGCGACTCCAAACCTTTGTCCAATTTTGCCACGGCCTCTTTGACAGATAAATGACGCGCATTCTTGGAAATTGTTGCAGTCCAAGTTAACAACAGATTACACAGATAAAATGAAAGTATAGATATTTTGTTACGTAATTGTGACGCTTAAAATATTTTGGAAAAGTACCAAATATATGCTTCCATTGATTGAGAGAGGAAAGTCGCAAATCCAATTAAATTATATAATGATATAGGTACATATATTGAATACTCACATCTCGTTTTGTCTATGACCATTTTTAATAAGGCAGTATTTGCAAATATGCAATTATGAAACCAATCAAGGAAGCTGTAAAATCATTTGTTTTATGAAAATCGTGAAGTATTTTCAGTCTTTGATTTTAGTAGTTTGATTTCTATTGAAATAATTTGTTGAGACGTAATAAAGCTAGTTAACACCTTGCTTGCAACATCATTTTCAAAGAGTTTTCAGCTGGTGCTTTATAGACCTAAAAAATCTCAAAACTAATCCATCCCTGGGTGCGTCGGAGACTTAATCAGTCTCCTAAAATACAGTTTTGAAAATTATTCATAATTTCCAAAAAACAAGGACATAATTAGACCTACTTGAAATTAAGGTACTGAGACTACTGAGCGTTTGGGACCTAATCCATCCTTATTTTTTCTTGTGACTTTGAACATAACATTATGTATAGAACAAATATTAAGTAGACATTATGTCTTGTTCATACGTAAAGAACTTTACAAGTTAGAGCAAGAAATGAAACAATAGGATTTTAGTCCACGCACAATACAAAAGTCACCTAAGAAATCTGATAGATCTCGTAATGCAGCGAATGTGTTTTAAGAAATGTCTTTAGGACTTGGTATGTAGACATTTTTTATTAGGAGTATAAAAATGTAAAGCGGAATAAAAAAGGAAGATGTTAGGCGGGACAAAATTGCTTTTAAACATATTGAAAGACTGCAGTTATGTTTCGTCTCCGAATAAGAATATTTATTTCCAGAGATTTCAAAACTCGAGGAAGTGTTATAAAAAAAAAAAAAGTTTTTAACCAGTAGATATTTATTCATAAAGATAATATTGTATTGCTTTTGCTGGAAATCGGATCGAAAAGAAATAAATGATCTCTAGTAAAGTTATGATGGAGATTCCCAGTAGGACTCCACATAATCCGCCAATATTACCTGTAAAAAATATAAAAGGTATTATTAATATTTATTTTATGTTTATTAAGTTTTCCTATGTGGTTATTATATAAGGATTCTGAGTATTTTTACTACTCATACCTAGCTAGATAGACAGGGCCGTCTTAGATTATGCTGGGGCCCTTGGGCACGCAAGAATTCGGGGCCCTTTTGGAGTTAAAGAAAGTACATCATCCGGGGATTCTCCTAACCATAGACAAAGTCAACATTTAATTTTGGCGGCACAACTTTGGCATCAGAGCGGTTTGCATGGATGATGGAAGGTGTGCTTAGTAAATTAAATAGGATGTGTTCAGAAATAATATTATATTTTTTATTTATGTTACCGAATAAAAAGTAACTTGAAAATAGACGATAAGATTATAAACTTAAATAGTAAGTTATCACGGTGATCAATACATTCAAATTATTCATATAAATGTATTGATTTAAATGAATCTGAAAATAATCGACGTTCGTGCAACAAGAAAAGTGTAACGCGCCCGACCAAAATATTTTGATATTAAATTTGAGAGAAATTGTTAGTCCTTCGGGGCACTCTGAGGATGGGGGCCCTGGGCACTGGCCCCTAGTGCCCTTGTGGTAAAGACGGCATTGTAGATAGAAGTCTATTAGGTACGTATTGAGTACCCGCGTGGCGGAGCGGTTACCATACCGGTTTGACGCGCAACGTGTCCCGGGTTCGATTCCCGGCCAGGCAGGTATCTGACTGATGAGTTTAGATTCATGTTCTGGTTCTGGTTGTTTGTGTAGTCGTCTTGTCCATGATACCTCCGACACAGGAGTAAATCCTACTGTGGGACTATGAGTGTAGAAGTAAGTACAAGTTACCTATCTAAGACCTTTCTTAGTAATTCTAAATGGAACTTTTATTTACCTTACTATTTTTATTAGAAACATCTGAATTAGGCTTTGAAATCAAAAGACAACGTAAAAAAATATTTAATTTCCAAATGATTTAATAGAGGTCGCCACCTGCCTATGTGTTTCACGTACTTACATATGAAAAGTATATGTCGTTTAATAGAATTTGTGTTGTTTTTGATAAATTGTATTTTTAAGTAATGAAAAAATACGATATTGTTTTAATGAAGTTGGTAGTTACTTACTTAATATCTCAAACCAGTATGAGACGACATCCAAACGATTCAACACGCCGTCAGTAGTTGACTGGTAAATGCTTAAAACGCACTTCTTGGTCATATTCAAGTTTCCCCTGTTATACCGATAAATTAATTAATACACATAATAATAAATTAAATTATGAGAATATCCATACGTTTAATTTCAAAGACACTGGTATAAAAATTGATGTTATATTTTTGCCAACGAGGACCACTCGAGGACCTTCCTTCCCCATCGGTTATCGGTCCTAAGAGCGATGTGGCCGGCCCATTGCCACTTCAGCCTACTAATTTTAAGAGCTATGTCGGTCAGCTTCGTTCGTCTACGGATTTCATCGTTGCGAATCATGTCTCGTAGCGAAATTCCGAGCATAACCCTCTCCATAGCACGCTGAGCGACCCTGAGCCTCCGAATGAGGCCTACAGTGAAGGACCACGTTTCGGCGCCGTAGGTCATCACTGGTAACACACATTGCTCGAATAATTTCGACTTCAGGCACTGAGGAATTGTGGACGAGAAGATACTACGTAATTTCCCGAACGCAGCCCAGTCGAGTTGGATTCTTCGAGTGATCTCCCTCTCAAAGTTGGACTTACCCATCCGAATCGTTTGTCCCAGGTAAATATACTCTTCGACAACTTCGAGAGGAGTGCCGTCAACAACTACCGGTACGGGAGTGACATGGACATTAGACATGATTTTCGTCTTGTCCATGTTCATCTTAAGACCCAGTGAGGGGCTGTTGAGGTCGCCTAGCATTGTGCTGAGGTCCGTCAGCGAATCTGCCAAGATGACTATATCATCGGCAATTCGAAGGTGCGTGACGTGTTCGCCATTGATGTTAATGCCAAGACCTTTCCACTCCATAAGCTTGAACAAATTTTCCAACGCAGCGGTAAACTGTTTCGGCGATATAACATTGCCTTGTCTGACTCCCCGCTGCAGTTTGATTGGATTTGTGCTTCGGTCGTGTACTCGGACTGACATGTAGGCGGCTGTGTATATACACTTCAGCACCTCGATGTACCTATAGTCGATCTGGCATCGCTGAAGGGACTCCAGCGCTTTAGTTAATAAGGAAAAAGTACCAAATAATGGAAGTATCGCCTTAAAATTAAGAGTATAAAAGAAAATAATAAGAATATTTTAAAACATCGAATGAAAAATAAAATGCAAGGTTTCATCTGTTTCTGAAAAAAAAATGAGATGAGCTTCTATTCAGCCGGTACCCAGTACGAGTTTAAAATATTTCTTCAAATCAAACATTGTTCTTGTTTAGCTCATCTAGGTTACACAAGAGGTTCTACAAGATCCTAATATTTGGTTGTTGTTATACACATACTTCAAAGACTCTTTTTGCAAGTGGGATTGTTGACATACAATTGAATCTGTATATTAATTTCAACACTGTAGTTGCCAACGTCCATACTACGTTGAATACACCGGTTCTCGTCCGATCACCGAAGTTAAGCAACGTCGGGCGCGGTCAGTACTTGGATGGGTGACCGCTTGGGAACACCGCGTGACGTTGGCTTTTTTTATTTTTTGTATTTTCTACAAATGCTATTATAAAAATTGCTATTGAGTTGAAACATTTAGACACTTTAATATAATTTTTGTTTAAACTATTTCATTCACCAATCATATCTTTGATATAGAAAATTCTCATTTATTAATTTTGTTTCTATTCATGTACATAATAAAACGTAACCTTTTTTTACCTCTCGTTCATTAATAATTAGTGTATGAACGGAAACATTGTAAAATCAGTCTAAATTTCTTTACTTTTAACAATATTTTACTTTACAGTTGTAATTTAAATAAAAATAATAAATTTTGTGTTAGTAAAATTATATATGTAATGTTCATTTTTTTTAATATCCGCTTCGAAACAGATAAGAAGTTTATCAACAAACCGCTAGGTGGCAGTGTAAGCCTACTAAGTAACACAGTCTTAGAGCCATTTATGTTTTTTTTATAGTTAGTTTATATAAAAACGTTGCCTATAATTTAATTTCCCTAAATGCTCTACGAGTTTACATACATATGAATTATGTTTACTTTAAAACCTCACACAGTCATCACGGAACTTACTAAAAGTATACCCCTGAAACAGAACGCAATAAAATTACGTAATTTTAAAGCTAAGGATACACTAGGGGACAAATGTCCCACGACATTTTCGCGACGCCGATTTCGCCTGAAATGGCGACAACGCGCGACTTATGTTCGCATTATCGTCAGATGTTGCCAGCCAAGTCGACCAAAGTCCGGCAACGTCGCGATACTTCACCCAATATCGCTAGCTACATGTGTCGCAGGACATTTGTCCCCTAGTGTATCCTTGGCTTAAAAATATTCATCGCAATGAATTCAATGAAACAATACTTACAGATAAGAGCTTTTATAAAGCTTATGCTCCCATAGTTCACTGGTTAAGGGTATTTTGGAGTACTTCGTGTAATGCTGTGTCAGTTCGCAGTCTGGTAGGCAATGAGGGCAGTAGAGGGAGTCTTGGATTTCGGTTTCCAAGCCCTCTGTATTTGCTGCATCCAATGGGTAGATGTAGAGAAGCTTTTCTGTAGGATAGTGTAAAGTAGTTTAACGCTGGATTCGGGACTCTTCTAAACGGTAAAAACGGAACAATATTATTAAGACTTCGCTGTTCGTCTGTTCCTTTGTCTGTCGCCAGGCTGTAGGTATCTCATGAACCATGAAAGCTGGACACTTGAAATTTTCAAAGATGTATGCTTTTGCCTATGAAGAATACTAAAAACAGAATAAAATAAATACTTTGCAACAAACATGATTTTTTGTATTTTATAGATAGCACGGAACCATTCGGAATAAGTATAAAAATAGTTAACATATTTTTAAATATCTGACAATATGATTGATATTGTTCTAATTAATCAAATTCTTTATTTGTTATACCTAATTGTCAATCTATTGTTACTTTGTGTTTGATTTTACATGACGAAATAAATGAACTTTTGTTCGTTCATAAACGTCCAAGAGGAACGAAAATGAACCAGGTGAGGGTAGATTGATAAATCTGCGATTAGTGCTACTCGTCAGTGTATTCCTGTCGTGTTGGTGTCGCAGTCATATTAGCTTTAAAGAAATTATTGTCAAGTGTATTGTAAGTACCGGTTACATATTAATGTCAGTCAATTTTGTGATAATATTAGTCTAAAATCAAATATGTGAAGGATATCAATGCTCTTAACTCAGGTATTAAAGGGAAGTAACATTTACGTTTATTATTACTAATGCAATGTTGCCTGTACATTATAATATGTATTATAATTAAGATTATATTGTTGTGAATCATTGTTAAGGTACCTGGGATTGTTCACTCCTTCGAAAATCTGCGGGGTTAAGAGGAGGCCCTTGAGACCCCATCCTCCATAAACCGCTGACATGGCCACTACTTATATCCGAGGCCAGGCGTATAAAAGTCCCCGTGTTATGTTATGTAAGTTGGTTTGTTATATTACCTCTATGTTTATTGAGGCATCTCAGATCATTGAGAGTGCATATGGAGTTAGGACGCTCCGTCGGCAGGAAGTAAGGCGTGCACTTGCAGAGCGACTGCACGGTCTTGATCCGGCAGTTCACAATGCAGGCGCTGTAGGAGTACATCCAGGAGAACTTCTTTTTACTCTCGTCGTGGAATAAGCATTTCCTCTGAAAAGATAAGACAAAATTTCATCTACCTAAGCATATATTTTAATCTATACTAATATATAAAGCTGAAGAGTTTGTTTGTTTGTTTGTTTGTTTGTTTGTTTGTTTGTTTGTTTGTTTGTTTGTTTGTTTGTTTGTTTGTTTGTTTGTTTGTTTGTTTGTTTGTTTGTTTGTTTGTTTGTTTGAACGCGCTAATCTCAGGAACTACTGGTTCGAATTTAATAGCTATAATTTATAAAGCTGAGGAGGTTGTTTGCAAAAATAAATTATGCCCAAAATAAGTATTCCACGCGGACGAAGTCGCGGGCACAGCTAGTTTTTAATAAGCAGGAGTCGCTATGTTGTAGGTACGTTTTTTGTGCTACACGATCTATGCGCCTGGGTCGGAAATTCAGCAAAATAAATTAAAGAACCGCATTTCGTGAGTACCCGCTAAAGATTATGTCGTTTACGCTATAATATTAGTTTAAACTCAAATACATGTGAGGATGTTTTCATCGTGTACATAGGTTTCATCGTGATACATACAGAGAGTTGTTAAAATCGATTATCTTAGAATCGCGATATCTCAGGAATGGCAACTCTTAGATAAAAAATATGAGGCTATTTTTGTAGAAAATTTTAAGATCTACAACTCTAGATTGAATATTTTTTTTGATTCAGCTTACCGTTTTCGAGAAAAATCCAAAAAACCTCAAATTTCGACATTTGACCTCGAATAACTTTTGAGGCACTCAGGATCAACGGGGATTATATAACTTTATTCGTTATGGTAAACCACCAAAAATCGACTTTCCGGGATTTTTGTTATTTCAAATGTCTATATTGCCCGGACTAATTTATGGACTTAAGCTATTCTCATTAATATGTATTTGTATGTTAATTCTTTGCCCTTATAACTAATAGGAACAAAATTCCGCACATACACACAACCCTTTTATATTGTCTTTTAAACGGGGTAATATATACCTACGTTTTATCTTACCTTTGTTCTGTATGAAGTATGTGCCACTTATGGTAATAGCGTGGAACTAAGACATTAACTTCACCTGTTAGTTTTTTTGAATAGTTAAAATATAATCAGCCAAGCCAGAGTAGCCCACTCAAAGGGGTCTGTACTATCGTTGGACGTTTAAGTACCTATCTTTGTATAATAAGTAACCCCAGGATAGTTGTAATTTTACGAGTTATGAGTTTGACGTTCGCTTTATTAATGCTTAAAAAAATGGCGGACACCAATATTTGTACCTTCGCATACAATTTTACAGTAAATAGTTTTTAATAAAATTTTAAAACAAATAACTCATCTAAATTATTTTTATAAATTATCTATAATATTGATTCGGTTTATTAATAGTTTTTTAAAGATTATATTTTCATAACATTGTATTGACACACTCGTAATAATTTAATTTATTCTGCTTGTCTGTTGTTTGATTAATATTACCAAAAATAAATCATTAATTCTAAATGGATTATAAAATAAAGTTAGTAAAACTAAAACTAAACTTAAATTAGTAAAACAATAATCTGCTAATATTGGGTTGCTTACCGGAAGTGGCACTTGTAACAATTGCTACATTCATAGGTAACGCAATATGTTTTAAATATGTTGATTTTGTAGAACCTTGAAGAGCAGTGATAGCCTAATGGTTGTAACTTGCCCTCTCGATCGGGAGGTCCGAGGCACCCACCACGGCAACCCAGGCACGCACCACTGATTCATGTGCGTATTAGAAATTAATTATCACTGCTTTTCGGTGAAGGAAAACATCGTGAGAAAGCCTACACACCCGAGAGTTCTTTAAAAAAAAATGGTTCTCGGAGGTGTGTGAAGTCCACAATTCGCACTTGGCCAGCGCGGTGGACTATGGCCTAAACTGTCTCATTCTGAGAGAAGACCCGTGCCCAGCAGTGGGACAATAATGGATTGACGAGTAGAACCTTTGGTTTTAGTGTTATGGTACCTAATACTACTTTGGTGAAAATTTTGAGTACCTATCTACTTTTTAAGGAATAAGACACAAGGCTCCGTATAATTCTGAGACATACGGTCGGACAGGGAATCCTTATTAATAGGTATACGTTGGAAGCTTGGCACCCCTTGATTAAGGAACTCTAAAAACTGCTTATTTTTTTTATAGACGTATTACTAAATTGGCAATTATATAAGTCATGGCTAAGTTGGAATGCTTCTTAAAAATATAGGTGTGTTATCTCGCGGGTCTCGTAACTTATCGCATTAGTCGCATCTCTCAGACTAAAGCTAAATTTATAGTATTTTGTATAAAGACCTTCCCTAAATGTCGCCACTCCAACTGGTTCTGTGCCTTCTTAATCCAACGGTTTCAAGCTCTCTTATATATTTATTTATTTGACTGAAGTAGCAAACGAGCATGCAGTCCACCTGATGGTAAGCGGTCAATGCCGCTCATGAACATCTGTATCCAACTTCATACAGAATATGGGTTCTATCTGAAGTCAAACTCAGATGCGTTGCTACTCCCGAGGACTATGATGGTCGCCTCATGTAAAAGTGTGCCGGCAACCACACCCTTCTATCGAAACGCAAGAAATGCTTCACGCTACAAATAGGTGTGGCGGTGGTACTTCCCCGGTCGAACTACACTGGTTCTATTACCTTCAATTTGGGACATTGGCTCATCTGGTAAGGGGGAATCTGTGCTCTTTTTGAATCAAAGTAATTGCCCCTCGAGGACCTTTTATCTTCCATCAGTCACGTGTCCTTCGTTAAAATGTTACAAATCGTCACTTACCATTAAATAGGCTGCATAATTCGCACTAAGCCAGCGCGGTGGACTATGTGGACTATGACTATGACTATGCCTAACTCTCTCATTCTGAGAGAAGACCCGTGTCCAGCAGTAGGCCAATAATGGGTTGATGAGAGGCTGCACAATCATCTGCTATTTAAAATACTTTGAAATAAAAGATGAAATGTGCTAACCTAAGAATGTGGCCGGCACGTACTTCTCGTAAATTCCCGTCGGATAACTGTTAGCGTACGTCCGCTTGGTGACCGCTTGCGTTACTTTTTGCAATGATTGCGATTGCATCTCAGACTAACGCTAAATTTATAGTATTAGCTGGGAATGACATGGAGTTACATTTGCATGTGGCGAGAATTGGATTATTATAGTCGGCTTATTATACGTAGCATCAACCTAGAGCAATTTTAAAAGATGCAAATAGCAAAGTAGGTTGAAGACCATTTGTTGGTAAGTGATCACTGCCAATTATGTACATCTTTATACTATACTGTAGTCACCCGTCGCAACGGTCGAAATTCGACCGTAACTTAAATTAAAAAACTAACCTTAATATTGTTCAAAGTAGGACGAATATTTCTCAAATTCAAATAAATAGTTATAATTTTCAAATAATTTTGAACGCACCCGCTCGCGCTGAAGGGAAAAAGAGGTTTCAATAGCGGGTATTTTGACAAAGAAATCTGACATTATTGACGCTATGTGTTTTCATATTATGACACTAGCATACCCGGCCACGCGTTGCTGTGGTTAAAGAAATGTTACATAAACATTTGTAATTAAACCTATAAATTAAGATATAAACTATCCTATCTTTCAAGTTGGATCAAAATGCACACGTTGAGTAAATTTGATTATAATCGGTTCAGAGGTTTAAGAGTCCATTGCGGACAAATAAAGTGACACGTAATTTATATATATTAAGATTGTTCTATTTCGTTTACTATGTGTTTGTGTCAAATGCAAGGTAGTATGTGTAATGTGTTTTAGTTGATTTTAGGTATGTTTTATGCATTATTTGAAAAAATATTAGCATTACGTAATCCTTCTCTATATCAACTATAACCGTGCGTAATTTCATACTCCTCCGTCTGCGGCAAGTACCTATCTTAAAAACGGATCACAAATTTTTGCTTCACGTATGAATATATAGATATAAAACAGTGGTTCTACTTGAAGCGTATTACAATCAAAATTATTTAACATATTATACAATACTACATTGCCGCTTTTAATAACTAGGTTGGTCGCTTTATGCGGAAGTCATAGACACCCTATAATTGAAACGCAGAACATGTTTTTTATAAGAAAAAAGGAGGCAGGCGTAGCGTTGATTGTCCCTGTAGTCTCGGGACTGGAATAGAACAATGGTATTCTTTTCCTGTTGTGTGAGCCAACTAAAATTCCCTATTATCCTTCTGGGATCGCAAGGGTGGGAGCTCGAACCGTCCAGAATGAAAGTATACCGTCGTAATCATCAAACGGCGTGGTTAGCCTTACGCCTATCTTGGTACAACCCAAATGGCAACACACTCAGATAACTCCGGTTTCGTTCCTTTGGAGATTCCGGAGTCTTCTTCGTAGCACCATGGATGGCCGTCGAAAAGTTTTTATTGGTTAAAAATCTCACGAAGTCCCATGTCGCCCTCAAGATGACCAGTACCATTTTAAAGCTTAACTATAAGTACTGTTGTCTGCCTTTTAAAATGTTTTTTAACTTTATCGATCTGTTTATCACTGTACAAACCCCCGCTTACGCTAAGTACTCACGGAGCGATTTTCATCCGCGGCCGCCGCAGTTGCGGGCCCGCAGCTTCTGTAGGATGCAGATATAAATGTAAAAAATTAAAGCAATACTCACGACGCGTTTTTCGCCCGCGATGCGCGCGGTTGTTTGCGGCTCCCGCTGCACCGGCGGGCGACCTGTAGAACCGCGCGGGCCGCGGTCAGCCGCAGCCGCGGCGGTTTGCGCCCGCGCGCTCTGCGGTCAGTTGGCGGGCGAGTGCAGTAGTCAGGACCTCAACTGATGGTAAACCGCCCGTCTTGCGGTTTTCTCCCGCCACGTTTGTGGTCGATAATCGCAACCGCAACGGCAGCATAACCGCGCAAATAAGCGGTCTCGTGAATTTCGAACAGAAGCTGCTGAAGCGGGCCCGCAACCGCGGCGGCCGCGGGTGAAAATCGCTCCGTGAGTACGTAGCCTAACAGTAACATTGTTACACTAAGGGCGGGTTTGTACAGTGATGCGTAAAATATACATGAAACATACTGTAGAATAAGCGTATTTCCGCACTTCCTTAGTAGCAACTTGCTTTATAGACCGAAGGTCAAAATACACGGCTTGGCCTGGTTGCACGTTACGTTGGATCACTCGACCACCGCTGGGGTCAGCAAAATGAGTTGGGTCGAAAATTAATACCTGTGAAAGAATAAAGAAATTGGATAATATTCTCAAAGTTACCGAGCGAAGAGAGTCAATTAAAAAGGTTATAGATGTTGTTGTTGTGATCTACATAGGACCCAAAGTGAGTCTAGGCCTCTGACACTAAGAGTCTCCATTTAGGTCTGCCCTGCGCCATCTCCAGCCAGTCATTCGCCTGGAGGTCACGCAGAACCTTCTCTACTTCGCTCTTCCATTTGTACCTGGGATGACCGACAGGACGGCGGCCACTCGGCATCCCCAAGTACGCTCGCTTCACAGCACGATCCTCTCCCATTCTTTCAACGTGACGAAAATCCATCGTGAAAAGGTTTTAGATGGGTCGATTAAAATTTGGGCGCGCTTTACATCACAAACGGCTTGACTAATTTAGCATATTTTTTCAAATTTTAATAGCAAACGAGCCTGGAGTCGATCTACCAACTACAAACATGTCAGGTGTCGGTGATTTTATTTAATTTCTGAAGTGATTCTAGCGTGAAGCATCTGGTGCGTATCGATGGAAGGTGTGGTTGCCGGCATACTTTTATAAGAGGCGACCATCTCAATCCTCGGAAGTAGCAATGCACCTGTGATTGACTTCAGATAGAGCCTATGTTCTATATGAAGTTGCTTACAGACGTCCATGGGCGGCAGTGAGCACTTTCCATCAGGTGGACTGCATGCTCGTTTGCTACTTTAATCATATAAAAAGTGAAGTTTTATATTTTCTAACTGTGAATATAAAAAGGGGGTCAGTGGATGTTCTTTTATCGAAAATCGTAAACTTACTTCGATTCCTTCTATGTTGTACATGGGGTAAGCGTAGTCATCAATCATAGGATCTAGGATAACATTCAATCCATTGTGAAGTCCAGGTTCAGTTTGCCTCTTTATTGTTCCTATAGTTGCATTGGGTCTGTTAATAGATATAACATAGCATTAAGCATTTGATACATATATACAAAGTCTCACTAGGGTTTATGTGGTAAAGTGACATAAAGACCCAAAATGGATCCTAACCAGCCTCCTAAAATGGGTTGATGAAAAGCATTTGATCCGTGATCCGCTCCGATTAAATATTGTTTGTATTGAACAACAATGTACGCGTGTTTTATTAAAAAAATAATAACTCCATATTAATTTTCAGGTTTCTTTTCATCTTAAATTACACCCTCCTACCGGTGGTCCATGGGTCGACACTTTGCCAAATGGTCCCTCGTCACCAAAAGGTTAAGAACTGCATTAAAAGAATCACTTACTCTCCATCGTAGCCCAACACGTAGTTGAAAGCACAGCAGTGGCCATGCACCGTCCTCCGCGCTTCGAACACACTTCCGCAGTCGACGTCTTCGCCCGCCCACGCGCACTTAATTAACATTTCTTCACATTTCGGAGCCACCTAGTACATTTAGAATTAAAAAAATATAAGTATACAATATAATAAAAACATACCAAAACATAAACATATCGGATCCGGTTATTCTGAATAGAAGTGGGCGCGTTGATCTGTGCTAATTTCTTTTTGACGCGTCTTGGCAAAGTCGTGTAGTCAGCCGAGAGTGGCATAGACAATAGAAGTTTACGTCACTCGAAAAAAAGCGGGAACATGGAACCATCCCTCCGTTTCTTGCTTTATAAAATTAATTATCATTTGATTGTATTAGCTGCTGTATTTGTGTTAGAAGACTTTGTGATAATTATACTAAGCGAATTAACCTTAATATTTGTTATTCTGCACGAGACCCATAGTCGCCCACACCATCTCTGAAGATATTGATGTCGAGTAAAACAAATGTCGACAAACATAATAAATATTTTTATTGTTCCATTGCTGTCCCTCTCGCTATAAGAGGACTAGGGTAAATATGCTTTTTAATGCTTATTAATATGTATTATATTTTTCTAACGCAGATGAGCGAGGTAATTATAGGATTGAAGAACAATTTTTGTCAAATATTGTCAAACGTATGCAAATCCTCTATGTGACGTTACACAGACCTGTGGTCTTCACGATTCATAAGAGGATCAACTAGGAATATCAGATATTAGCTTTTCATCTCATACGTATCGTTATATGCAAGATCGCAATAAAATTAGATTGTCTGGAAGGCTTGTTCCGTAGTACCGTATCGAATCACGGTTCTACGACGTTATAGGTTCGATGTTGTAAGTCAATATCATTCCAACTAGCAAAAAAATAAAAATATGTCAACCAATTCATGTAAATAAATTTATAAGATCTTTAAGATCTAACGATACCAAATGATGACATTCAGGTTTACTTAACATTTTTTTTAAATTACTCTCCACCATGTCAGGTTTTGCTCTAAAATTGCAATGTAAGACAAAGTAATACAAGCATCAAAGACAAATGGTCCTTTGCCTCTTTATCTTGTAGTATGTATAAAGTGGAAATGTAAGAAACATATTATATGCTACAAATATAAGCCTCGTCCAATTTTGAGCAAACATTTAGAGAATTTTTCTGTCACGCAGGTTTACGCCTGTACGCGCGTCCACCCGCTAACGTGAATTATTTCGTTTTATTTTCTTCACCGTGGATGACGCATGCGTGACAGGAAATTTTCTATGAACCGATATACCGCAAGTATTACGCAAACAAATCCACAAACGGACACAAACATGTTTGCTTATGCTACTTCATTATTAAAAAACAAGAAATCCGTCCAGTTCATTTTGACAAAAACGATTACCTACATGTAGGCCGAAAACAATTGATGAGTTTATATTGTAATATGTATAGAAGTATTATAATACATATTCATATATTTGCAATGGTCTACTTATTAGCTTTCATTTGATAGCCATATTGGTATGGGTTATACATAAATAATTGTCCCTCCCACCTCTTTTTCTCTGACCGCAGAATATGGCTCTACTACTCTCACAACTGAGTCTTTTCAAAGGATATATTATATGTAGTCGGATAAATAGAGGCTAATATTATGTCGTCACATAATACATATTAATATGCTACCAATAAAAGTTTCTTTTGTAGATAGATATCATTAAACACATTCGTGAGGCAGATATTATTGCTGACGTGTACATGCAACAAATATAATTATTTTATGTTCGTGACCGTACGTTTAAAGGACGACAGGGATGATAAAAACCATACCGGCAACCACACCGTTGACACCGTTCCACCGAAACGCACAAACTGCTTCACGCTAAATATAAATTAATTATTTATTTAGTTTTGGTGGTAACTGCCCGATCGAAACATAAACGCTCTACCATCTTGTAAATGTGCGTATATTGACTAAAGGAGCGTAAAGAATTTCGTAACGCAATTTGGGGGGAGGGGGGGTCATTTGTCAAACGTTATGATGCGATACAGGAGAGGAAGAAGGGGGATTTGAACAACGCATTATGTAACGTGTTTGTTTTTATTTAAGTTTTTATATTTGTCGTCAACCCATTAAAGTCTCACTACTGGGCACGGATCTTCTCTCAGAATGAGAGAGTTATAGGCCATAGTCCACCGCACTGGCCAAGTGCGAATTGGTGGCCTTCACACACCTCTAAGAACTTTTTTTTCTAAAGAACTCTCCGGGAGTGTAGGTTTTGTCACGATGTTTTCCTTTACCGAAAAGCAGTGATAATTAATTTCGAATATGCACATAATTTTAGAAAATACTATGGTGCATTCCTGGGTTTGAACCTCGGACCTCCCGATCGATAGGGCTAGTTTCAACCATTAGGGTATCACTGCTCGTTTTAATCCTGCAAGTTTTTATACTTATTTAAGTAAAATACGACCACAGCGATTTGCTGCCAAAGAGGGAGAAAGTGTTTTTTTGTATCTGACTGAAGTAGCAAACGAACATGCAGTCCACGTGACTGTAAGTGGCCACTGCCACCCATGGACATCTGTAATCAACTTCGTACAGAACATGGGTTCCATCTGAAGTCAATCACAGTTGCTACTCCTAAGGACTACTAAGATGGTCGCCTCATGTGAAAGTGTGCCGGTGCAGCAAAACGTTACCTTTTACCTTACCAAAAGGGGGGGGGAGGGTAAATTCTTCAAAAATTGAGTTACGTAATGCTTGAACGCTCCCTTATGTATTTATTAAAACTAGTCACCCGTCGCAATGGTCGAAATTCGACCGAAATTTAAATTAAAAAACTTATATACCAATATTGCTATAATTGAAATAAATTGTAATAATTTTGAAATTATTTTCAACGCACCCGTTAAAGAAAAAAAAGAGGTTTATTAACTAAGCCGCATTTAAAAACAATAGCGGGTATTTTGACAAAGACACTGACGTTTCTGACGTCATGTGTTTTCATAGTAAGACATTGAATGTTCTATTTCTTTTATTATGTATGTGTTTGTGGCAAATGCAAGGTAGTGAGTGTAATGTGTTTTTAGTTGATTTTAGATATGATAATTATATGCATAATTTGAAAAATATATTAGCATTTGGTAATCCTTCTTTACAATAACTGTACCCATGCATTATTTCATCATCCTGCGTCCGCGGCAAGTATCTTAAAAACGAATGACAAGTTTTTGCTTCACGTATAAATATATAGATTAAATTAATAATGTCTAAATAAAACTTACTAAAACCGTTATTCAAAACACCTCATTACCGTAGATACAAGTTATAACCAAAGTGGTAATTGGAGCCAAATGTAATTGGCCATTACCTTCACTGAGCTGGTTCGGCCTAACAAGATAAAAGAACGAGGTGTGAATGCAGACGCATCTGAATTTGATATAAGAAGTTAATTGAGAGAGATGATTGAAGGTGTTAATGGGTTGCATTGCCAACATGCCATAAAGTTCCTTTGGTTGAACGTCTGCAATTTATAATAAAAAGTAGCAATTTTTAAATTGTATGCCCCAGTTTTTTCTTCGCGACATTTCCACAAGCAATCATAGTTAAATTGAAGTATTATAAGTTTTTCGTTAGATGTCTTTTTTGTGTTTCCTTCATTAGAAAAGGCGAGATAAGCGACTTTTCTGCAAATTATTGTAAGAGGTTCTTAGAACTAGCATAAATTACAAGATTAAAATTTAAGGTAATGTTCAGAAAATGAATTTTCTACTAAACAAAAATATGACTAGGTATAAGTAAATGCCTTTACATTATTTTAACTGTACTTAAAATATATTACTTAATTATAATTCTAATACTTCATGTATTGGTTTGTATATATAGTTCAAAGAGCAATAATAACTGCTCAATTTTTATAAGCCTTTTATGACTAATACATTTTTTTTCAAATGGTAGGTCTGGAAACTTGTCGGAGAAGGTAGGTACGCACCAAGATACGCACTAATTGGTCCATACTGAACGCTGATTGGCTCGGCCAAGTGTACGGCCTAATGAGACCGATAAAGTATTTGAAGGCGTGGTTTTGAGTACATATAAAAAAATGTTCAGCAAGGAAACTTGGTGGTACTCGGCTTGGTAGGTGGACGGGGTAAGGAATTGGCTACAGTAACGACTTAATATCAGGTACCTTTTTTTTTTTGTTTTGGAGGGGGGAACCTTCAAAAAGTACTCGACGTCGTGGGAGCGACGCGGGTTATGTGGGATTCTTACCGCACTAAAACCCCCCCGGTGGCCGACGTCGACGCTGCGAAGAGGACTCCGGGAACTCCACTTGACCGCCGCCGGTGTCCTCAGTGTGTGCCCCATCGGGCTCTTCTCTGGTGGGCGTGAACTGCCCACGGCACCTTCTGGTTTTTACGGCAACATGCAACCACACATGCCGCCGTCCTTCCCGGGGTCACTTGACCGGACGGTTCGAGCTCCCACTCTTCCCGCCCGCAACCCCGGAAGCCTCTTTTAGTCGCCTTTTACGACAGGCAGAGGGTACCGTAGTCCTATTCTGGTCCCGGAACTACAGGGACAAAATATAGGTTATATGGTCGATAGGATGTCGTAAATTAAACAGTAATACTAAGTAGAACTTAGGTTCTATCTGAAATTAATCACAGATGCGTTGCGACTCCAGATGGACTACGGTGGTGGCTTCATATAAAAGTGTGCCAACAATCAAACACTTCCATCGAAACGCAAGAAATGTTTGGCGGTGGTACCTCACCGATCGAATTACACTGGTTCTACCACCTTTTTTTTTTTTTTTTTTTGTTTTCGAGGTGGTTCTACCACCTGGAAATACCATTTCTTTGAATAACAGTAGTGTTAGGCACAATTGTGTTCTGGTGTAAAGGTGTGGTAAGGGATCATTTATCATAAACGTTTCAACTTCGTTCTCAAGGAAGACAACGCTTCTGTGGCCATCCTCGGGTACTCTGATCTTACGTAGTTTTGATTATAAATGTCCATTGGCTGCTCTAACACTTACCACAGATGGATTGCTTGCTCGTTTGCTATTTACTTGGAATATATACTTAGATGTTTAACACTTCTCGTGATAGTTCAGCAAGTGAGCTAAACGGCCGTTTTGATAGCCTTTAGAAAAATATTTGAAATGCTTCAATGATCCTGGGTCTAAAAACTTACGTTCTTCATCAAATCAACCAGTTGTAAAGTATCCTGGACGTGTGTAGGTACAGTGTAAAGGAAGGGGTGGTTCCTCAAATGTGGGTTGTATGTAAAATCCAGAAGTCGACCAGACTGCAAGAAAAACCATTCTACTTCCTTTAGCCTCGACTCGTTTTTCAGCATCAAGTAGAGAGAGCTAGAAAATAGACACAAATTGTTAATTAGGAGGCGCACACGAGGAATACCGAATAGCAAATGAACTATGCTAGCGTTTATAGGCATGCACGTATAAAAGAGAGGAGGTCATCACTAATCTCTAACATTAGAAAAAAAAACAGTAGCCAACCTTCCTTTCTTGAGGGTGTCCCACAAATGCATTGTTGAGATTCCCTCTTTAATAAATGCATTTAGATGTAGCTTGCAACCAATGTAAAGTTAGCAACATTGAATACGGTCCAGAGTTAGATGATTGACCATTAGTGTTTAGATTTTATGCCCGCTTCCTTTCTACAGCAGGTCAATTTATCATGACTGTTCTCGTCGTCAACCCATTATTGTCCCACTGCTGGGCACGGGTCTTCTCTCAGAATGACAGTTTAGGCCATAGTCCACCGCGCTGGCCAAGTGCGAATTGGTGACTGTTCTCATTAGATGATAATTATGAGATTTTGTTAGGTATTGTTTGAAAAGATCTGGGTAATAAGTTTATTTGCTCTCCAATTCCTCGACTATGGCTCTACCATACCATATATTGCGCTTTCCAATGGAAAATGTAGACAATTGCACTCGCTCCATGAACTTTGCAAAGGTTCACAGTAACTAACCAAAAGGGTTTCATTTGGTCACATTGGTTTAGTTTAGAATAGTTGTAAGCTTTAGGTTCTTAAGCAGTAAATGAAAGTAATTAGTCACTTACTTAGTTGACGACCCGCGTGGCCGAGCGGTTAATGTACTGGGCTGACGTGCAGTGGGTCCCGGGTTCGATCCCCAGCCAGTCAGGTATCTGAATGATGAGTTTAGATTCTTGTTCTGGGTCTGGGTGTTTGTGTATTCGTCTTTGTGCGTCCGTGGCACCCACGACATAGGAGAAAATCCTACTGTGGGGCTATGAGTGTAGAAAGCGTTTTTTTTTAAACTTACGATCTCTTAACCGACGCCATCAAAGCCTTCTTGCTGATCCTGTTAATGTTGCAAAGCGCGACTGCAGGGAAGTCTATCTTCGATATGGGATAGGTCACAGATTCCAACGTAACTACCAAAGGCTTGATAAGGCTGTCGCACCAAATGTGACGCATGAAGTAGAACATCGTAGCACACATCACGCAGAACAGAATAATGTAAATTGCCCTAGAAGTAAATAAGTAATCACTACTTATGTACCTCTTTACGTATGTCATAAGGTGCGAATCCCATTAAAATGTATCGTATATGGCAACACATGTTTTACGGTTTTTGTATCCTCCACACCGCCGTCTCGTAATACCAGTGAAACGCATTAAACACCGTAAATAATCAATTACGCGTTTATAATAACAATTTATTTCATTTCAATTTAATGTCATCTCAAAATAACTCCTCAATGTACGGCGGAGTGGGTGGATTTTTTGTAATTGCGATTCTTGGATAATATGTTTACCAACTTATAATAAAACACCATAATAAGCTTTTGCACGCAAATTATATATCTATACAAACATATAATTTAAGTGTCTGTGTTTAAAATATTTCTATATCTAAATTATAAAACCAATAGCTCTATTTGATTTTTTAGTCAATCTAGAAAACTAGATATATCTTCTATGTCTTTAATGTACTTTTATTTGTTCTTTCCGATCTAAACGTACTTAAATACTCGTTAATTAACACAAACTATCGGTCGTATTTTAGTTCGATACATCACAACGGCACAATCCCATAATCTACAATGTCATGTGACACCGGAACCAAAAATGAAACCTTTAGATCAGCATACAGTATCTTGATACTCCAAACAAAACTTAAAGCACAGTATTAATATCATACAGTAGTCTAACTCTGCCGTGTCCTTGAATTTTATACCTACAGACGCGCTAGACGAGAGTTCGCGTAAGGGCTACCCGCTTAAAGTATTTTATTACATCTGTATACTTTACTTTCTTTCTTACTTATTAAATATTTTATTCAGTAGATTAAGGTAAAAAACAACGCGTTCTTTTAATATTTCAGAGACATAATAATAAATCGTACACAAATAATAGTTATAAATTTCACACTGAATAATATTTTATCACCCAAAATAAAAAATATTAACACTGGACGTGTTTATGCACAAATAAAGCAATAAAAACAGCCTAATATAGTTTACAAATGCTCTTCGCTACATTATTATTTAAATAAAATCCACTGCTTAAAAAACGTCATATCGCCCGCTCGCCACTACGGCACATTCGCTAGCTGTTGGGTACCGAGTGCATACCGAAATCGTGGCGCGTAGGTACAACTTGCGTTTCGTGCGTTTGTAAGAAGTTAGAATACTGTAGATACTAGTACTGTGCTTAAAGTAGGAAATCTCACCGCTGTTTGTGGCTGATGGTCGTATCGCACATTTGTTTGACGCCCGCAACGGAGCAATTATCGGCATATTCCTTCAGTGTAGCGACAAAAGCTGTCCGCGTAATCATTTCGATGCTCATTTTCGTCCGAATCTCTCGTTTTCTTGCCCTATAGTCGTACCACCACGCATGTTTTTGCTGCATATCGCCCTTCGTCCTCTCCAACGGCAACCGTACCCTTGAATGCAAGCTCACTAATTGAATCAGGTGCGGATTGGTACTTCATTATCATAAAAAGGATTGGACTGAAAATTCAATAATTAGGGTTGTGCGTCAAGCGTTGAAAATACCTTAATAATGAGTGATACACGAACTTCGTAGTGACTGGAAGGTTCTGCAGTTTTTGTTTAAGAACGACTCAATCCGCAAGGTGTTAAAGTTAATGAAGGTGTCGATTGCCGTGTTGGGAACTGATTTTAATAAGCTTGTAGTTTTTCAACACTGCTGGTTAGGTCGTTAGGCGGCTACTTTTACCAATTAACGCTCGATAGCTTATTATACTTAGTTTCATGCAAGGATTTTCTGATACCAAGTGTCTCAGACACGTAGACATATACTAAGATCAGTGTATACAAAAGATATATACCCAGAATAAAACTCTATATAGTGGAATCTCTATTAATCAAACTAACTGTTGCCGTGTGGCATTTGAATTATTAATCGAAAATACAGAAAAAATAATATTGGTAGAAAAACTCCTCTTGTATAAGTACATTATTTATAACTGTATTAGAATAATTTTCAACTGTAAGCAGTTTCACTAGGTTGCAGAATCAGTGTAAACTACACTTGCGGAAACTGACTCTTTTGCTAATTCAATTTGATGCAAAAATCACGGCTTAAACTATAAAAGGGCCAAAACACGCGCTTACAGCACAATATCGTTTACTTTGCTACTTTGTGCCATGTAAATTTACGATGTGTATGCAAAAGACGAGTTAAGGACACGATCAAGCATCTTCCTGTGTACCTCCTGCTGTCACATGACGGGTATGTTGTTTATTGGCACACACATTAAGGTTAGGGGAAGAACTGTGTCCAGCAGTGGACCAAAAGGCCGATGGATCTTTCGTGATGATAATGATTGACCAAAATTAATTATTTGTTTAACAAATGTTTAGTGTAACAGAACCATCGCAGATTAATAGAAGCATTTGAGGAAAAAAATACGAAGACTTGCCAGCTTACGAAAAATCGATAAATTTAATAAAAAGCTTACGGCACGTTATACTTTATTTTTTGGGTAAGTAATTCAAGTATTTTAATATAGATTTGAAAAAGATAAAAATATTTATGATCTTAAGTTGCACATTAGTCGAACTGCAGGTTGGTCAGTAGATATTACAATTAAGTAAAATTAATAAATCTGTCCTAAACGACTGCTTTAAGGGGAAATACATAGTAATGATAATGAATAACTTTTTTTATTTAGGATTATAGCAGAACCCTATTATAAACTGTAGCATGATTAGAACTAATTAACCTTTACATTCGACCAAGATTCCTATCATACACGAACCAGTGAATTTTCATTAAATTTTAATCGTGAAGCAATTGACATTGACCATAGCCGCCATAAGCTCAGTGGCTCTAAGTGCTTTTGGAGTATTTAAATGCCCGGGTTTGAATACAGGTGTCTCAATTTTATTTTGCGTCTTGGCTTTTCTTTAGCGGCGACATTTATATCATCAAGATTAATATCTAAATTGAAGTTACAATCTCTAAATAATATTATCTTAGTTCTTCTTATTAATAAATACGAAATAGTGATGTACTTGTTTCTTTTTTAAACAAAAACTACCGGTTGGAAATCGCTCATCGTGGATACCTAGCCGCCCGGGGTAGCAGCTGGGTTATGCTGGAATCTCACCGGCTAAACTCCTACTGTGTTTTCTCCTCGCACCGTACGACGGGAACACGGGCACGCTTTCGCACTCATCCGCGAACCTGCCGGTGCCTGGCCGCTCCCGCAGTCTCTCCACGTGGAGCACAGAGCTGCCTCCAACAGCAACGCGCGCCAGGAAACACAAAAGCGCGCTTTACTTCCAAAGCCCCCACCCGCAGGGCGACGGACCAGCCCCGAGACGGTCACCCAGGAACCGTGGGCATGGCAAGCAGACACTTGCTTTGTCGGTTTCCAATGTTATCATTGGATAGCAATCGTGGTTAAACCTTGGAGGCCTTACAGTTTGATATTCGCATTCGCAATAATTGATGAGAATGTTTTGCGAATATTGAATTGCAGGGCTTTGCAATAAAGGCCAAATCTATACAAATTTAGTTGAACTACAGTTTAGCCATCAAAGAAAAACGTCGCGAAATTTATGATTTTAGACTAGTATTATCGCGGAATTGATACATTTTAATACTAATCGGGTACCTACTCACGATATGCGGTTTTTGAATTCTTTAAAACGTCGCGAAATTTGTATCCTCCGGCACCCTACACCAAAAACGGAAATAAAAAAACATTCGCATCCGCATCTGCGAATGTCAGTAAGGAACATTTGCATTGGCATTCGCGAATGTCAAAGAACATTTGTTACATCACTAGTTTCAAAACATCCATCACGGGTATTATTAGCTATTAATTCATACATTGCAATCCACTCCAATTGCAAGAAGAGAAGATGTTTTCCAAATATAGAAGTCGGTAATGAGCATGTAAATTTCTAATCAACCTTGGACATTGCATCACTTAGGATCTGAAAGACGATGCTGACATGGAGAGGGAGCGTAGGGCGCTGTCTGTGCGGGCTAATATGATCGCCCGCAGCTTTGCTCGCTGTTCGAGGGCTGTCAAAATTACTCTCTTTAGAGCGTTTTGTACATCCTTCTACACGAGTAGTCTGTGGGTGGACTATACTCTTAAACAGTACAGCGCCCTACGAGTACAATACAACAATGCCTTTAGGGTACTGTTGGGGCTGCCTCGGTTCTGTAGCGCATCGGGTATGTTTGCCGAATTACGAGTAGACTGTTTTTACACCATCTTGCGAAAACGGTGCACATCACTGCTGAGCAGGGTCCGGGCTAGCCCCAATAGAGTTCTGAGGGTATTTGCCGAGCGGTATGACTGCCAGTATCTAAACCATTGCTCCACTGTGCACATAAAATATGACAAGAAAAATTTATGTAATTCGACATTTATTTGATTGATTGATTTCCAAATTTTATTTTAATCTTGATTTCATTTTTTTTAATTGATTTGTATTTAATTTTAATTTTGTTATTATTATTATTATTTAATCTAATTTAATATGCATGTATATATATATGATCCAACGTTGATTGAAATAAAGATATTATTATTATTATTATTATGAGAAAAGTAGCATTGATGCCACAGCGGCGCGTCACACTGTTGTTATTAGACAGAAATAGATAATCGTGAAATTGTAGCTGCGGATATGATAGAAAATTAGATTATGATAGAATTAATGTTTTTAAAGGCAAATTAATTAAATTACTTAATGAACATAACATATCAAGATATTTCGCTTGTTTGCTTGCTACTTCAATTCTTAAATCAAGAAATTTTGGGATTCTTATTCCCATTTACCAGTTGTCACTGAACTAATGGTCATCTATAAGCAATTTCGTATAGAACAGAGTTTCTATCGGAAATCAAACCCTAGAGCATTAAATGCCTTGATTGATGCGAGTATAAATTTTAATACTTACGAGGACCAAATTGGTCGCCTCATATGAAAATGAGCCACCACTCCTTTCCACCGAAACGCAAGAATGTTTAATAACTTCTGTATACCATGGTACTACCTCCGTAATGGCATACTCGTTCTACCTTCCAAATTCTACTCTTCGTATTTTTGAGATTGACAATTAATTTTACATTTATATTTTCGTTTACAGTGTAGGTAGTAGAAGTTATTTTAGCTTGATCCATAGGGCATTTCGCTGGAACTAACCGCTTCGGGCCTGGAGCCAACTTAACTAGAGACTCTGATTTGCTCCGTTTGTGACACGAACAAATTAGTTGATTGGTACAAATGTGGTCGCCCAAATTTAGATCACAAGCGACGTGCGTTCATTTGCTCGATTTCGATCTAAGAACGATTTAGAATTTTCAATCTTCCATACCTAACGAGTAATAAATAAATGTCCTTGCGTAGAATGTGTTAGATAAAATCAAGGATACGAATACTACGTAGTACGTACTAGTGATCGACGCAGGTCATTATTTGACATTCGCGAATGTCAAATTCAAATCAACATTCGCGAATGCTGTTGAATTTTTCAGTTCTCGGTATAGGGTGACGAAGGATATAAATTTTGGCGACGTTTTCGAATTGCAGTCTAATTTCAATTTGGATACATTTGGCGACCTTTTGTTATGGAAAGCAATGCAATTCAATATTCGGAAAACATCCGCACCAAGGTGGTAGAACCAGTGTAGTTCGACCAGGAAGTACCACTGCCACACCTATTTCTAGCGTGAAGCATTTATTGCGTTTCGATGGAAGGGTGTGGTTGCCGGCACACTTTTATATGAGGCGACCATCATAGTCCCCGGGAGTAGCAACGCAACTGTGATTGACTTTAGATGGAACTCATGTTCTGTACGTAGTTGATTACAGATGTAGGGAAGTTTGAACAACGAATTATGTAACGTGTTTGCTTTTAATTAAGTATAAAACTTTATTTAAGTAAAATACGGCCACAGCGAAACGTGCTGCAAAGTACTGGGAGGGAAAAAGAGGTGCAGCAAAATGTTACTTTGCGATACATAGGGAGAGAAGGATAGGAGGGGGAAGAGGGGTCTAAAATCTTCCAAAAATACGTAATAAGTAGAAGAGAAAGGGAGCGTTTGCTCCCTTTCTCTATCGTATGATTAATTTATACCTAAAAAAATAGGTCTGGATCGTATTTATTTTATTTCCTAGCTGAAATAAGTACAGATATCTATATTCTATAGGTATATTAATACGTGAAGCAAAAATTTGTGATTCGTTTTTTATATACTTGCTGCAAACGGAGGAGTATGAAATTACGCACGGTTATATTGATATAGAGAAAGATTGCGCAATTGTAATATTTTTTTCAAATAATGCATAAAACACACATAAAATAAACTTAAAACACTTTACGTACACTACCTTGCATTTAACCCAAACACATAACTTAAGCGTTCAAAATAACTTATGAAGTTTAGTTTTTAATTTTTAATTTAAATTACGGTCGAATTTCGACCGTTGCGACGGTCGAGTAGTGAGCCTAAAGTGACAGTATTTTAGTTTAATGTCCAGTAAGTAGATATGCACATAGATACTTAAATTCTTTTTCATTTGATTTAATGTATTTTTTTATTATTGTATGTATTGCAATAGTATGGTATGGTACAAGTCTCAAGTACAAAAAATAATTCGAATCCACGAAATTGACTAAATGGTATATTTTCACGTGTAATGGATTCAAGCCAAAGTCCGCGAACTAAGTTATCTCGTGTCACACTGTTGGCAGTTTAGTCTCCGAATAAATCTTTTACAATCAACGATTTCCAAAAAACTACATCTTGTTCGGGGACATCAGAAACCAAGGATAAAAACGGGAGACAATTTCGCGCGCGCCGTCAAAGATGCCGCGTTTCTTGTATCATTTTTCATAAAGCAATTTCGGTAAACACGAAAACTGACGAGCTTAATAAAAAGCAGGGCCTTAATCGGATACTGTGACCATTTTGTAACTTTTATACACTACAAGGCTATTCCTGTGGCATCGCCTGGTTCGGTCACGTATACCACGTCAATGAGAATACTTTTTTCTTTTTCTAGCAGGAAACCTTCAAAAGGTACCTGACAAGCTGGGAGCGACGCTGGTTATGTGGGTTTGTTACCGCACTAAAACCCGTCCGGTGGTCGTCCTTAGCGTTACAAAGAGGACTTCGAGATGTTCAATGGAACACAACCGGAGTCCTCCGAGCACGACGCCCCTTTCGGCCTCTTTTTCGGTGAGCGATTATGTTCACTGCACCTTCTACTCTTTATTGCTCTCCGGGGTCGTTTGGGTGGACGGTTCTAGCTCCCACTCTATCCGCCCGCAACCCTGGAAGCACCTTTTAGTCGCCTGTTACGACAGGCAGGGGATACCGTATCCCTTTTCTGGTTCCGGAAGTATAGGGATAACCTCACAGGCTTTTTTTTGTTCTCGAGGTGGAACCTTCAAAAGTACCCGCTCCCGCTGGCGTCGGGTATCTTTTGAAGGTTTCCCACTTGAACATGATTATTGCATGTTTGTTTATTGTTTGCGTACTTCATGTATGAACCTCGATAGTGTGTAAAAAATCTTTAAAATTAGTTGATCTGATATTCACTTCTATAATAACCTTTAAACAAAGTAAATAACATGACGAGTTTCAAATAATCTAGACGCCATGGTTGTCAAGTAAAGGTGACCGTAGTTTATCACCTCGTGAGATAAGTATGTAGGTAGTACATATGTGACAAAATTAAGCGAACGCTCGGCCGCGCTACATGGTAGGCGGAGTAGGGGTGTTAGATTTTTTCGTTACGGAATTTCTTGATTCGGTTGCCGCGCTCAAAGCCCGCCATAAAAGCTAAACAATAGCTTAAATTTGTTTAAGACGACTTGTAAGATGGAAAGGTCATATGGAATACAGGTCTGCTAATTCTAGTTAATCATCTAAAGTCTAAATAACAAATTTTGATTTTCGTCTTATTAGATTTGTATCGTAAGAAGTCATTATTTCAACGGACCCCTAGAACAAAATCGTATATGAAAAATTAACAATTTACGGTATGAAGGTAAGAAGTTTTGTGGACATAGGTACAAACATTGATTACTTACGCCAAGAAATACGATCTATGGAAAATCATTGTAATAGCTATTTACGCATTTATTAAATAAGTTCTTACATAGCTACTACAATCAACAAAGCTTCATACTGTAAATTGGTAATTTTTCATATGAGATTTTGTTCTAGGGACCCGTATACGACAAGGCTTACAGAGGTGGTCCGTAGGCGGCAGTAACCACTTAGATGACAATAACCACATTACGTTGGCATGCCCCTTTGCTATTTCAATCGGATAAAAAAGGTTTGGAGAACGTGAGGGGCCGTTTAAATATTACGTTAGCAGATTTATTACAATTATTTACCGTCCCACCCCCTTGTCAGCAAAGGTAAGCAAAAGCTCTAACCCTCATGCTCACGTAAACATTTTTCAGTAAAAAATGTATTTTTTTTGTACAGTATCGTAAAAAAGTAAATAACTAGCGATGGCGTAACCATCATCTAGACCCCCCATGACATCTAGACCCCCCATGTCATAAAAAACAAAACATGCGTGCGTACAAAGTACACATGTCAGAAGTGAAACTTCTTTGGCGAACTAATTTATAAATCTTGTTTATATTTATACAAATCTAAAACTTTAAATTTCCAAGATTAAGACGAAGGGAAAAAGGCGTGATACGATGTTCGCTCTGTCTCACTTTTTCTCTCAATCTTTCTCACTCGCTTGCTCCCTACTCTCACTCCACGGCTAGTTGCTCATGCTACGTTCGCCCTGTCTTACTCTCTCTCAATCGGTCTCGATCACTCTCTCTCTCTTTTCCGACACTTCCGTTGCATACCGGCGTGACGTTTCATCTGTAAAAATTTTACCCTCATGCGCCTAAAGAAGCCTTCACACACGTTTGAAAATTCTTTTTTTTAATTTTCAGGTGTGTAAGTTTCCCCGCGATGTTTTCCTCCACTGTAAAGCAGTCATATTTATTAAAAATGATGGTAGTAATTCGTGTATACCGTAAAAATTCACTGAATTTCGCGCTTCTTTATTTTGTGTAAAAAGTTATCTTTTATGTTGACATGACTCGTTTAACATACAAAAAATTGAGGTAGGTACGTAATCGTTACGATTACATGATATTACAACTAAATACACATCCGAAAATGCTTGTAATAATATTTACTGGAGTGTTACAATATGCCTTGTCAACAGATCCGTACGACAGAGCAAACATATTCGGTTACAGTGTTACTTTGATAACGGGCAGGACAGTTTGTGGTCTAGGAGTCAGCGAGTTTTTGGTGTTTTAGACATACTTTTTCTGGAAAATTACTGCTGTGACCTTTAAAGAAATAAGAAATATGAATAATTTACTCTAAAAATGGTCAGGACAGTGCGTAGCCTAGGAGCCGGTGGGATTTAAGCATTTCAGTTACTTTTTTTGGAAAATTACAGCGGTGATTTCTAGTTATAAAATATGAGCAATGAATTCTACGTATAGTTAGACAAAATACGTATACATAGAACAGATAAGAATCTAAATTCAAAATTCAGATATCTGTTTAGCCGTGGATCGAAACCGGATCCCGTGCTTGTCAGACCGGCATAATGACTGCTCTGACATGCGGGTCTTCGTGAATCAATTGCATGCATGAATATTTTTTGAATGCACATTTATAGTCTATTTTGCTACTTCAATCGTACTAAATAAACCTTCTGTTGTCAGCCTCTGGCCTTCTGTTGTCTGGCCACAGAAACTTTGCTACTCTTGAGGACTAAATTGGATCGCTACGTTAAAGTGTCAATGTGCTTGTCTACTGTTTTAGCCATCTTTGTACGTAGTAAATTACTAATATAATGAAATGGAATCCTACGAAATGACGGTCACAAGCATATAATGTACCTATATAATTCACATAATTAATGATAGTTAAATTTCGAATATCGGATTCTTGCGCATGCGAAAGCGGATGCGATTGGTGATGTGATAGACTCTGTCTTTTAAGTGTTATTAAAGGATTGTACTTGTTTTTTGTCTTATTGACACGCAATTTGTCTTTTATTTATAAGTCATAGCATTAAAGACACGGTCAGTGTTTTTTTATCTTAAACTGATACATTTCGTAATAGTCTTATGAGACTCCACAGAATGCGTTAACGTACTAGAATTGTGGTAGTGGTAACAAGTGGTGGAAGGCTTTAAAATGAAAATAACCAATAAATTACGCACGGGTAGGATCTATTTAATTTGGTTTAAACGACTTATACGATTTGGATTAGCCTAAATTACTCGGACGCGAGTATTCAGTCTTAAAGGACTCAACAATTGAGTCTTCATTTTATAGTCGAATCTTGTAAAACCTTGTCGAGTATTTTTATAAGACATAAATACTGAGATACTTTCATCATAAGTCCCAATTTATGTAACTAATTGGCAGTTGTTAAGTATGTATAAGTACTTAAAAATCGCCTTGCTGTTTTTTTTATTCGCAAATATGCATCATATTTCTACTTCATAAATCCTGTATTGCCCACAGTGGAGTGAAATCCAACGAAACCTCATCTATTAAAAATATGCAGTGGAATATAGCACCTCCTCCTTATTTGAAATCGCTTGAAAATCAGTCAAGTCCTTTGGTCTGTAGTGCGTCACAAAGAAATAGAAATACATACATTTGCTATAAAAAGTTAACCGTCCTTTATACTGTATAAATAAAAAGTCCGCAAATCGTAAGTAAAATATAAATAATAAAAATGGTGAACCAGCGCTCGGAGTAAAAATTTCTCGAGATAACCTTCAGAAGTGCCCCCATGTAATTTGTTTAGTACAATGTCGTTACATCATACCTTTTTTAATTTTTTGATCATTTTTGAATAAAATTAGTAATGGCTGAAATTTCATCTTCATCAAAATTATTTCGATTTCTACCCTAGGACACAGATAGCCTTAAAATTGGTTTAATTATACACGATATACATATGATTTTGAACGAATATTTTGACGGATTTATTCCATTTAATCGGTTACTCACGATATAAGATTTACAAATTTAGGAAAGCTATAAATAAATTGCGGTTACAAATAAAAAAAAACTGCGTATCGTGAGTACCCCTTACGTATTAAAAATGGTATGTACCATGATATACCAGCCCTTTATAGAATTGCAGTAATAAATAGCATCCCTTCAATACTCTGTTCTACGTGGAGTTTATTATAGATGTCCATGCAGTGCATGGTCCATGTAGTGATAAATGTAGAGTTGTACTAAGAATGGGTGATAATTCCTATATAAATAGATAGTAGTTATTTAAACCATTGCCATGCATTTTAGATTAATGGTTTTTAAAAAAACTTAGAATATCTTCATATATCTATGTCTCTTTCTGGTTAAAATTAATAGGGGAAAGTAGACGACTTGATCCCTTGAGGTAAGATGATCTTTTGCTATTGTGCCGAAACCGCTAATGACATCGAGTTGGTTTCACTGGTTATACATAGCTACGGACACACCCCAGCCTCAGTCAAATCGTAATGGCGGCGTAAGCGATAAATCGATTTTGGCAAGAGAAAAAAAAAATGTGTACGGCTGATCTAAGATAGGTATGACTTTGAGCTGAAGTTAGTTTTATTTAAACAATGTTAAATGACATTACTTTTGTGTTTGTGGCATTCCAATATCCTTAAATTTAGTATTAGGCCAACGTGAACCTAGCCGCGACTTTGTTGGTTTTGTTACAAAACATTGAATGAAAAGTGAGACTTGGGGCAAGATGGTTCCTACATATACGTACGAGATGATTCCCGGGGATCTCGTACGTATAGATTCTTTTTGATTTTGTTTTTGAGGAGGAAACCTTCAAATGGTGCCCGACGCCGTGGGAGCGACGCAGGGTTGTGTGAGATTTTTACCTCACTAAAAACCCCCGGCGGCCGTCCTCGGCGCTACAAAGAAGTCTCCGGGATCTCTAAAGGAACGCAACCGGAATTCTCTGAGCGCGTTGTAGTCCTATTCTGACCGCGGAACTACACGGACCGTACATATAGATTTACTGTCCTATCCCATCTACGAGTCGTGCCTTCAACCACAGTGAGACATTGCTTGATTTTAATACAACATTAAAACGTTTACACTCGCAACATTAAAACCTTTGCCACTATTCGTGAGCAAAAGTAGCACGTTAATATCAAACATACGACTGTTTTAAATAGCACGCCATAGAAAAAATATTTAGAGGAAGAAAATAGCAAAAAAAAAACAAAAATAGAAATAGAAAATCAGAGAAAGGAAAACAAGAAAAGACTGTACCTAAAACCCACAGAAACCCAAAGAAGGAAGCAAAAGGAAGTCAAATAAAAATAAGGAAACTACACACAACACATCTGAATCTGAGGAAGACGACACTGAGTGCCTCTACTACACAGAAAAGTTTTCAAGCGTTGTCCAGGGCGAAGGATAGATAAAATGTTGTGGATGTGGAAAATAGGGGTAGGAATCATGTGCTGGGGTAAAGAGTTATGACGCTGGTGAATTTATATGTGAAATATGCAGCACAGCACCTGCCAAAAAGCGCCTTAATTCGTACGGAGGGAGAATATATATTTGTTTATTTATTACTTTTTTTGGTACCTTTGAATATAACCCTTATATTATTACCTTTTTCTTCACAAACATATTTGTTACCTGGAAATGGGGTAAGATGATCATAGGGATCATCTCACATCTGCATGTGAGATCATCTTACCCATAGGGATGTATATATACCCATAGGGACGACGCAGGGTTTTGTAGGATTTGTCCTCAGCTCTACGAAGAGGACTCCAGGATCTCTTATCAGGGACGAGCCCGAAAGGAGCATCGCGTTCGGTGGTCTCTGGTTGTATTCCGTTGGAGATCCCGGAGTCCTCCACGCGCCGCTGAGGACGGGCACCCGGGGGATTTTAGTGCGGTAAAAATCCCACATTACCCTGCGTCGCTCCCACGGCGTAATGTACCTTTTGATGGTTTCCCCCTCGATAACAAAAAAAGGGTCTCCAAAGAAACGCCACCGAAGTCTCCTCTGTGGTGGGCGGCTGGGCCCATTGCTCCGTGTGGTCTTTGTGACGATATGCGACCACACATACCGCCGTCCTTCTGCGGGCCGTCTGACCGCTGCTGACCGAACGCTTCGAGTTCCCACTCTACCCGCCCGCAACCCTGGAAGCCACTTTCAGTCGCCTCCTACGACAGGCAGGGGATACCGTAGTGTCCTATTCTAATCTCGGAACTACAGGGACGACACAGCATGGCTCTACCTTGAGGAAATATTATCAACTGATAGTATTATTTCGCCTATTTGTACTAGGTATATACAAAAATATACATATCCGCAGTGATATCCTAATTTGTCTCTAACTATACTACGCTTAATGGCATTTGAATATAATAAAAACAGCAGCATGACATTCTTATAAACCAGAAATAGGTGTGGCGATAGTCCCTTTAAAGTCGAAACAAACGAATTTGTTCACAGTGTCAAAAGTTTGACCACTACAGCGCACACACGCAAAAGTGCGAATTAGCACACACGGATATATCCGTGTGTGTAACTCACACAGATTTGAATCGACAGTGTCAGTGATGCGTTTAACGAGCGCGCGCCATGTTGTCTTTATAATTAATGTGATACGGTTGAAAGTTGTCCGAGCGAGGCGTCGTCGTGAGATGACAGTGTAGTGTTGCACGCGATCGGATGAAGTGCAACCACACGCAGTGCGGGGCTTTTGTTAGTGTGCTGTTTTTATTTGTGCAATTTTAATTAGATCTTATGATTGTCAGTTTCTCTTATTTGGCCGAGAAAACAGTTTTTATAAGTTACATGTGGAGAGGTGAATGTGTTTCTAAAATAAAAAATCTTATTGAGGTTCAATACCAAATTCTAAGTAATTTTTTGAGAAGTTATTGAAATATGATAATTTCGTGTAGTAAAATTAATACATTTTAAATATTTTGTTTCATTTGTTTTATTTATGTTATTTTAAAATGCATAATTTTAAATGGTTAGTTAATTTTGAATGAATGAATTAAAGTGAATAAACTTATAAATGAAAGCTTTCAGTTACATACTTAGTGACCATGACAAAAATGAATGTCAAGGAGTAACCGGGTGCCTTGAGAAAAATGTTTTACACGTGTATTTGTTTGATGCACGGCAATAAATGCAGTCGCGAGGCGAGTGGGGAGCGGGACGGGGCGGTGCAACCGGCGGCGGGGCGATCAGTCGCATCGTGAACGCGTGTCGCGCTGCATGTGCGTCTCGTCGCGCGACCAGTCCCGCGAACACCGACTACGAGCCCGCCATGGTCTCCGTGGGCGCGTGGAGACGTCGCACCCCCGACGACTGCGAGGAGCGCTCGGAGCCCGGCGCCTCCAGCTCCGCCGTGCCCCGGGCGCCTCCCAACTGTGCGCGCTGCCGCAATCACAGGCTCAAGGTCGAGCTGAAGGGCCACAAGCGCTACTGCAAGTACCGCTACTGCACCTGCGAGAAGTGTCGCTTGACGGCGGACAGGCAGCGCGTGATGGCGCTCCAGACGGCCCTGAGACGGGCCCAGGCACAGGACGAAGCGAGAGCGCGCGCCAGGGAGTCCGGTCTCCAGGCGCCCGGCGTGGAACTGGACCGGCCGGAGCTGCCCGTGGTGAAGGCTCCTCGAAGCCCAGTGATCCCGCCGCCGGCGCCGCGGTCTCTCGGCTCGGCCAGCTGTGATTCAGTGCCCGGTTCTCCCGCTGTATCTCCGTACGCTCCGCCGCCGCCGTCGGCACCCCCGCAGCCGGCCATGCCCCCGCTTTTGCCGCCGCAGCAGCCCGGTGAGTCTTACGTTCCCAGTGATAAGATAATCGAGTGATAAGACGCGTTTATAACCACAGGATGCTCTCGCGCATCGCAGATAGCGACCGCGCACGGCACGGCATAATTTAATAATTATTAGTTGTTTGAAAATAATTTGCATTCCTAATCTTTAAGCAGCCAGATTGCTTGCAACACATTTTAAAAAGTACTATGGCGATTTTAATCAACCGACTTGTATGTTAATCAGGCTAATGTATTTATGCAATAACTATATAGAAGGCATTCATAATACATAATAATAACACGCTAAGTTTATTATGGGAAAAGTATACAGATACTTCATTTAAGCCGTGGTGTCATGTGTAATTTGTATGAAAGTCGTGACTCTACCTAGAAGTACTTGTAAATAAATTTGCCATCTCTACTCTGTACTCTACTCGCGATCCGACAAGCTTAATAATAGGGTTTGTGGACCATTTGAGTCTATAAGTTAAACATTCAAAGTTAGTAAAGAACTCGAACAAATACGATTTTTTCAATTTAGATAAGATCTGAATTGTATTACTTAATTTTTTCAGTCTCTAATCATACACAATAGTAAAAAAGTAGTACTAATGTTATTCCGAGCCGTACTTAATTTCGTTAATAAAATAAAGGCACATATTTTTAAGATACTTATATGTTTTTATATTTTAATACTAGGTATATATTAATTAGTACCTCCTTATATAAATATAAACGTTTAATTTTATGGAAATAAAGTACTTTTAAAATTAATTATAAAAAAATCTATCATCAAACACTTTTTTTAATAAACGTATAATAGAATAAATACATTGCATGTACCTACTTCCGTTTAGGTTCTTTATTGACTAACTTTACAAAGGAAAGAGGTTATCCATAAGTCGCAATGTTTTTCAGTAATAATTACTGCTGAACAGGTCTTGTACATGATTTCCTTCAATTACCATTACATTGTTCATATACTACGATAGATTTATAGGGAGATAATTACCATTAATGCCAAGAACTTAAATCATTTATTATTATTATTTCAAATTAAAAAAATAATAAATGTTAACTAAAATATCTTGATAAACGATTGCTTCCCTTATGTCAAGAATTTAGTTGTAAATAGGTACGTTAATAATAATGTTTTTTTTTTTAATATCGAGCCATATAAATATACGTATAAGAGTGAAAGAATATTTTTGGTTAAATTTTAAACCATTTTGATAGTAGTATTCTTAGTAAGATTATTAATTTATTTGTACTTTTGAATGAGTGTCAAAGTGGAAAATACCATCCATTACTGCTGAGTGTTTCCGAACATTATAAGATTCAATCAATTTGGACTTCAAAACCATCACTGGACAATAGGCCTCTATTCCTTAACACTCAGGTCTGTTCTATGACATAATTCGCCTCTTTACTAAAACAACGTAGCAAGTACAAATTGACCTTTTTTATTAAATTTCATAATTATCATTTTTTTTTCTTAAATTTGCCGGTAAATTTTTAGGTAATATTTATAATGATCAAATTAGGTATGTGTAAGTCCATTCATTTTAAGGAAATTTATTTTGAGTAACTAAACAATTAGCCTCCAATAAAAATGTAGTTTTTAATAAGATAACACGTTGTTCTTGTAAAGAGGCGACTATGTATCCGGTAGTTACTGTCTGTAGATCGGCAATCTACGGTCAGAGATTACACTGTAGCCTTTTTGCTTAAGGGCCCCATTGTAGGTCTTCTCCATCGATTAATCTCTGTTATAAAGAAGTACCGCATAATTTTGTCATAAATAAATTTTAGATAAATTAATAATCTGCAAGCACGATGTTAATAACACCTCTTAAATTAAAAAATAATAATTACCTTAGTCTTATTGGTCGCGCATTACTTCTATCCGTATTTTAGTGTAGTTAAGTTTATAGAGTTATGTACTTTATCGAAAACAACACTAGGGGTTCTACTAAGAATTATGATTTATCTGTAGATAAATAGTGTTAGCAGTTCAGTACCTCTACCTAGTACTACCTAGGTAGTTTTCTTTTTATGTTAACGATTTTATTTTTGATAGCTATTAGTAAGCCTATTTATTATAAGCTTATTATTTTTTTAACAATAAAACAAAATCAAATGTTTTATTGTATCTAGGGTTGAATTTAATTTACTTTATTTATTCATGTAACGCGCTCAGTCTCGTTATTGCTTCTGTTCTTCTTAATTTCTATTTTCATGCGCTTTAATGGATTATAATTCTATTTCAAAAATAATGTAATATTTAACAACGTCTAACATTTTAATGAGTATAGATGCTATAAATTAACAATGTAGATCGTACACTATGTGTCAAATTTCGACGAAATTCGACCGGTACATTTTGCGTGATAGAGTAACAACACAATTCACACTAACTTTCGCATTTATAGTACTTATTAACCCAGTCAATAATTCAATCCCAGTCGCTAATGTTTCTACCAAATTTAAGCAGCAAGCATTTTTATTTAATTATAAGATTTAGGTACACTAGTTATATGAAGGGCATTGTGTGTACCTAGTTACATGAGGTAACATACGATGTTTCGTATAGCATGCTCGGTTCCTACTTGTTATAAAAACATTTAATACGTTCTAAACATCTTTCACTATTATCTACAATTGTTTTCTATTAATAATGACGTCAAGTTTTTATCCGCGGTTTCACATTCTTAGCGGCAATTTTCTGAAACTAGAAAACTACAATAAAAATACTGTTTTTATATTAACTATTTTCTTTACAATAATAACTATATTTTTTACGTTTGTTTGATATATTTATTGTAGTCTTTTATATATTTCAACATAACTGTATCCGTATTAATAGTTGTTTTATAATTGGAGTAAAATCAAAACTGAATTATTTTATATTGTATTTATTTATTTTTACATTTCAACCTTATCGAATATGGAGTGTGCAATCTTAATTTATCAACAAAATTATTCATAAATTGATAATTCATAAAAAGTATTCCTAATACTAGATAGTTTCTTGGTGAAAGACACAGCTCTAAACTATTTGTGATGTTTTCATTATAAATTACATACCTAAATTTAAAATATCGATTTTTTCACCAAATCCAATTCAATTATTACTTTTTGCATGCCAACAAGAAACTTTGTCGGCATGCTAGAAATTAGACTGCAATTGAACTATCGTTGCAATCAAAATAATAGCAAACTCGATATTTAATTTCTCGATTTTATTAGACTAGCAAAAGAGTTCAGTTTCAGTTCAGTTTTAGTTCAGTTTCAGTTTCAGTTCAGTTTTAGTTCAGTTCAGTTCAGTTTTAGTTCAGTTAAGTTTCAGTTCAGTTCAGTATCAGTTCGTTTCAGTTCAGTTTCAGTTCAGTTCAGTTCAGTTCAGTTCAGTTTCAGTTTCAGTTTCAGTTTCAGTTTCAGTTTCAGTTTCAGTTCAGTTCAGTTTCAGTTCAGTTCAGTTGCAGTTGCAGTTCATCTGATATAAGTGGTCACCGCCACCCAGCAACTTCATATAGATCAGCGGATCTGAAGTCAATCAAAGCTGCGTTGCTGTTTCCAAGAGCTAAAAAGATTGACTTGAACATTTTATTAATGACGGGAATATAAGCATTTTGTGTAACACATAGTGATGCTTTTGTATTATTTTCAAGTACATTTATGCCACTAAATATGTTGTATTGAACTCAAACGGTGTTGTGGATAGTATTAATTAATGTCATTCTATATTGAATATATTGTACATATACTGGTTAAACTAATAGGAGCGTTAATTCAAATCAATAATTCGTTTAATTGTGCGTAAAATATGTAACATCATAAACAACTATATGTCAAATTACAAACATCTTTAAGTGAGAAGGTCAATTAATATTTTTGCGTGACAAATGAATTGAGAATATAAATATTCATATTTCTTATATTATGACAATTTATAAATGCTATGAATTCAATTGTTCTCCGGTATCGTTTAGTTTAACTAAAGTCACGCAAATTGATTTTATGCAATCGAGGAGTTGATCTTAATATAGAATATTTTAATTAGTAATTAGGTAATACCTACTTATCTAATTAATTTCCTTTTTTGAGGCTGTCTGTTGAGCCTATTTTGTGTCTATTGACACACTTGTTCAAAGACCAAGCAGTCCAACTGCTGGTACCTGGATATTGCTGTTCATTGACATCTGTAATTTATGCCAGTGGATTGGATGCGTTGATTCGTCCTAAGGTGTTTTTTTCGAGATGTTAGAAGTTTCTGTAGGGAACAAAAGTTTAATTTTGGAGTTTTCGTTAAAGTTCTTGTTTTAAATTGTGTTTAAATTATCTGCTAACTAAAGTTGATTCGTAGTCGTAGTCGGATATTAAGGAGTAAATTAATGTTGCGTTCCGGTAGAAATTTCAATATAGAGAGGATACTAATAGGTACTTTAATAATAAGGTTCCGTCTGCACGTCTTAAACTCACGCCTAATCTTGATATTCTTAATATACTTTTCTATTTTATTCAAGTTGTTAATAAGTAAAAAACAAACAAAAGAAATCTGTTTACGAACAAAACAAAAACCGTTTTTAATAAGGTTGTAGCCTGTTTACGACAGAACGTGTATTAGTTTTGACATATATGGTTTACTTACAAAAAAATCTTAATAGTCAATCTGTATGAAATTTGATCATTCAATTTAAAAAATGGGTTGCACATATGTGTCACAAAAAACTTGATAAAAAAAATAGATATTTTGTAAAACATGTGAGATGTACCGTTTGTACTTCGTATTCGTTATAGATCGACGTTGAAGGAAGTAGGCTAATAGAATTTACAAAGTAGGGCACCGAAGTCACAAAATGATACCTTCACCTTATAAGCGTGATACAAAACGAGTGATTGATGGGCCCTACGTGACAACGGAGAAGGGCTCTGAGCATAATATGACACCTTAGGGTAAATCAGTAGTGCTACTTTTTGGTGCGATTAATAGTCGCAACCGGTTTCAACATTTATATTGGCGTTCTATTAAAAATATGTAGTCTGATGATACCTACCTTAGGAAAATAATAAAGTGTTCAACCATTGATATAGCTAATGTTTTTTATTATAGAAGTTGCAAACGGGTTGTCCAAGTAAACAGTAAATGGCTGCTGCCGTCCAAGGATAGCTGAAATAACCCCACATAAGATCAAAATCTTACCGGAGGCTCTAAGGCTAAGTTGGAACACGGATAAATGTGTCTCCATTTTCTAATCCTTCAAACTAACGCAGATGGAATTAAAAGTGATGTTAATACCTAGAAATAGATGACAAAAACATTCTGTTCAATTAAACATATAATATCACGAAAAACCTAACTAAAATTTCAACCGCGTTCTACACACGTGAGTGATCAATCAATAAAAAAGCCTGTTATTTATTTATTTAAATAAACCCAAAAATATTTCTGTACTAGGTATATTTGCGTAGACGAAATCATCATTTTACTACGTCCAATTGAGATTATTGTCTTCAATTACTTACTGTTTCGTTCCGTTGAGCTCTCAAAATGCACAAATATATAGGCAATAGATATAAACACATTGTAGTTGAATGACTATACACATATGTACCTATTTAATATTTAATCAAAGTTTTTTTTGTTTGTTTAATAACATTGTAACTAATAACGTCTATAACAAGAAATACAAATTATTTTGGCAATAGAGCTGTTGTTGATAAATTCATATTATAAAATTATTAATAAATTGTCTTTCTATATTGAAAATGTTTCAGTTATTTGTTTGTTGTGTTACAGATAGATTACACACATAAACAAAAACACTTGAATTGTTTTTTTTTATTAGTTTTAATCTAGATGTAACTTTAATTTAAAGAGACAAGCAAATAGCAACTCGAAATTAAATCTTCATTGTATTTTTGTCTTTAAAATTATTTTTAAACGAATATTTAGAAGTTAAATTTCTTAAATATATTTTTATTGGTTACAAATATATCTTTATTTATTTCTGTACGGTTTTTTTTATAAATGGGCAAAGATTCAGGCCTTTTTTGTTTCTTGTTTGTTATTGATTTCCTTTTTTCATTGTTTGGTAGCGATATATATGATATGAACCAGTTTAAAATTGCCTTTCTAAGAGAGATGAGTAAAATGCCCCAATAGAATTACTTGATAGGAGTGATTGAAATTACATTGGGATGAAAATCAAGCAATCTTATTGATGGATTTGACATCCATAACAGAACTTAGCTATGCGAAATTTATGAGAAAAGGCCACTCGAGTGCCATTAGTTCAATATAAGTATTAATTATAAAAAATGATTAGGTAATATAAGTTTATATTATATTAAAACTATAGAGTTGTCCACCAATTCGCACTTGGCCAGCGCGGTGGACTATGGCCTAATACTCTCTCATTCTGGGAGAAGACCCGTGCCCAGCAGTGGGACAATAATGGGTTGACGACAATATAAATTTAAGGTCTAGGTCTTATTTGTTTGCCATTGCGTTTCTCCATAGTATCTACGTCACAGAAAAAAATCCTGGTGTGGGATTTTGAGTACAAGAAAGCCTTATTTATATTTCTTAATAAAAAGTAGCGCGAGTGTGGGCAGCCTTAATACAAAACGGGTTTGTAAGAATAGGAAACACCGTAACACTAGGATAGTGTTTCATGACAGGGTTTAAAACCTTCATTTAGTGTGTGACAGGACTTTACGCTTTTTCTTACAGTTTTTATTTTGTTCGTGCGTCTTGTAGTTTCTTTTGCGGCTTCTCTATAAACGACTCACGGTATGATAGGTAAATTATATTTAAAAAGCAACCGGCAAATACTATTTTGTGCCACATATTTAGGTATATTAATTGAAAAGTAACAGAATATTATCAATAGGTAGGTATATTAATATAAAAGTAACAGAACATTATTAATAGGGGATTTCTTATATATACTTCATATTAGAGACACTTTTGAGCATCAATTACTGACTCGCTTAAATAATTGTATGTCATTCACTCTTTTTACTATTATGAAAATCTATAAACGCTTTCTCCAACCCCCAGAAAGTGGAAATATTATAGGACCATTAATTCTTCCGATCGTCTAATCTACTAAACCTACTATGTGATTGACGGCGCTCTACTAAATGAATCCACATTAAGCTTCACTATACATAATTACAATAACAATAGTAATAATATTTCTTGTATTTTAAATAGAACTAGTCGCCCGTCGCTACTTTCGAAATTCGACCGTAATATAAATTAAAAAACTAAACTTCATAATTATTGTCCAAAGTATCACCAATATTTCTCCAATTCAAATAAATTAATATAATTTTCAAGTTATTTTGAACGCACCTGTTAAAGGTAAAAAGAGATTTAACTAAGCTGCATTTAAAAGCAATAGCGAGTATTTTGACAAAGACATCTGACATTTTTGACGTTACGTGTTTCCATAGTAAGACATTGAATGTTCTATTTCGTTTATTATGTATGTGTTTGTGGAAAATGCATTTGAGTGTCATGTATTTTTAGTTGATTTTATGTATTATTTGTAACAAAAATATTAGCATTGCACAATTCTTCCCTACATCAACTATAATCTAACTATATAGGATTTTTAACTATAGAGTTTTAAACGTCCTTTGAAATGGATAAACTCACATGGATGTATGAAAATAAAAACAAAAACTTAAATTTTCGTATAATGGTCGAATGTCCACCACGATCACTAACAGTTAATTGTTAAATTAAATATGTACACGTGTAGACCCTCGCGTGTTAAGAGAATCTTTTGTCGCTAAATGGTGAATGGTATCTCTTCTTTTTTGCTGTAACATTTTATCGTGACATAATTATGGGGATAATTGATAATATTCTCGGTTTGTATCGGCTTTTGTTGCAATTGAATAGAAAAAACTGATGACAATTGTCCAACTTTTAGTGCCATGGATGATTCGCTTGTTGCTAAGCGTTTAGCGAATTCAAGTAAATTTCGTTACAATTTGCAACTATATTTAATATAATTTGCCCTATAAGAACGGACACATACATTTATTTTTATCACTCAAAGTTTACTCGAAGGCCAAATATTCATTTGGCGCTGTAATTTCAGCTTTGGGCGATTTTTAGCAAATTTCATTACAATTTCGTGGCCTTATAAGAACAGATAGGTACATACATCTATGTTCATCGTTGAAAGTTGACTCCAGGGCCATGAAACATTTGCGTGGCGCTGACAGCGTTAGCGTTGAATAAATTTAAGAAAAAAATGATATAATTTGCAGGGAATTTTCGTGGCCTTATGAGATCATACATACAGATAAACTTACATTTATTTATTATTTGTTTATGACTAGCTACGTTGACGCTTATACAAAAGCAGTAACATGATCTCTAAGGTATTACCAATCATGTATGTTGCGGAATCTAACGTGAAGCATATAATATGTAATATCCAGCAAGATGTACATAAGTTAGGTTTGTGTTTAAATTCTCGGCTCATTAATTGAAAATAAATATACACTAAATAATTAACGATGCATTTTGTAAGGGATAATAGTATATTGTTATGCTTGTTATGCTATTTTTTGGCTCGAATCCTTTACGAGTTCATCTCAAACTAGATCTGTTTTTTTTTAAATCACGTGTTATCTTAGTCCGGAATGTCTTAGTCAGGAATGTTGTATGAACTGTTTTTTCGTTCTTTCATTCACGTTCACAAAACGTTAAAATAAATACATAACAAGCAGATTCATACATAATAACTTATCAGTACGAGGTGTCTGATAATATTGTTCCCGTAACACATATCGGTCTAATAAAGGTCATAATATAATTGGTATCTACTATTTTGTAAAAGATAAATATACAAAGTTTGTTTTGTCGTTTCATGTTTAATTAGTGTAATTGTCTTGCTAATTGTATGTGTTTTGATTATAAATTGTAACATGAGAAGATTGAGATTATTTTGTTCACTGCCGAATGCCACTTATGAATAGGTAGAGTAAGTATGCTGTTTATCAGCAGTCAACGTTTCTGGTAGACAATTTAGTTAATGTTGTGTTTTGGTTTGTTTAATTTTTTTAGCAAACAAGTATGCAGTTCGTATAAATATAATATATTAATACGTGAGGCAAAAACTTGTGGTCCGTTTTTAAGATACTTGCCGCAGACGGAGGAGTATGAAATTACGCACGGTTATAGTTGATGTAGAGAAGGATTACGTGATGATAATATATTTTTTAAATGCATAAAACATACATAAATCAACTAAAAACACATTTCACACCCTACCTTGCATTTGACACAAACACATACATAATAAATGAAATAGAACATTCAATGTGAATATGAAAACACATAACGTCAAAATTGTCAGATGTCTTTGTCAAATACCTGCTATTGCTTTTAAATGCAGCTTACCTAATTAAACCTCTCTTTACCTTTAACGGTTGCGTTCAAAATAACTTGAAAATTATTACAATTTATTTGAATTTGAGAAATATTTGAGCTACTTTGAATAATATGAAGTTTAGTTTTTTAAAAATTATGGTCGATTTTCGACCGTTGCGACGGGTGACTTGTTTATAGAAATCTGTAAAAACCCCCAATTAAGATCAGCCTTACCCGAGGTCGCCTAAAGGTACGATTCGTTGCCAATTGCTATTTACACCAAACCAAATCTTGTAGCGCTTAACACTTGGTATTAAGTGGACATAAGTATGACTGAACATATTCTGGTAGAATGATAAATAGTTTTGCCACCTTATAATAGTGTAGTGTTACTGAAACTAATAAGTCGTAGCCACTGCCAGACTAATAACTAATTTCCAACGTGACGGAGTTCTTGAGTTTCGGTGGAAAGATGTGGTTGCCGGCAAATTTTCATATAAATCTACTATCTTAGTCTTCAAAAGTGGTAACACGTCGGTTATTTACGTCAGATAGAACCCTTGTCATGTATGAAGCTGCTTTAAGTCCATGGGCGACAGTGATCACTTACCATCAGATGGACTGCATGCTCGTTTGTTTCTTGAATCATATAAAAACATCTGACATAAAACTATGTAGTTCGGCTTCTAGCTATCTTTGTATCCACGAAATGTAAATATAAACTAAACCTTGACCGTGCTTAATCGAATATTGATTAAGTTTTATTGCTTATTATCAATTTTAAACTTTTCACAGGTCAATTCTTTGAATGTGCACTTGATAACTGCGGTTTTAAGTGTAGGCAACTTGGATACAGTGTAGAGCTCACTTCTACGTTTTATAAGGTTATCGATGACGTTTCTTGTACATTAATAATGTAAAATTGCCGTAATAATGATATTCGTACGTCAAGTGCAGAAGTTCTCAAACTTAAACACATAACGCCCACTGAGAGTGTAAATTATTTTAATATTCGCAAAGAGATGTTTGTATCTATTTAAAAAAAAACTACATTATGAATAATTTATTTAGTAGGTACAAAAAGTGCAGCAACGTCACTACATAGTATAAAACAAAGTCGCTTTCCGCTGTCTGTCCATGTATGCTTAGATCTTTAAAACTACGCTACGTATTTTGATGCAATTATTTTAATAGATAGAGTGATTCAAGAGGAAGGTTTTTATGTATAATACAAGCATAATATAGTGAAGGAACACTGATAATTTTAGATTTTTGACATGTAAGCGGAACGAAGTTCGCCGGGTCAACTAGTCAAAAATATAATCGAAGTAATGCAGGAAGTTTTAAATTTCGTTTAAAATAGTAGTAAAATATCTCATCTCAAACTGCTTCGACGTCTTTATTCATTTAGGTTTTTTACCACCCTTACATGGCTGCAAAGACTCTAAGACGTTTTCTTTGAGAATCACTAGCTTAGAGCTTTATATCAGTATTGAATGTATTGCGTATTAATTTACAGTGACTTTGTTGTTCTTATCAATGTAATGATCCAAGTTGGTTGAACCACTACATTATGATATGAACCAACTCCTTTGTAACCTACAAACGTACCTGACTACATGTGTTCCGCCTACTACTCTGCTTCATAACCAAGAAGTAATATTTCTTTAAGTTAACGCTGCCTACAGATTGTTTCTTTTTTATACCGCTGATAATGAGTGACTACTGCTGCTTACGGACAAAGGTACTTAAAAAAACGCTTTCTACACTCATAGCCCCACAGTAGGATTTTCTACTGTGTCGTGGGTGCCATGGACACACGCAAAGACGAATACACAAACAACCAGACCCAGAACAAGAATCTAAACTCATCATTCAGATACCTGTCTGGCCGGGAATCGAACCCGGGACCCATTGCGTGTCAGACCGGTATGATAACCGCTGCGCCACTGGGGTCGTCGCACAATCCTCGTACAATTTTATTTAAAAGCTTTTATTTAACTTGCGATGTTTCTGGGTAAGTATGAGAGATTGTCTACATTAAATTTTGTTCAGTTCTACGTTTCCTGAAATAATCTCGCGACAAGTTTTTACATGATAGAAAATTGTACGATGCAACATAACGATGGGTTTGACTACTACATTTTTTTTCTTTTCAATGCATGAGGATAAAAAATTGTTGTAAAAAATATTTTTTTAATTATTTTATTTATAATATTGAAGTAGACAAGCATGCAGTTCACCTGATGGTAAGTGGTCATAACTGCATGGATATTTGTAAGCAACTTCACATGGAATATGGGTACTATCTGAAGTCAATCACAGATACGTTGCTATTCCCGAGGACTTATTTTATTGCTACTTTCATAATATTAAATATTGGACTAAGTGTGAGGTACAGTCGCTCGTGGAGATTCCACTATAGTTTTAGTTTTTTTTCTCTTTATAGTTTTACTATCTGTTATCACAGCAGCTATAGAAATGTATCATATAATGTATTGAATATTGAAAAAAATTATATAGCAAAAACACCGAAAACTCCCGATGTCTTGTATTACTGATTTCTTTGTATTTATTATAGCGACATTGAATACATATTTTTATTTCCTATGTGCAGTTCAAGAGATGTGATTCTGTGATAGGCGGACAGGCAGCGAAGCCTTAGGATTCCGTTTCAACCCTTAAAGACTCCACTTGGTAGAGCTACCAGATTTCTTTGGACAGTATGAGCAAAGCCACCCAAGAATAACCTTCCCGTTCCAATGACATTTCGTATCAAATTGGCAACAGAGATAGTGCAATCGAGAGACTGTTTCAATGTAGATATAGGTAATAGTAATCAAAGTTGCTACTGATAACGATGTCAACGAGGTGATAATGATAACGTTGTGTTTATATTGAAACAAATTGCATTAATTATCTACTAGTCATTTTTTGTCTGTGGTTAGTTTGGTTTGGTCTATTTTGTGCCTTTAAATGGATTTTATTGTGATTTTGCGTTAATTTGAGATGAAAGGGATAGACTTTTTTTTAATCTTACTGAAGTAGCAAACGAGCATGCAGTCCATCTGATGGTAAGTGGTCACCGCCGCCCATGGACATCTGTAATCAACTTCATACAACGTGGGTTCCATCTGAAGTCAATCATAGATGCGTTGCTACTCCCAAGGACTATGATGGTCGCCTCATGTGAAAGTGTGCCGGCAACCACGCCCTTCTATCGAAACGCAAGAACTGCTTCACGCTAGAAATAGGTGTGGCGGTGGTACTTCCCCGGTCGAACTACAATGATTCTACCACCTTCTTGTTTTGTGCGTACCTTTAAATGAATTTTATTTTGATTTTGCGTTAATTTGAGATGAAACGGATAGTCGGTATTCGTATTCAAATTTTCCACTTTTATGTGGCTGGATATCGCATTTTTAAGAAAATCGGAATTATCGTAGGTATATTACTTTTATTCTTAGTGTAACTTTATTTACCCTAAGAATAAAAACAATATATTTTTACTTTTAAACAAGTTGAATTGCAATAATATTTTAATGAACATTGTGTTTAAAGAGTAATAACGCCGAATTAAATTAATTTTAAATAAAATATTGTTTAAAGAAAAATGGTAGGTAATAAAAATAAATGGAGTAATTATTTAAAGAGGAATTACTATAAGGTTGGCAGGGAATTTGGAACCTGCAATGTTTTGCAAAGGGCGACGTACACATGTTATAAAATAATATTTATTAATCTTATTACAATTAAAATAATAAATTTTAACAAAGTTCGAAATTCAACATATAATTCACATCATTATCACCTAATATTCACAAATTTGACATATTAAACGGAATAAAAAGGGGAGGATACACAAAAACAAATATTTTAACAATAGAAAATATGCTATTGTCAGTAATGAACCGAGGTCCGCCATTATAATTCCTGTAAGACACATGTGGCTTGACAAAACATGTAACTACCCATTATATACGCCCATCTTCTATCCTTATCCTTGTAATAGGCTAATGGCTCCGTTATCCTGCTATCTCGCTCTCACATTACACCCCTCACGAGGGTTGGAGCAATAAAAAGCCTATAGAAGGCGGAACTTTCTTAACAGACGCTCTCCTGGTTAATATTTCCTTGGTTGTGGTTATTATTAATAATAAGTCGTTAAAAATAATTGTTTTAATAGTATTTACGCCAACATCGCTTTTAAGCCAACGTTCTAAAGAACAATTTGATTGATCTAATTGTAGGATCAAGTTTGAGAGAAAGAGACGAACATATTTCAATGAGTTCTGCTTTTTTTAGCTGGACATAAACAATAACAATGGAAAATATTTTGTAAAAAATAAAATGTAGTTTCCGTTAACATCGTTGTTTAAGACGGAATGGTATTTCTTTTGTTCTATAGGCTTTGTACTGTTCATTAAGTACGTATATCATTAGGGCATAATAACTTTATATCAATTGCTGTATTTGCACATTCTGTATTGCTTTTTCCCCTTCCACTTTCTAAAATTGTAGTATGTATTAAAATTGAGGTTGGATTGCTCTACATATACGTATATAAGTAAATTTTATGTATCTCAATTTATTAAAAAACAGCATTAGAACGCCACTATCAGAGTTTTTATTCATAGTGTACTTACTCTATTGACTATTTTTGTACTACCCGATGTATTATAACATTTGAAACCCAGAAATTACGAGTTCTAAATAAGGAAATAAGGAAATTTTTGACTTGCGTATTTTACAAACAATTGTAAATTGACTTTCCGGGAATAAATGAGGCATAGGCCTAGGGATTAGACACATTACCAAAAATATTAAAAAAATTTAAGGCGGTAGAACCAGTGCAGTTCGACCGGGGAAGTACCACCGCCACACCTATTTCTAGCGTGAAGCATTTCTTGCGTTTCGATGGAAGGGTGTGGTTGCTGTCACACTTTCACATGCGGCGACCATCATAGTCCTCGGGAGTAGCAACGCATCTGTAATTGACTTCAGATGGAATCCATGTTCTGTATAAAGTTGATTACAGATGTCCATGGGCGGCAGTAGCCACTTGCCATCAGGTGGACTGCATGCTCGTTTGCTACTTCAGTTAAATAAAATAAAAAATGGATACATATAAAATATCTATTTAAGTACCTAATTACATTTAAGTTCTTAATTTTGTTGCACTTGAATCAGCGGTCAAATTAATCATAAAGTAAGTAATAAAATTAATCGTCGAACGAATTCAAGCAAATTGTTTAAAGTTGATTATTTTAAAGGTTAAAAATCATGGACGATACAGTATAATTGCAATGTATATAAAATTACTTGCGTCAATTGTAATTGTAGATATTGAGGGCAATGTGCATATATTTATGTTATTTTAGGTAGCCGGCACATAATCTATCTCTTATGCTTAAATCTATGATCCTTTTAGAAATAGAAATAGAAATATAATTTATTCAGGCTCAATATACAGCATACAACAAACATAACGAAGGAAAAACAAAACATTAAAAAAAAGATAAAACAAAAATACGCTTGAAAACATTTAAATAATTACAATTATAAAATTATAAAAAAAAAGTATAGATTGATTTCAGACTATGGTATTCTTGCGTCTCCGCTCGCCAGATTAAGCCAGCGCGGGTCTGTAGCAAACTGACCCGAGGCCCATAGTTTGCATTACGTATGGGTATTAAATAAAACAAAACTGTTACTAGTAAACTTTTCTCGATTTAATCTGGGAAAATTTAGAGATGACACTTTCCATATCTACTTTCTATATCTTCTTTCAGTAGGATAGCAAAGATAGTAAAATATAATAGCAGATAGGTGTTGGGCCGCGGGGCCCCTCTAGTCGCGGGGCCCGTAGCATTTGCCACTCTTGCTATACGACTAATCCGGCACTGCCGCTCGCTTAAGATTCCCATCGTAAATCGTCGGGTGACAAGAAAAACTTACTAACTACAAAATTGTATAATCTCGATTTTTTCAGTTAATACACAATTATTTAACAGTACATTATTATTACGTAAATAATATATGGATACAATAAACTGTACGATATTTTATTTAATGATATAACTTCAGGACATTTGATATAAATGAAATTTTGGGATCAAAATATTAAATGCTGATAACTTCATGTTGCATATTCTGTAGGTAGTGAGTTTTTCTTGTGACCCGATGATATATTGATCGAGGTCATGTATATGTGTCAAATGCAGTGAAAACTGATCAGTTATTTTCACGTGAAAGAGTAACAAATCTTAAACACGTCCTTACAATTTGACGCATTTCTATTAGTAAGATTGAGAAGTATTTTTTACTTATGCAACCCACAAATCAGTTTCCACAAAAGTCAAAATACAATCCACAGTAAGTATATGATTCTCTGTAATTAATGTTATCTACATGCGAAGTCATTGTCAGTCTGTACGTACAATTTACGACATTTGTCACGAACATTGTATGCCCTATCTTTGCAATGATCGAATATTAACACTTCGATAATGTTTCCTGATTTGTCGGATACCATCGAATGTAACAATTAGCGTGGTAATGCGGTGAAACACGATTTTTCGAAATGTCAACTACATTTCTATTGGTCTTTATAGATTCACCGGGTTTTTATTGCAAGCATGAAGCACAGGAGACAATTTTTAAAGGTGGTAGAACATTGTAGTTCGACCGGGGAGGTATCACCACAACACCTATTTCTAACGTGAAGCATTCCTTGCGTTTCGATGGAAGGGTGTTGTTGCCGGTACATTTTATATGAGGCGACCATCCTAGTCCTCGGGAGTAGCAACGCGTCTGTGATTGACTTCACATAGAACCCATGTTATATTTGAAGTGGCTTAAAGGTGTCCATGGGCGGCAGTGACCACTTACCATCTTCATTCAAATAAAAAATATAAAACATACATGCAGATTATCCAAAGAATGCTTGAATTCACAAGACCTGCACCAAGGTTATCTTTATTGGGCTGATTTGACGTAATGCCTCGTAATTTCTTAACCTGATAAGAGGACAGCATTATATAATTTACACATTATTTTTGTTTAACATTTTGTATACGTGATAAGAAATGAGATACAAAGTCACCTATATTGTTGCGTATTGAAGGTCGTTGGAATTTAATTTCTTGGTGCAGATAAGAAATTAATTATACGCTCTCTACACTCATAGCCCCACACTAGGATTTTTTTCCAGTGTCGTGGGTACCATGGACACACACAAGTCGACTACAAACACCCAGACACAAAACATGAACCTAAACTCATCATTCAGATACCTGTCGGGAATTGAATCCGGGATCCTTTGCGCGTCAGACCGGTATGGTAACCGCTACGCCACGCGGGTCTTCGGATTAGAAAATGTAAGTGTAGAGAGAGAGAGAGAGAGAGAGATAGAGAGAGAGAGAATTAAGATAATGTAATTTTAAAGCTCCGTTGTTTTACTCCGAGAGTACTACCGCCACATTTATGTTCGCCTGATAAGAGCAGGTAGCCAGTTTACGTTTTTTATTGACTAAAGTAGAAAACGAGAATGCAGTCCACCTGATGGTAAGTGGTCACTGCCGCCCATGGACATCTGTAATCAACCTCATACAAAACATGGGTTCCATCTGAAGTCAACTTTTATATGAAGCGACCATCTTAGTCTTCGGTAGTAGCAACGCATCTGTGACTGACTTCAGATAGAAACCTCTGTTCTATATGAAGTTGCTTACATATGTCATTGAGCGGCAGTGGCCATTTGACATCAGGTAGACTGCGTGCTCGTTGAAGTAATCAACGAGTAAAAAATAAAAGTTGAGAGGTGTCGAGGTACACGCAGATGGAACGAATTGCCTTTCGATAAAATAATAGAAAATAATAACGAAATCAAAATCGCTGAAAGAAAAATATCTCACAGAAAAGAACATTTTTATTATTTAATCGTATACGATTCTCATTAATGAGCAATCATACTTATACCGTCAAAACATAAGACATAATTATGTGGTTAATCTTGTCTTTACATTAATCTATGACTTCGTTCAGTTTTCAAATTAACTCATTTGAAATAAAGTATTTTCTGCGAGAGTAGTGGAGCATTTGTCTGATCAGCTCAATTACTTAAGTTTCAAATTGGAAACAAATCCTGTGGAAAACTGTCCGGTACTCAGATTGCATCAGAAAGAATACTTCGCTTCACTGGAGAGTAATCGGTACCATTGATAGGATTGAAGATAAAATGACATACACATACATTCTACATGTACCTACGTATGACATTATACGTACACCCACGCGCACATTTGTACATATGTATACGAACACACAGATACAAACAAACGCGCATGTATGCACGCATAGATTCGAATTCATTTTATTGTGTGGTTTTTTTTTGAAATATACTAGTTAATTTCGGATTTAAGATAGCTATAAGTTTTCTTTTGAAAAACTATATTCACATTCTATATCTATATTCCTAACGTTATCCTTTCTATATAAAAAAGGTAAAATAATAAAGATTTGAGTTTATGAACTGTTTCTTATTTTTATTGTACTAAAAAAAGTATAAGTCTAAAAACAGTACATACCTACTTTGTATTTTTTGAATCGCACATGTAAATTGCAATGTCAATTTTATGGATTACTGAAGAAATCTAGTTAAGTTTTTATTCCGAATAAGAAATCCAGTGCAGAATTTTGTGCTTTGCTGAAGAGTCGGGCAATCGTCTTGCGTTGTTTAGGGAATGGGGTTACTGTGCTACTGGAGATATAGGGTTGTCAACGTCTATTAAAACTAGTCGGCAATATCTGCTAAAGACATTGTTCAGCTCTTTTTATTTCTTATCCACAGAAATTAATTTCAATTTGTGCTTTGTTTTAGAAATATTCTAAAAGTAATATACTAGGTTTTCTCGGATAAAAAACTCTAAATTATCTTTTGAATCTTTCGAATATTCATATTTTCTGTTTATATTATTTAATTATAAACGAACCATAAAATAGAAATTTGAGTTTATACCTTATTATTTCATATTCTGGTAAAAAATATATAGTTTTAAAAACAATACATACATAACATTTTTAAAATTGCGCATCTTAATCATCTTAATCTAGTTAAATTTTTATTCCGAATAGGAAATCCGGTGCAGAATTTTGTGCTCCGCTGAAGAGCCGGGCAATCGTCTGGCGTTGTTTAGGCAATGGGGTTACCGTGCTACTGGAGAAATAGGGTTGTCAACGACTATTAAAACTAGTAAGCAATGTCTGCTAAAGAGATTGTTCAGCCGTTTTCATTTCTTATCCCTAATTCAGTAGCGCGATATCTGCAAACAATGCGTGAACATAAGATTCTATGTATAATTTCCTAGGGTAGTAGATCAATAGTATAACCGGGGAGGTACCACCGCCACACCTATTTCTAGCGTGAAGCAGTTCTTGCGTTTCGATGAAAAGGGTGCCGGCACACTTTTATATGATGCGACCATCGTAGTCCTCAGGAGCGGCATGTATCCTATGATTGACTTCAGATAGAACCCTTGTCCTATATGAAGTTGCTTACAGATGTCAATGCGGCAGTGACTACTTAGCATCAGGTGAACTGCATGCTCGGTTACTACTTCAAACTCTTAAAGAAAATGCAATGCCCTGCCTTGTGGTGTAAGTTATGTAGAGTGTGTAAAGAATCACTTTCTCTCTTCCCGTAAATGTAGAAGGCTACGAAGTAAATTTTTGGAATATGTGCAATAGTATCTTTCGGTTTGCCGCCACTCTAAGACGTGTTGACCATTGGCAAGGCTCTCATTGGATGAGAACAAGCACCTACATCGCATTAGTTTACGAAATCGACACTATTCTTACACACTAATTACGCTGCAGACAGCAGATTTAGTTTTTTGTGTCTATTTCCATCCTTAGTTTTCTTGTTTTGAATAAAGTTTATGGATACCCAATTTGTAATTGTAATCCTTTCGGGATACCGTGGTTCTGAATTTGAATGATCGTGTTTGAATTTCGTAAATTCTAGCGTGGAATTTAACGGAAATATAGTCGGTTTCATCTTACTTTGAAATATTCAAGGTTATAGCCAAAAAATAGGAACACATACACTTATTTGTAGAGTAAAGAAGTTCTTACGTTTTGGTGGGAAAATGTGGTTACCGGCTCACTTTCGTATGACGCGACTATCTTAGTCTATGGGAGTACACACATTTGTATTTTACTTCAGATACAATCCTTAGTTTTAAGATATTGTATAGCTTTTATCGCGGGCTTTGAGTGTGGCGACCGAATCAAGAGATTCTGTAACGAAAAAAACCTAACACCGCCCACACCGCCAACCATGTAGCGCTGCCGAGCGTTCGCTTAATGTGTATGTATATGGTACGAAAGTACGAAGCTGGCACGGATCGAGACGAGCTGCTCGGAAATCGGACAAATACGTAAGCTGTTTGTGAGAAAATATCAAAGAAAAAAACTTGAATGAATATCAAAGAAAAATATAAATAAATAATTATAATTGCATAAATTGATAAAAAGTGCTATGCGATAGCTTTACCGTGGCAGTCCCTTACCGCGGCAGTCACTGAGTGCCGCACGTTTTTTTATTAATTTGCTTATATAGGCAGTAGTGATCACTTGCCATCGGGTGGATTGCATGCTACTACTACCTAATATAAAAATACAAAATGGAAGCGAAAATTTCAAATAGCAAAACTCCAATGTTTTCAGTAGCAACCCTAATAGACGTTTGATGTTTTACGACTACACCGCTCGTCATTAAACCCTCCCTATTTCGGAAAGATCGCAGGGTTGACACGTGTACCTTTGTAGTTGACGAACTGTCGTAAACTTTGAGTTTTGCAAGAAAACCACGCTTTCGCAGTTTGCATGGTTGCACTCGCAGCTAATCTTGTTTTAGTATCAAACGGATCGAATACTTTTACAATACGGACGTGGAAGGCATGTTCCGACAAGAAATTATTATGGAAACAAAAACCTTTTTTTTTGTTGTCGAGGGGGAAACCTTCAAAAGGTACTCGACGCCGTGATGCGACGAAGGGTTATGTGAGATTTTTACCGCACTAAAACTCCCCTGGTGACCAAGCAGCTGGGCCCACCGCTCCATCTGGTCCTTACGATGGTATGCGGCCACGCATACCGCCGTCCTGCCCGGGGTCGTCTGATCGAACGGTTCGAGCTCCCACTCCAGCCGCCCGCAACCCCTTTTAGTCGCCTCTTACGACAGGCAGGGTATACCGTAGCGCTATTCTGATCCCGGAACTACAGGGACGATGGAAACAAAAACTTACTTAACTGTTAGAACTAAAATTTACAATCGGGTTTTTTTTATTTAATAATTTTAGGAGTTTGTGTTAAAAGTAATTAACATACCATAAGTAAGTAACATAAAAGTGATGATATGTTTTTGGAACAAATAGACCATTCTATCTAAAGTAACGCCCAGGAACACAGTTGAATCCACAAGCTACTACAAGCTTTCATGTGTTTCGTATAAAGGACAATATTACAACACATTTTTACAATAAAAAATACAAACAGGTATTTTTGATTCTAAAAATGATACATTTTCTATGCAATTCAAGTGAGAAATCAACACGCAGTCCACTTGATGATAAGTAATAACTTTCCTAAATATTGGAGTCCGATGTCTGCATTTTATTATAACATTGAAATAGCAAACAAGCATGCAGTCCACCTGATGGTCACTGCCGCCCATAGCCATTTGTAAGCAACATTTAGAACAAAGGTAAATTTAACGTCAATCAGAATTTGTTGCTACTCACAAAGACTAAGATGGTTGCCTCATTTATCAGTTGTATTCTTATCTCTGAGCTAGTACGCTTTTGTGTGACTCACCGTTAAAAAAACTCATAAATTTTATTCAAAAAAAGGCTATTAACTGAAACTGAAGGCAACTCATCGTTTATGCAATTCTAAAAGCAGTCGGTACTTGTTTTATCAAACAATGTTATGAATTCTTAAAGAATTCAAAAACCGCATATCGTGAGTATCCGTTGATTATTATTAAAATATATCAATTCCGCGATAATACTAGTCTAAAATCATATAAACAATGTTACTTGTTTACAATGATATACTAACATTAAATAATAAATATCGAGTAACAGAATCGAAAATTAAAGGTTATTATCTTGTAAATCTTGGAATAACCGTTGAACATTGAATAAACCGCAAATCAAATGCTGACCGTTGCAAAATGAATCGTAAACTTTGTCTGAACTTTAAAGCTTTGTTTGCTGTAACGATGTCCCTCGGTACATTAAGTTAAATTCGTATTTCTGAAGTAATTTATAATACACGCATAATATATTTCGATAATTATGTTTGTTTATGTGAAACAATATATTGTACGTCCAACGCGAAGCGTTTGAGATAGTGCTTCACTCTCACCTCGTTTATTTGAAGCAATTTTCTCGATTTAATTTACCTTTATCACATATATACCTATTGCACTCTCAGGTCATGGATGACAAGAACATTTTTCATAACATTAGATACATTCATACATTCCCAAAAGTACTAAGTATATTTTTATTTACAAAAAATACAACAGCATGCAACTCGTAATTAGACAATGTAAGTACTTTAAAGTATCACGCGATACGGGGCTATTACATTTTTTTAACATTTGTTTTTGCTGCATTTCAACGTGAAATCGATCCTTGCAACTGGATCGGAATATTGCCAAAAGAACTCTGCTAAAACTAGTTTATAAAACGATAGCGACTGAACTTTATGCACATTATCGTTGATTCAACTGTTGAAACCTCATGAAATCGTACAAGCACACACACGACTTAACTATTTGATCGGTATAACAAATGAGTTTCCACTACATAATACCTATTCATTTAGTAAAAAATAATAATAATGGTTGTATCTTATCTGACTAATATTATAAAGGCGATAGTTTGCGACCCGTGCTCAGCAGTGGGCCAATAATGGGTTGACGACGACGATAGTTTGCGAGGATTTATATATACTAGTCACCCGTCGCAATGGTCGAAATTCGACCGTAATTCAACTAAATAACTAAACTTGATATTGTCCAAAGTATTTCCCAAATTCAATTAAATTTTATTAATTTTCAAGTTATTTTAATACACCCGAAAGGCAAAAAGAATTTAACGGGTATTTTGACACGGACGTCTGACATTTTTGACGTTCTGTGTTTTCATAGTAAGAGATTGAATGTATTATTTCGTTTATTGTTTATGTGTTGCGGTATTGTGTGTAATGTGTTTTTAGTTGAATTCAGGTGAAAAAAGACCTATACCCGTTGTCACTAGAATCACAAATATGTCTTGTTCATTTTCTGGTGCAGTGATAGCCTAATGGTTAAAACTTGCCCTCTCGATCGGGAGGTCCGAGGTTCAAACCCAGGCACGCACCACTGATTTATGTGCGTATTATACTTTAATTATCACTGCTTTTCGGTGAAGGAAAACATCGTGAGGAAACCTACACACCCGAAAGTTCTTTTAATAAAAAAAAAGTTCTCGGAGGTGTGTGAAGTCCACCAATTCGCACTTGGCCAGCGCGGTGGACTATGGCCTAAGCTCTCTCATTCCGAGAGAAGACCCGTGCCCAGCAGTGGGACAGTAATGGGTTTGACGACGACGATATTTTCTGGTAATTGCTTCGCTCTAGTATCGCACATATTTGAGAATATCAAAAAGTGATCGCGCAGCACTGCATCTACACATATGTATGTAGCGTAGCTTTACCGGTTGACAACAGCTACACTTTTTAGTCTTGCTAATTTGTGTAGCATGTGGCTGTGTTGACTCGGCGTGACACTGAGACAAGTGTAGCACTTAGTAATTATCGACAGTCTGGGTCTGCACGTGTAACTGTGCATTGCTAGGAGTGTGGGTGACTTGAGTATTACTTAGTACTTTCTAGGGCATAGATACAGGACATATTTACTATGAATTCAGGCTTTTAAAACGCTTTTTTAAAACTTAAAACGCTTTCTACACTCATAGTCTCACAGTAGGATTTTCTCCTGTGTCGTGAACACTCACAAAGACAAATACACAAACACCCTGACCCAGAAGAATCTAAACTCATCATTCAGACACCTGGCCGGCAATGGAACCCGCAAACCCACTGCGTGTCAAACCGGTATGGTAACCGCGTCGCCACGCGGGTCGCTTTTAGGAAATCGTAGCAAATTTCTTGATCGTAGTTGCGATGTCGTCCCTATGGGCTATGTTAGAATGATGCGTGTAAGTTTTTCTCTTATTATAAGTATTTTTATAAGGTAGAGTGACAAACGAATATGAAGTCCATGTTATGGTAAGCGGCCACCGCCGCCCACGGACCGTGGTACCTTCCCGGTCGAAACACATTTTTCCTTCTATTAAATACATTCTTCTATTTAGAACATAACTGAGAATTCACACTAATTTTATTGATAGACTTGACTCTAATTAAGATATTGAATGTTTTGTTTCGTTTTTATGTGTTTGCGTCAAATGCAAGGTTGTGTGTGTAATGTGTTTTTAGTTGTACTCTATGTAAGTTCTATGCATTATTTGAAAAAAATATGACTGTTTCGTAATCCTTCTCTACGTCAATTATAACCGTGCGTAATTTCATACTCCTTCGTCTGCGGCAAGTATCTTAAAAACGGATATAAGATAAATTTGCCTTCATGACATCCTGTAAGAGTATTGCCGTCTTAAACGTTTAGTTTCAATGTTTTATTAACTGATTACGCTTTGTAGCACTACACTTTTGTGTCTAAAACTTAAATTTTATTTCATAGTTTAAATTTCTGTCTTGTCGAACATCGAACACATGCTACATTGGGCATAGTTTTAACCAAGGGCTCGCAAAGCAATAGTTAGAATTGTTATGAACAGGGTCATATTCTTAGACCAAAAAAGAATAGACTACCTTCTCTAACAAAATTTTGAAATACACTTAATTGTGCTTTGCATAATATAATCGAATTACGACCTACATAAGTGTTTAATGTAAACTTTGCTATCTGTACTTGGTAAAGATAAGTTGACAATTAGTTTGATTTGTTACGTTGTAGATACCATAATATCGTCGCTTAAGTTCTAACGACGCGTAACTCAAAAAATGCCCATTTTGACTTAAAGAAATAATGCTATCTCAAAATAATATAGAAACACATTTTCATAAAAAATATTATTTTAATATGAGTATATTAATGTTTTAAACATTATATTATTTGGTAGTTGTAGATTTAAAAATAACTATTTGAGACAATTTATTTGCTCTCCTGAAAAGTTGCTAATTTCGAGATCCGCGATGTTAGAACTAAGCGACGATATATTTCATGCTTAAAAAAATCACGGAATCTGTCAACATCGCATTTATTAATCACACAAGTGCGTTTCAAATGATTTTCGTAAGGCGTAGGCCTTTTTGAAGTGAAACTTCTTTATCGGGGTTGGAAAAAAATTTAGTGTAACATTTTTTCGTTACGCGCCATCTTTTTCTGTTACGCGCCATCTTTTTTTTTCGTTACGCGCCATCTTTTTCTGTTACGCGCCATCTTTTTTTTTCCGTTACGCGCCATCTTTTTATTATCCCTACCACGCGTGATATTAGATAGATTATTATAGATTAGATTATCAGATAAAGTTTAATAAAAGCCTTTTATTAAACTTTACCTAATTTAACTTTATTTAACCAATTTCTGTAAAGTTGCATATAGTAAATTATTTTTTGAAAAATAACGTCATATAGAAGTTTCACTTCTTACGAGTGTACGCTAGTACACGCACACATTTTTTTAGTCTGAGGTAATAACATGCGATTCGGCCACCAACCCTACTCTTTAATATTTGCCTGTCACACCATACTGTTTATCTCACTCAGAATAACTTTGTAAACTGGAAAGATATTTGTCTCAGGTTATTCATATTATTCTTCATGTCTGATAATTTCTGCATATAGACTCTGTTGGTGCGGACTACAAATAATTTAAGAGCTACACTATATTTTCTGGCAGTGTTTTTCAAAGTGTGAATTCTCTCAGAGTCTCAGTCAAAAAAAACATTAAGTAGAGTTTAAAAATACATGTTTACATATTTTGGCTATTAAAAAAATAATAATAAGCTAAAATATTAATCAAAATACTTTTGTAGTTACTTGTTGGTAGTTAAATTTTGTGTTTAACCAATAAGTGCCTGCATATTTATGAAAATAAATAAACGTTTTGACAGATTTCATATTAGTAACTCAATAAAAAAGGTGATAACAAACCAAGACTGCTAGAAGCTGGGTTTCGTTTAGTAGTAAGCTTTTTAATGAGGGTATTTTTCTGTATAACTTGTACAAATATTAATAAAACAATTAAATTATACATAAGTTAGCAGTAACTAACGACGACCCGCATGGCGCAGCGTTTACCATACCGATCTGACGCGCAATGGGTTCCGGGTTCGATTCCCGGCCAGACAGGTAATGATGAGTTTAGATTCATGTTCTGGGTCTGGGTGTTTATGTATTCGTCTTATGTGTGTCCATGGTACCCACGACATAGGAGACTATCCTAGTGTGAGTGTAGAAAGCGTGTGAAAAAAAAAGGTAAAAAGATAAAGACTAGGAGGTAGCGAAATACTTTAAAAAATTAAGGGGTAAATCCAGAAAAGGTTGAAAAACACTGTTGTAAGTACGGTAGTATGTGTTGTATAAAATACACAATCATGCCCGAGTAAAGAATACGGGTGTAGTAGATAATATAGAGCACACATGCGATCTGTTCTTGTAAAGGAACGTGCATGAACAGTGATAGCCTAGTGGTTTGAAATTCGACCTGTCTCGCTAGGGTCCAGGGTTTAAATCCTAAGACATAGAATAATTCAAATTATTAGAATTCATTTTCACTTGTTGTAACGATAGAACTACATTTCCGAGCAACTCGTCTCGATCCGTACCATATACATACACGTTAAGAGAACGCTCGGCCGCACTACATGGTAGGCGGAATGAGGGGTTGTTAGGTATTTTTCGTTACGGAATTTCTGCAAAAGAAAGGTCAGCTGGTCTCCAGGTCCAGAATAATCCAATCCAAAACAAAACTGAACCGATAAAATAACATACGATATTACTGACGTCACTAAACAATAAGATCGTAAAGAAATTATTACGTTGAAATTATTATCACAAGTCTTGTGGCACATAATTAAATTAAACTAACAGTCTTACAGCTGTGCTTACAACTTAAACACATTAGGCGTGAATAAATACACGCAGTCATGGGTGTAATTTACAATAAATGTAATGTAATATGTAAATTGTATGGCGCAGCGGTTACCATACCGTTCTGACACGCAGTGGATCCCGGGTCCGATTCCCGGCCAGACAGGTATCTGAATGATGAGTTTAAATTCTTGTTCTGGGTCTGGGTGTTTGTGTATTCGTCTTTGTGTGTGTGTGGCACCCACGACACAGGAAAAAATCCTACTGTGGGGTATGAGTGTAGAAAGCGTTTTAAGTTTTTAAGTATAATGTTGAGAAAGTACTTAGACTTGGACAGGTGTGTGGCAAAATCAATTATCCTCCGTACTTCAAAATTGAAAGTTAATCAGCGTAATTTGAAAGATAACATTTTATTTTTGGTAGCCCTCGTAAAATTTACGACAAAACAATAAAACATTTGTGTTTACTCCGCACCTTGCGCTTTTATTCGATAATTATGATCTGAGGTATGTATTATGCTTTACCTAAGTTAAAAACGGGGTTTGTAATTAATTAATGCCCCATTGTTGGGCACTGTCCACCAATTCGCGCTTGGCCTGCGCGGTGGACTATAGCCTAAAAACTCTCATTCTGAGAGAAGACCCGTGGCCAGCAATGGGACAATAATGGGTTGTACCCCCTGTTGGGCACTGGTCTTATGCATGTAAGGGCCGGTTAACTATAATATAAGGCGATCTTAGTCCTCGGAAGTAGCAACGTATCTGTGATTATCAGATAAAACCTCTATTATCCTATATATTCCTCTATATGAAGTTGCTTACAGATTGGCGGCAGTGACCACTTACCATCTGTCAACGGCATGTATGTTTGCTAGTTTAATTTTATAAAAAACGGTATATATATTTATAAACTAGTGATGTGCCGGATCGTCAAAATCATAGATCCGCGGATACGGATACGGATCTTTCTACTGCCGCGGATACGGATACGGAGCTCCGGCACATCACTAGTATAAACCACCGGTCTATGACAGTTTTAGTTCTAAATGAATCAAACCTTTATACAGTACTCAAAACCTCCAACAACCTTTAGTTAGTAATTATTTATTTTATTGTTTTTATTATTTAATCATAATTCAACAATAAATTTTATTACTTTATTACTACAAAACAATAATAATTCTATGAGTCACTTGCCAATTGATTAAACAATCTAACTTTACCTGTACAATTAATTTAGTCTAATGGTTCCGTATAAATATACGTTTATTCCCTTTATACCGGACCGGTTGGAGTGGCGTTACTTAGGGGAAGCCTATGTCCAGCAGTGGACCTCAAAGGGCTGATGGATGGATGGATACGTTTATTTCTAATATATCTGCTACTCGTATCTGTTTTCAGTTTACAAAATAATAAAGATTAAATAACCCAGAAGTTTCTATTGCGCTTTTATTAAAGATTTAAAATATTAAATTACGTAAACTTGAGTTTCTGATAGGATGTTTCTTACTTTTTCATTAAAAAATATTGAATTAATCTATGAAGTGAATTAACATAGAGGATATTTTTAACCATGTAAAATATATCCCCCCATCGAGCGGATCTGTGGGAAAAAGATATAATAGTTAATTTTATTTTTTAATCGACAGTGCATGTACCGTCAAAGTTTCAGTATGAAGAAGAGAGGAAATTATGTGTATAAAGAAGTTATCTGTTTATGAAGAATCATTCTATGTACTGTGTGTATGTGTAAAAAATGTAGGTAATTTCTGCCCTTCCTTGTAGTTCCGGGATCAGAGGAGGGCTACGGTATCCTGCCTGTCATAATAGGCGACTAAAAGGGGCTTTCGGGCGAGCGGCTAGAGTGGGAGTTCGGTCCGACGATCCCGGAAAGAACGGCGGTATGTGTGGTTGCTTACCGTCTTAAAGACCAGACGAGCAGCCCAGCCGCTCACCTGTGAGGAGCCCGATGGGGCAACGCGTTCAGAGGACACCGAGAGGCTCCGCTTGCTTTTCTTTGTGAGATCCCGGAGTTTAATTGGAGATTCTCTTTGTAGCGCTGAGGAGTGTCACCGGGGTGGTTTCAGTGCGGTGAAAATCCACATAACCATGCGTCACTCTCACGGCGTCGGGTGTCTTTCGTAGTTTTCCCCTTGAAGAACAAAAATATAAGGGAATTTTTATCTAAACAATCAGTGTGATATATCGAGCTTCGAATTAGAGTTAACATGGGGTTTTTCACGAAAGGTGCGAAAAGAGCTCTCCTTCAAAGCCGGCAATGCATTGGCGACTCCTCTGGTGTTGCGAATGTCCACAGGCGACGGTGACTACTTTCCATCAGGTAGCCCGTCTGCCTTGTCGTTAGATTAAAGTATAAAAAAATACGTTACAAAATAGCACTCTTGATCCCAAAATAATAAAAAAAATATTAATCAAAAAACTTATTAAGCCTTAGACAGAAATAAAGACAAAGCCTTCAAGTTCTAATTAAGACTATTAGATTATATAAAGTGAACGTATGATGCATCTACTTGCAAGTCTAAGTAATAAAAATGTTTCGTAATATATTTAACTGATTTATTTGCGGTGCTCTAAATTACCAAAGGGCAGCCTATCAAGTACTGCGATTGTCCTATAAACATGTATTTTATTACCACGCATGCATTTGTACCTGCTTCGTGCAATAAAACTATAAAATATGCACATAACGTCGCAGTTTAAGTAGCTGCTAAACCGCACACAAGTAGCGAGTGGAAGAGAGAAATATGTTGAGATGGAGGTAAATATACTCTTAGGGACTTTTTGCGGATTCAATTTGTAGAAATAAATTGTGTTCGCATTTTGGGAGTTTAAAGCGCGGTTGTTAAAGGGATGTAAAATTTGTGTTTGTTCCCTTCGACTACGAAATCGATACTTTTTAATTCGCTAGAGATTATTTATTATATTTAAGTAGGTAAACAACACTCAAATTGCGGAAACTTTGTATTCGGCTTCTTTCGTTCTTGCTGAACGATACACTCGTAATAATTACACATAAGTATATCTATTACTAACTTAGTTTTATAAAAGGCTGTAATCCAAATTAATGGCATTTTTGTTGACATTTGTTCTTCTCTTTTCTAGCGAGAACAAGTAGTTAAGGTACCTACCCAAAATTGCACATTTCGGGTTATAGGGTCTTCCTAATACATAGTTTAAGAGTCAAATTGTAGTCGAGTTGTAATTGATGGCTTTTGGTGAAATCCGTTCACAGGGTTAAATAAATTTAAATTTTACTATTTAAACTTGGAAATCTTAGAGACAGTTCCTATCTTTGGAAAGTCCTTCCTTTAACTTTGTCTGTCAAAATTGAGTCGCTTCTGATTAGCTCTAGATATGAAGCTATTTTTATAGCTCTTCGGAAAGTTATAGAAAAGACATGCAAAGAGACAAGTCGCAGTCGTTCGTGGCGGAATAGACGCACCGTTACTGTCTTTGGCTACCACAGTTGATAGTCCTCCCACGGAGCGTCTATGCGGACCACATCCGTCCATGATAACATGGACCGTGGGAAGTCGACATAGAGTGCTAATCGTAATTGCTACCAATAGTCTCAATGATACGTTACATAGAAGTGTTCTTTATTTCTCGGAAGTGGTTTAACTGCAATATCGTATCTTGTTATATGACTAGTTACACGAGTAAAAGCATTATTTTGATATTAACATGCGAGATCTGCAAACGAAATTGTAATAATCAAGGTGCAAGTCGTACTACCGGTTCCTCAAAGGACACCATGTACAAAAGACACTTACTTGTAGTACCTATCTTGCTTGCTAACTTGGATAGTAGTAGAACCATTGTTTATGAATAACTTCAAAGCATCGTTAGGAGCGTTTCTTTCAGATTTGAAATCTAAATTACTTCTCGGATTTAAAATTCAATTTTCATTAAAACACATATCTGAATTTTGAAATATATTTCTGTTCTTGGATATTTATGTATTAGTAAATAATAGTGTAGACTTATGTGTTAACTAGCTGAACCATAAAGCTTTGCCCGTGTTAAAAAAAATCGAAGTATCGATTGTCCCGTGGGTGTAAGATATTTTCCCACAGTAAATAGCAGCTTATATTTTAATCCAGAGTGTCCGCTAACTCCTTACCAAATTTTATGAAAATCGCTTCAGCCGTTTAGACGTGAAGAAGTAACAAACATACCTACACACTCACAAACTTCCGCCTTCATAATATTAGCAGCTTTAGCATGATTAGTATTAGTATTAGGATGATTAGTATAAGTATTATTTTATTTTTTATTTTATTTATTTATTTATTTATATCAGGCTACAAAGGCCCATAGAAACGAATACACAAATACAAGTAAACAATATAACAAATTAATACATAACAATTAATAAAACTATGATACTATACAAAATAGAAACTAACAAATATAAAATATTATAATACTATACATAAACAATATTTATTTATATTAGTATATTAGTATTCGTATATTATATATTGTATTAGTATGATTATAGTAAGTATAGTATGATAAAGCCTTATTTTTACCAAGACATAACTGCAACTAAAACCCGGGACGAACGAACTAAACATTAGATTCACTCACTAGCATATCGATCGCCAGTAGTGGTGACGCTAAAAACTCCATTCCCGAACGTCCAGAAGTTACAAATCAAACCGAAATATATTGGTTATAAAAGTGCAACAAGTATGCGAAATGTACACTCGGCTTGAATGTGTATCTCCACTTGGTTTTATGGACCATAAAGGCTGTTTACGATCGCCAGGATAACCCATCCAGCTAAAAGGGTTTGGGTATAGTATGGGGCGCTAATTAAAAACTGGACGGCTGTCTGGAGAAACTAATTGTTGGATTGCGAATTGGGGGTTATTTTCCTTTATGTAATAATTGTGGGTCTTAGCTTTGAAAGTTGCGGTACGTTTCCGTATATGTGTGGCAAGGATTAGCAGTAGCAATAAAGATTAAATGCAAAAACATTTTTAAGCATCCGTCATTCCAGGGTTCAACAGGCATTGTAGACCAGCAAGGTCTACAATGTATGTTAAACCCTGGAAAGATAAACATTAAAATGTTGGGGCATTATTAACACAAAGACGAATACATAAACACCTAGAGCCAAAATAGAAATAAGACTACAACGACAAAAACTATGAAAATATATCATCATCCAGAAATTTGTCTTGCCGAGGATTGAACCGAGAACCCGCTGCCTATAGAACGGTAAGGTAAGCGCTCCGGCAAGGAGTCAAAACAAAATATAAGGCAAGATAGTGGAACTAACTTTTATAACCAATGTAAAAACAATATGTCAATAAAAAAGATATACAAAGAAAAAGACAAACCCACTGAGTTTCTTGCTGGATCTTCTCAGTTGAGGTTGTGTTCCGATCCGGTGGTAGTGTAAAAAAAATATGTAATTGACGATATGTAAGTGCCTCCGTAGGCCTATGAAAAATAAAGACATTTTATATTCTTACTAGCCGGACTTCTATCCCTGGAAATCAGCATAACTATAAGCGGACTGAAACGAAATTTGTGTACAAAGGCTAACACCATAACTCTTCCCGTCAAAGCCAGCTGACCATCAATCCAGCTGACGGAATGTATGCCAAATCGATACGACAGCGCACCCCATTGACTGCGACTTACTAGGGTAGACGCGTTTTTTCATTTTAATAGAAAGAAAGAAATCGTGTATTCGTAATGCGTACACACTCGTACAGTTCAAAGACACAATAGTACCAACTAACATGAGATAGGTCAGTGGTATACATCACAAAACGGACCCTTGTCAACATTATGCTGGTTGATTATTTTCAGCCAGCGCTGGTCTTCCGAAGGTGAAGGTGAGGTCACGTCTGGTAAAAAACTTAATCTTATTTTGTGCTAGCTTTTTCTCGTGGCTCTGCCTGCCTCGGTTACGTCTACTATCCGTCTAGCATCCTATGTGATTATCTAGGTATATGGAAACTCGACCAATATGCAGTTTTTGCGTGAAGGAACAACAAATAAAAATACCTCTTTCGTTTATAATTTTAAATAGGAATATGATAGGACTTAGGCGTAGAAATTATAAATTATCTTTAGACTGCAGTGGCATGTAATACGACCAAGGATCGGGGTTTCGCTTCCAGGTGACTTTTCGTAGTTATATATCCAAAATGGATGATGCCTCACGACATTTTCTTCACCAGGTCCTAACCTGGTGAAGAAAATGTCGTGAGGCAATTCAGAGTTCAAATGTTTTTATGGGATTGCGAATCATCAATTCTCATTTGCCCTGTTCTATATCGATTTTTCATTCTGAGAGCATCTCTAGCAATGGATATAACGCTAAGGATAACAAACATATCATTAAGCCATAGGAATATATATATGTATATTTAGTAGGAGTTGAGAGGTTTGTCTGGCTAGGATAATGGCTATTTAAGTTTGAGTGGTCACTATCTTGAATATCGGTAGCTTTATAACTATTCCGAATTCATTTACAAGTAAAAAAAAACGATGATTTTTCAAAGTTTGAAGTTTAGTCTAATACAACGAATATGTTTTCAAGTTGTGGCTAATCCGGAATATTTATCCAATTATTAAACACAAGCGAACTTTTGTCTAAGTTACCTACAAACCAAGTTTCGTTTAGTACCTCAATTCTTGTACGTTCCGTCAAACCGTTTGTGAAGACCACTGACAGCGTAACCAAATAGACTCCTAATTTTATACACACACTCTAGTATTAATAAGACAAATAGATCGTATATAAAACGATGTCTGTAAATATTAAATTAGGTACTAGGTTTTACATGCGGTGCCATTGTGAACATACAACATTTAAGAGTATTTAATGTGTTCTAAGTCACCAACTAGTCATGTGCTAATTTTCATTCAAACAAACTTTTCATCGTGAAACATTTATAAACTCCGTCCGCCCTTAAAAATCTTAGTATTTAAAATATTATAAGAGTAGGATTGGTGTTACTTGTTAATTAGATCATTTCTTGTTGTGGCTATGGAGGGATTACCGCGCCTTTCTACCTTTTTCAATTGTTCTGTTCTACTTTAGTGGTTTTTGTATTTCTATAATTATTAAGAAGGTTTTCGTATAAGATAGAGTCTTACATATAGCTTTCTAATGTACACAAAGGAAACAGTGTATATGTGGATAGGTAGGTGGTATTAAGGTAGGAGAGCAGTGATAGCATAATAGTTGAAACTTGCCCTCTCGATCGGGCGGTCAGAGGTTCAACCCTAGGCACTAGGCACGCACCACAGATTTTTTTAAAAATTATGTGTGTATTAGAAATTAATTATCACTGCTTTTCGGTGAAAACATCGTGAGGAAACCTACACACCCGAGAGTTAAAAAAAAGGTTCTCGGAGGTTTGTGAAGTTCACCAATTCGCACTTGGCTAGCGCGTTGGACTATGGTCTAAACTCTCTCATTCTGAGAGAAGACCCGTGCCCAGCATTGGGTCAATCTTATTCAAAAGACAAAATATTATTTGCGGTTCATGTCTGACTTGTTTGCTGTTTTCCTACTCGAAGTTCGGTGTCTATTCGATTACTACGTCAGGGTTGAAAACATACGTATCTCGCAGTTTCATGCTCGACTCGTGTAGGAAAGTTTTAGTGATACCAGCTTTAGTAGTGTGCTCGTTGTGTTGTTACTCGTCTAACTTGTTTTTGGTGCTACACCCGAAGTTTTTCAACTTCAGGGTTTTAGTGGATACGTAAGAAGTTCTGTAGATTTAAAATCTACCAAAGTGTGGTAACAACGTAGATCTATTAAAATCTTGAATATTTAACTCTTACTGTCTCTACAATTAGGGTAGGCCCAGGACATAGTCTATTAAAATGTTCAATGCCAATTCATCTTGATTTGATAAATTAACCATTTGCCGTCTTTTAGAAAGAGAATGGTAGGTGAGTTCAATACCGAATTTCAATTTTTTTAGGTATATGATAATAATATATTGAACGTTTTTTTGTTATATTCTTGGGGCTATCTTTAGATTGTAACTCTAATATTTCTAGCTTTTAAAAAATGAAAAATGTCAACCCATTGTTGTCGACTGAGAGAATTTCAGGCCAAAGGCCGCGCTGGCCATATGCGAGTTGGTAATATTAACACAACTTAAAAAAACTTTTTTAATTAAACAAAACTCAGGAATTTTCACGATGTTTTCTTTCGCCCTACAGCAATGAAAAACAATTTCTAATACACATATCATTTTTGAAAAATGGATGCCTGCTTGATTTGAAACTAGGACCCAAGACTTAGAGGCCGTATTCAACTGTAAGGCTATCACTGCTTATTGAAAGTACAGAGATGTTTTTGGTAAAAATGAAACTTTCTGATTCAGATTGCTTTCCACTGAAGCAATAACTCGTGCATTACCAACGGAGCCGTTCGTGGCGCTTTATTTATTTTCTTCACCACAACAATGGCCTATTCACGCCTGTAATTAAATGGATTTGTATAACCATTTACGAGGAGCGTCAGGCGTAAATGACTCTTATCTTTAATAAAACTTCTCATTTTAACACCGAGGGTAGTCGTATTGTCACAAAATTCACTGCAGACACTAAACGTCGCTTGCTAGTTGATATTGCAATCTTGACACGGGTTTATGTTACATATCAAACTGTGGGAAGGAAATGGAACTCCAAATTAAGTAAATAGTGGTATAACTAAACTAACTAGTCACCCGTCGCATCGGTCGAAATTCGACCGTAATTTAAATTAAAAAACTAAACTTCAAATTGTCCAAAGTTGTACGAACATTTCTCAAATTCAAATAAAACGTAATAATTTTTAAGTAATTTTGAACGTGCCCTTTAAATATAAATAGAGTTTTAATTATCTAAGCCGCATTTAAAAGCAATAGCGGGTATTTTGACAAAGACACTGACATTTCTGACGTTATGTGTTTTCAGAGTAATACATTGAATTCTATTTCGTTTAATATTAATGTGTGACAAATGCACGGTAATGTGTTTCATGTGTTTTTAGTTGATTTTATGTATGATATATGCATTATTTGAAAAAATATTAACATTCTGCAGTCCTCTACGTCCACTATAACCGTGCAAAACATCATACTTTTCCGTCCGCGGCATATTACTTAAAAATGCGTCAAAGTTTTTGCTTCACGTATTATAAGTAAAATAATAATATCGTAGTCCATCAACCAGTGAATTCAAAATCTATTTTGTTGTAAAAAATACTATCACGAATGTTCCGTCCCTTTAATATCATTGTGCTTTGAAAATGTTTTCGAAATACGAACGCTAACGAAATTTTGTTATTTCTATAAAATATGATTTAGCATTTAATGCATTTTAGTCTTAAAGAGCAATACTTTCAGAAAAAAAAATTTAGAATCGGTAAAGATCGACGAAGACAACTTATTTCTACCTAATAACGTGACAAGCGTTGTCGTATTCAGCTTTGAAGATTGCAAAGGGTACTTAAAACCTACGAAGAAGCTTAATTTAGTCCTCTCAAATTTGGGTCTCTTATCTCATTCAGGATTCATTGTACATGACCATTGTTGCCACTTGCTAGCCACATAAAATACGAGTCCATCGACATCCTGAAACCGGGTCGTAAACGTAGAAAAAATCGTAAACAAACATCAACATAATTATACACACAAAGCGTTTATTACGTTCGTTTTATGACCTCCCAGTACGCCTCGGATAGATGTCAGAGAGCCTAGACATCGTAAATAAGTATGAAATATGATAATTGCGAAATTCTTCAATATATTACGATTTAAACATTGATGATTCGTCTGACGTTTTGTGGCCCATAACTTCGCGTTCGTGGAACGCTCGGATTGCTTCGTATGGTTTCCTTGCCTTATTTTTCGTCCTTAAAGCGTAAGTTATTGTGTTTCATACACCTTTTAGGTATGTTAAGTGCTCTTAATCTTATTTTTTATTAATATATAATTGTTAGGTATTAATATAACTATAAGAAGTATGTGCGTTATATAGACGAGAATAGAGCACTATGCTCATTTCTCGCCTCGGTAATGTCAAGCAATTTTGCTTAAATTGCTTTTATCATAAGTATATGAGTTTAGTGTATCATATTGTTTAGAGGAACATAATAGTAGCTCTTTCTCACAATCACTAAGGTCAATTTTCTTGTTTTTAAAAATGAATGTTGTAAAAATGTATGTCCTCTATAGAGTCGTAAACATTTGATCATGTGATGATTTTTAGCAAAGTTGTTATTCATGAGCTCGCGAGATTACTGGTGTACTTTTTTGTGATGGCGTAGCAACGCGCGCAGGGTTTTTATTTTTTATTTTTTATTTTATTTTATTTTATTTTTTTAACGCGGAGAAATCCTCATGGATCCCCTTTCGCCCGGGGGAGCGCAAGGGGTATGTCGGACTCTTACCGACTAAAACTCCGCGGCGTTCCTCTGGACGTTCGGTGCCGGGTCACGAGTAAAGCGTTAGCATTCCATTCGCGGCCCGGCAACGTCGGCCGGCGCTGATGTTAACGCCAGCCACGTCCCGAAAGGGAGGGGCCCCTCTCAGTGGTGTCCCTCATGAGATGTGCATGCAGAACGCACACACGACATCTCGAACCCTTGTGACCAGATCCACGCGCGCAGGGTACAGCTAGCTAGTATTTTATAAAAAGTATATATTTTTTCCGTGGACTTCATTGTGTCTTTATCCAATTATGTATCAGGAAAAATACCGTAAAATCTGCATTGGTTTATGATTTGATAAATAGAAGTTTGGTTAATATTATTAACATCAAATATTGTTGTCCATAATGAATGAAAAAAAATCGACCACCAGCGAAAACTACTAGTTTAATTTATTTACCTGTCCATTAGTAATTCTTTACGAGTGTTAATCAGTTTTGAATGAAATTGCAACTTTAAGTAAAGCGGATAAGGCTCATTGAGACTGTCAACCTTGGATTTAATGTTTATTTTATAAACAAAAATTTTGAAGAAAATTACTAATATAGTTTAGTGTCAATATGTTTTTAAGAAACACGATGACCCGAAGAAGACAGCGGGAAACTATTGGATTCAGAGGACACAGGACCGGTTAGAGTGACGCCATTTAGGGAAGGCCTACTTCCAGCAGTGGACATCAAAGTTCTGATGGGTGGATGGATGTTTTTTTAGATACAAATAAGGCAATATATTAAAAATACAAAATAATGTCCTAATTTCTAATGACATTTATATTTTCAGTATCATAAGTATGAAATGTCGTATTACAGGAATACAGAGTTTGAACGAACATATTGGGTTTGTTGATATCAACTTTAATTTTTTTCTAGACCATTGCATAGTAAAAAAGACTTGCGTAAATGTAGGGCCGATATTGTTGTATGAGTGTGATATTTGTCTACCTACCATCAGATAATAATTGTAAGTGGTAGAATCCATCGTGCTTTGACTCTTATTTTGTTGTCGTTTGCTCTTTTTTTGTTATCGAGGTGGAAACCTGCAAAAGGTACACAAATCCGTGGGAGCGACGCGGGTTGTGTGGGATTCTTACCGCACTAAAACCTCTCTGGTGGCCGTCCTTAGCACTGCGTGGAGGACTCCGCGATCTGTAACGGAATATAACCGGAGTTCACCGATCGGCGCGACCACACATGCCGCCGTCTTTCCCGGGGTCGCTTGGCGGGACGGTACGAGCTCCCAATCTACCCGTCCGTTACCCCACTTGCCCCTTTTAGTCGCATCTTACGACAGGCAGAGGGTACCGTAGCCCTATTCTGGTCCCGGAACTACAGGGACAAAACCACCGCGACACCTACGTATACGTAATGATAGAAGTATTAAACACTGCTGTGTTCGATTTAAATGAGAGGGGATCACCGATGTTAATGAGCGGCAGTGAACTAGCGTGAAGCAGTTCTTGCGTTTCGATAGAAATGTGTGGTTGCCGATACACTTTAACATGAGGCAATTACATAGTCCTCGGGAGTAGCAACGCATCTGTGATTGACTTTAGATGGAACCCATGTTCTATATATAGTTGATTATAGGTGTCCATGGGCTTCAGTGACCACTTACCATCAGGTGAACTGTATGCTCGTTTGCTACCACAGTCAGATAAAAAAAAAACACTGCTTCAGGGATTTTAAATTAAAGGTAAATCAAAACTAACGAAAAATCTTCTTTCTAACGAAACAATAACGATGATTTTTTGTTTGTTGTGACTTTCCATACATGAACAAACAACCATTTCACCTAAACTAACACGTTGAATAGGAATAAGAAATCTGGAAAATGCAAGAAATAGAAAGTTTTTTTTTCTTATTAATAACCTTTTAAAGTATACAACCTTAAAGGTACTAACCCTACGGTACTAATTATTTTTATGATCGTGTTTGCAATTAGCGGAGGACACGGTTGTTCTACAATTTTACTGTCGGAGCTAATCACATGTGACCCAGTAATTGCTAAGATTGATTAAAACTTGTAATTGATTGCCATATTGCAGTTTCGTTTTGCAATTGATTTGATCCGATGGTCGCCACCATCGGATCAAATCAATTGCAAAACGTCTCGTTGTGGTTGTAAATGTCTTGATATAAGTTGTCACTGCCGCATATAGACATCGGTAACTTCATATATAACTGGGGTTCTAACTGAAGCCAAATACTCTTTGTTATATAATAATGAAGTAGCAAACGAGCATGCAGACCACTTGATGGTAAGTGGTCACTGCCGCCCATGGACGTGCGCCACGGACGTAAGCCACTTCAAATAGAACATCATCTATCTGAAGGTAATCACAGACCCGTTGCTACTCCCAAGGAATATGATGGTCGCCTCATGTGAAAGTGTGGCGGCAACCACACCCTTCCATCGAAACGCAAGAACTGCTTCACGCTAGAAATAGGTGTGGCGGTGGCACTTCCCCGGTCGAACTACACTAGTTCTACCACCCTTGTTAAATACTATTTTCTTTATTATCATAACTTATGTTATTTTGATCATAGTAACATTGTATCAACAGTTCATCCAGTTCAAGTATTAGAGCTAAATCTGTTAGCACCGAATGTCCTAGATAACCTACTTTACTTTGTGGTAAACACAGTGCGATAATTCATCCCAGTATCGATTAGTTGCCTAGCAACCGTTTAGATAACTGATCTCAATATGAGTCCAACCCCCGATGATAACATATGAAAAACATTTACGTTTGTTTTGATATTATTATGATTATAATAAACTAGCTTATCCGGCGGTTTCACGTGCTTCGGTCACGTCTACTACGATAATGAATATAGGTACTGTGTGTTAATCTAGATCATAAATTAGGGCTACGGTATCCGCTACCCTTCACAAGAGGCAACTAAAAGGGGCTTCGCAGGCGGGTCGAGTGGGAGCTCGTACCGTTTGGTCAGGCGACCCCGTCGTCACATACCATCGTAAAGACAAGGAGTGGTGGGCCCAGCCACTGACCTGGAAAAAGCCCGATGGGGCATCGTTCAGAGGACTCCGGTTGTGTTCATTTGGAGATCCCGGAGTCCTCGTTATATCGCTGAGAACAGCCACAGGAGAGCCACAGGGAGGTTTTAGTGCGGTAAAAATCCCACTTAACCCTTCGTCGCTCCCACGGCGTTGGGTAGGTACCTTTAGAAGGTTTCCCCCTCGAGAAAAAATTAAAAAAGGTCATCATAAACTATGTGTGTTCGAAATTGCAGCGAAATACGTTTGATAGTTTTTGCCTGCCTTTGTCTTAAATTTATAATATTAGTATGATTTAAATAGGATTTAAGTGTGACAATAATATTTTTCGTTGGTAGCTAAATTATTGTATGTTTTCAATGTTAAGGTTGGATAATCTATTTCTTGTTATGATGTGATACATATAAATCTCTATGCTAGAAATATTCTTTCGAAATGCTTTAAGAGAGAGAAGAAAAATATTGTATTACCTATAGGTACCTTGTAAAAAATCATTTTGCATCACTAATTAAGTAAAATTTTAAAATATAATGAACCCAAGTAATAATATAACTACCTGAAAAATCAATATCGAGTATCATTATAAAAGCGATAAAATCAAAGCCCTCGAAAGATACACAATGAATACAAATCTTTTTTCACTCAAACACTTCAATTGTAACATTGATAGAGCCTACGTACTTACGATCTACATGATATATCGATTCTTAAAATAAATATTTGAAATTGATACAGATATATAGACTCCTAAAGCACCACCGCTCCACATTTTTCTGCCTAATAATAGCAGTGCTAGAGCTGCTGTGTTCAAATTGATATCACTTGCTCAGGGATATCCTCGCGTCCCTGTAGTTCCGGGATCAGAATAGGGCTACGGTATCCCCTGCTTGTCGTAAGAGGCGACTAAAAGGGGCTTCTGGGGTTGCGGGCGGCTAGAGTGGTAGCTTGAACCGTCCAGCCAAGCATTCCCGGGAAGGGCGGCGGTATATGTGGTCGCATATCGTCGTAAAGACTAGACGGAGCGGTGGGCCCACCCGCCCATCTGAGAGGAGCCCGATGGGGCAACGCGCTCAGAGAATTCCGGGTGCAGGCCTTTGGAGGTCCCGGAGTCCTCTTTATAGCGCCAAGGACGGCCACCGGGGGGGTTTTAGTGCGGTAAAAATCCCACATAACCCTGCGTCGCTCCCACGGCGTCGGGTACCTTTTTAAGGTTTCCCTCTCGAAAAAAAGGGATATCCTTGATCGCTAAATCTCACTCGGGTCGAGTACAGTCGAGTATAGATAGGGTATAGATAGGTAGACTGCACGTTTGTTACTACATCGTTAATATAGTACATACATAGATCACCAGTTTTCCTTACCATCTCCTCAAATGTTACTGTTTAATAGCAACATTTTACGCTGCTGCGTTACAGTTTCAGGGGCAAGCAGGACCATTAATATATGGCTTTACTAGTCAAGTCGTCGGGAGTATGGTCGTCATAGAATCTTTAATCAACGTTAACTCCAATTTCTATGATCGGTAATGATCACTGACGTGGCGGAATATATGTTCGTTGTTACTACATTTGAATACATATAGTTTCAATTAAGGTATTCCTTAATAATTTATTGAGTACTGACACAATACAGAGAAATTGTATATATTGTTTTGAAACACGAAATTGGACGAGCGTAACTTATACAGAATCTAGACAGTCACTAGCTATTTACAATGCAAGAGTGGATACCGAATTTTGATGGAATTGGACAAACTCAATTTCCTACCAAATAGGTTAGTAGCACTGGGTCACCGTGGAACGGTAATTGTAGAGGGACTGTCCCCGCAGTCCCACTGCTGCCACGCGACGCTGATTTAACCGTGGAACTGAGAGATAGGGTTCAATTTATATTGGCGGCTTTAGACACGAAGGTCCACTTCGAATTGACTCTGTGATCAAAATTTCATGACAATCTAATTATAGTTCAGATACACATTGTTTGGTTGGACATTCAACGAGTGTCTATTTTGTACATACATACATTTTATTTTTGTACATACACATGTTTGTAAACAAAAGGCGGCGGTAATGTTGAAAATGTGCAGCCGTACAGGGTGCGGTATTCTGATTCGCCTTACAAAAATCATAATCGTAATTGCAAGTTAAACGTATATACTAATACATATACTAAAATTAAATTATTGTTACATGAAAAGGGAAATAGATCTCGTTTCGTCTACACCAGGACTAAAGTCAAATATCATTAGGTCTTTACAATTGGAATTCTTTGTAAGAATACCTAATTCGGAAACGTGTTTTGCCTCATGTGAAAGTGTGCCGGCAACCACACCCTTCTATCGAAACGCAAGAAGTGCTTCACACTAGTAATAGGTGTGGCGGTGGTACTTCCCCGGTCGAATTACACTGGTTCTACCACCTGGCAATGTTGTTCAGGTTTTAGTGTTATAATAATATAAGTAGTTAAAGCATTCGTTTGAAAAAAATCTTGTTTTAAGAATATCCGTCAGGATAACTATTTTTAAAAAGCTACGACTAACCTTTCAAAAGTAAGGAAATCTAACAGCCGGAAAAACAGTTTAAACTAACACATGAGGCAACCATCTCAGTCCTCGGGAGTAGCAACGCATCTGTGATTGACTTCAGATGGAACCCATGTTCTGAATGAAGTTGATTACAGGTGTCCATGGGCGGCAGTGGCTACTTACCATCAGGTGGACTGCATGTTCGTTTGCTACTTCAGTCAGATAAAAAAATAGGCTATATTAGACGGAACTCCAAACCAGTATAATTACATTGCAAAGTGTACTTAGGTACTTATGAGATTACTACATTTATCTAGGCATTGTACGCGTGTACGGCTAGACTAATGTCTACTGAAGCTATAGATAAAGTTATCATTTTAACTATATTGTTATCTATTTCGATTTGTACTAGATAACTGTTGCTTCCTTGCAGAGTGCTTGTTTTACACGTGGAATTGATAAACACAAGGGTTTAAATCGACCTGTCTCGAACAATGGTATATAAATCTATTGTGAAATTCAAAAGCCGTTACGATAAACTACAATACTCTTTATTTGTATACGAAACAAAATACATACGGGCAATATTATGATAGGAATCGGCGTCTATTTCAGGCAACTCTTTGACAGAGTGTATCCTAACGTTGGAGATAGACAGTTCTCATCAGTGATTACTAATCCATGAGCCTTCGTCAACCCATTATTGTTCCAATTCTGGGCACGGATGTTCTCCCAGAGTGAGAGTTTTTAGGCCATAGTCTACCGGCCAAGTGTGAATTGGTAAACTTTACACACCTTTGAGAACATTATTGGAATGAAGTTCCTTATCGCGCGTTACGAAAGAGGCTGGACGGAAAAAAATCAGAGAAAAAGTTGTCACGACACTTTTTGTTGTTGTGTATGTAGTAAGCTTCGCGGTGTGCGCATGTTTCTTTCTGTCTCTGTCTCTCTCATAAAAGCAATCTCTCTTATCGGGGTTGGAAAAAAATTTAGTGTAACATTTTTTCGTTACGCGCCATCTTTTTCTGTTACGCGCCATCTTTTTTTTCCGTTACGCGCCATCTTTTTCTTATACCTACCACGCGTGATATTAGATAGATTATTATAGATTAGATTATTAGATAAAGTTTAATAAAAGCCTTTTATTAAACTTTATCTAATTTAACTTTATTTAACCAATTTCTGTAAAGTTGCATATAGTAAATTATTTTTTGAAAAATAACGTCATAAAGAAGTTTCACTTCTTACGAGTGTACGCTAGTACACGCACACATTTTTTTTTCGTTTTGCCTTTCCATTTTGCTTGGAACAGTGTAGTGTCGCAACGATTATTTCTGTTTTGTTAAGTTTATATATATTTTTTCACATAATAAATAATAAAACGAACTTCGTTCCATCCAGGTGTCCCTTGACAACTCTCAACTTTCTTTTTAAAGAACTCAAGTGTGTAGGTTTCTTCACTATGTATTTTTTTCTTCGTAGTACAGCAGTGACAATTAATTTCTAATATGCATATAACTGTAAATAAATCCGCGGTGCGTGAGACTTGAACCACTGACCTCCCGATCGAGAGGGCATGTTTCAACCATGTGGGTATCACTGCTTTCATGATCCTTTTTGAAGGATGCTAAAGTGCTAAATACTTATCCCGCACATTATATGACGTAATGTAAATGATAACAAAGTCATTATTTACATTAATTTCTTAAAATAATCTATGTATAATTCTTGTTTGTCTGTTAATTCGTCTTTTAAAACCACTTTGCCGAATGTATTGTACGACTTATTTAAAATCGTCCTTGTGGTAGGTCGCCAACAAATTCATTTCGAAAACCGACCATTTCGCCGTGAACATCATTTTTACGATATTTTAATTATGTCCAATATGCAAAAGTTGGATCATGACCATCAAACTGATGGTTATACTTTTAATGCTTTAATAATACGACGCCAACATTATGGCTCCATCTTTTGAAGTTATATGACCAAATGTAAGGAAACTGTACGTATTTTTATCTTGAAGCTGATCTTTTTATCCCCGTCTGTAAGAGTGTATGAATAAACTGAATCCTGAATGAATGAATTTAGAAAGATATATCGTTGTTTAATTTAAATTAGTGTCTTCAATTATCCTTTTTTCGGCGCGGCATATGCAGCTTATTTACTCAGGGGGTTTGTCGTTTTTGAAAATATGCTTGTCATTCTATATGCTGTTTATAATGACAAGTTGCATGTCTTTAAAAATGCTCTGCTTGCCGTCTGAACTGTCTGCTACCAGAATGTATCTCATGAACCGGCATATTGGCCGCGATCCTACCTAATGTTGAGTAAGATGCAGCCTAGGATGTTACACGCTTGCCTAGATAAAGCCTATTTATCCTCGTCTTGAAAACTTGTAAATTATAAGTGTCGTGAAACAACGAATGCGCAAGTGAGTTCCACTCCTTGGCAGTTCGACCGATGTATTTCTGTTGCCGCTGTAACAAAAATACTAAAAACAGATACAAATAAACATATTATTGGGGCTACCGTAAAATAAACGTCGTTTGTTTGCCGTTTTTCATAGATAGTACGGAACCTTTCGTCGTCTCGCATTTTTTTGTCCAATCCCAGTAGTGGGATATTAAATGCGATTCATAGATCCGCAATACAAAGTCACTATATCGGTCGCTGCGAGTTCCGGGTTCGATTCCGAACAGAAATTAAATGGCATTTAAGACAATACTAGCGCGAAGCTATGAATGTAGTGTCATACTAGCTTCGTACCCGGTCAAGCGTGATTTTACCTCGCCAAGGGCGGATTATTGAATTTTATTGTTGCCTTGTCGACTTTTATATCGCATTTGCATATTTTTATCGTTTTGGCGGCGAAATTAAAGTATAGAACCGATGCAACTCATTGCGATACAGACGTAAGTCGTAAAATATTGTTGGCGATCGTAAAACGCGTATAAAACTGTTCGGGCAAAAAAATTGCCGGCCCATTTAACTTTACTGATAACCCTTAGGGCGATTTGGATGTGATTGAAGTTGTATTTAATTGTTCGGAAAACCGCGTGACATTAAATGTTTATTTTATGAGGTATTATGTGTCTACCATGGTGGGTTTGGTTTGAGTATTTTGCACTTTTTTTATTAGGTACTCATTTAATTGTGTACTTGTAAATGTTCTTTAACACTATGTTACTAAATTTAATTAATATGAGATCGTTTTTTTTTCAATGAAGTTTCCATCTAGTAAATGTTCTTTGCATAAAAATCTATAATTAGATCAAAAATTTTATAATACGCTTTAAACGGCAAAGTTTAATCTTAATCAATGCTTTGAACTTAATCATTGACAAATTTCTGATTCCTGTGCATTGCATTTTGATTTGCTACTTCAATTTAAAAAAAAATGTGATACCTACTAGGGGAGAGGTAAATCTAAACACTAGAAAGAGTACTTAATAAAACTGTCTACTGTGACATTATTTCAGAAACTATTGCGTTAGCCATTTTCATATCACGCGGGTTCGTTCTCGCATGCGGTTCTACTCCGTATTAGTGCAACCCCCATATCATGTAATATACACGCATGCGAGTCGCAAAGACATTGCAGTTAATTCACGCATGTAGGTGAGGAACGCACATAGACATGAACCCGCGTGACAAACCTCAATAACGTGACAAATGTTCCACTTTGAGTTTACGTGACATTTGTCACTCACGAAAGGGACATTGTTATTTACTGGAATTTAATCTCGGACTAATAAAGTTATTACAATTTCTGATTGTATTCTGATTTCAATGACATCTTCTAATTATATTACGGTCTGTGCTGTGTTTGAACAAAAATAATTAGAATAAAAAAAATGTGAGAAAATTGTAGCTTGTTGTAAATTAGCTGAATCGATTAATGTAAATGTACATTTGTTGGATTAAGGTGCATTGTTTATATAAATCTTGTAAAATTTTTCAACTTTAAAGCAAGGCTGTGAAGTCCTGAAGTTTTTAACGTATACAGGTGAAAATTACATTCAAGGGCAAACTTTGTTAAAAGTCTGAAGTGGTGTCTGTTGGTTGTTCGACTCCGGATGCATTAACGCTACACTAATTTCTGTTTAGTAGTGTTAGCCTAATGGTTGAAACCTGCCCTCTCAATCGGGACGACCGAAGTTCAAACCCAGGCACGCATCATTGAGTTATATTAGAAATTAATTATCACTGCTTTTCGGTGAAGGAAAGCATCTTGAGGAAACCCACACACCCGAAAGTTCTTTAAAAAAAGTTCTCGGAGGTGTGTGAAGACCACCAATTCGCACTTGGCTAGCGTGGTGGACTATGGCCCAAAACTCTATATTTTTTCTACTTCAAAAAAGTATGGTCACAACTACAAGAACAAACAACAAAAACCCGGTGTAGTAAAGGTATCACTAGCAAATGCTAACAATCGTAAACTTATTTAAAAGTTTTTACATTTAAATTTCTAACGATTGTCTTCTGCCTTGTAAATTATAGCACAAAATCTAACATCGTGACAAATCAAATGTCACTTCACACACTGAATACCATCAATCCGTTTAGACTACAGAGAGTGCTAAAGAACCCGACATAAATACTTACACTCAAAACATATTACTTGCCTTACTTCCATCGTTATGGTCGTTTATACTTTTTGGAACATCAACACTCGGCCTGATATATCACATCAGTCGCACTCGGCCTGATGTATCACATCAGTGCACCTGATGCCTGATGTTAAATGAAATGATTGCTCCAGTGGCTTGATTTGAGCTGTTTCGGACTCACTGCCGTTAAGAGTCGCGAGCATACAAATTCTAACTAATTGTTATGTAGATAGTTTTTAAGATATAATGTATTCCAAATCTAGCTAGGAGTTTGCGTGAATTATAACATTCACTATTCGGAAAGATTTATGACATCACATTATCTTGATTAACTCTGGATAAGAATTATAAAATGTTTTCTAAAATATGTATCTCCAAACGTTTGACGCGTTAAGTAAGGACTTATTGTAACCACCATAGAAAGATCTGGACTATGAGTCTATGGATATAAGTCAATTACTTTATTTCATGTATAAAACTTACAAACTTAGGAATTTGACTGCGTAGACAGCTATTATTATATCTCATTAATCTTATTATCATGTTCAAATAAACTCTTCGAAGGTTTAAACAATTAGTTGAAGCGTGCAGCGTATAATTAGCTTTTACTATCTCTATATTCTGCACAACAAAACACACATCGGTTGTTATTTTGTTCTTTGTCTTATGTAATACTGGAAACGGAACGGAAAGAAACTTATCAACACTGGTAACTGTAAATTAACATAGCTGTATATTAAAAAAACTAGTCACCGTCAGACCGTAATTTAAATTAAATAACTAAACTTCATAGTGTCCAAAGTAGCACCAATATTTCTCTAATTTTAATAAATTGCAATAATTTTCAAGTTATTTTGAACGCATCCGTTAAAGATAAAAAGAGGTATATCTAACGAAGCTACATTTAAAAGTAATAGCGGGTATTGTCAAAATACTATTTTGACAAAGACATCTGCCATTTTTGTCGTTATGTGTTTTATTAGTAAGACATTGAATGTTATATTTCGTTAATCATGTATGTGTTTGTGTCAAATGTGAGGTAGCGCGTGTAACGTGTTTTTAGTTGATTTTATGTATGTTTTATACATTATTTGAAAAAAATATTAGCATTGCGCAATCCTTATCTACATCTTAAAAACGAATCACAAGTTTTTGCTTCACGTATTAATATATAGATACTCAAACAGATACTTGTCTTAATTAGGATCAGAAAACAATGCGATTACCGTCTTACCCGTGTGTCTCTGTAATTCAGATGAACTGAGCTATAAATATCTGAACGTGGGCACTAAATAAGGCGACAGGAATTTGCTCTGAATCAGAGATTAATTACTGGTACCACTGTTTGAGTAAACTTCAACGTGTTAATTGATTACTTCGACGAATTATTATCGGTTTTAAAAAAAGTCAATGAAGGTATGATATAAAATTGTATGTGACATTAATGTTCTTTCGGAGTATTAAGATGAATGCAGTAATCATTTTATTTGACCTCTTCATTTGATGGTGACGACCCACGTGCCAGAGCATCAAGCGGAGATCGGTATGGTAACACCATACCGGTCTGACGTGCAATGGGTCCTGGGTTCGATTCCCAGCCAGACAGGTATCTGAATGATGAGTGATTCGTCTTGTGTGTGTCCATGGTACCCACGACACAGGAGAAAATCCTAGTGTGGGACTATGAGTGTAAAAAGGGTGTGTGTGTGTGTGCTTACATAGGCTTAGTCACTTAAAACTCTGGTAGGTCCCAAATATTCGTCCCTGTAGCTCCGGGATCAGAATAGGGCTACGGCATCCCCTGCCTGTCGTAAGAGGCGACTAAAAGGGGCTTCCGGGGTTGCAGACGGCTAGAGTGGAGCTCGAACCGTTCGGTCAGGCAATCCCGGGAAGGACGGCGGTATATGTGGTTGCATACCGTCGTAAAGACTAGACGGAGCGGTGGTCCCAGCCGCCCATCTGGGAGGAGCCCGATGGGGCAGCGCGCTCAGAGAATTCCGGTTGAAGTCGTTTCGAGATCCCGGAGTCCTCCTTTTCAGCGCCGAGGACGGCCACCGGGGGGGTTTTAGTGCGGTAAAAATCCTACATAACCCTGCGTCGCTCCCACGGCGTCAGGTACCTTTTGAAGGTTTCCCCCTCGAAAACAAAAAAAATATTAACGTCGGTCTATCTTTCTAACTAAACTTGGTTTATTTAATTTCATTTTTTTGTATCATCACGCAGATAGACCCACACACACATACACACTGTACTCTTGTAATGATATATTTTTACATTCATACTATTGAAGAATACAATAGCAAGTGTGCTGATCATTTTAATATATTTCATCTATAAACGACATTTGAATTCTGCAATGAGTAAATTAAGCATTAAAATTCAAGTGTCATAGAATCCAGTTCTGCGTGGAAATGCATCATTATCCCTAATGAAAATTCAAGACACGGTGAATGATGTGCATTTAGAACAACGGATGCAGATTACATGCGAATCGATATGTACCATTTAGGGGTTATTATTAAAGCATTGTTTTTGTATATTAATATACACGACACGACTCACGTGAGTTGGATAACTTTGTGTGACGTTTTATTAGACTGTGTGTCTCCGGCGCGTCCGGTGTCGAATTTAAATAATAGTTTCATAGAAACGCTTATCTGGCTTCCTATGAATGAATTATACGATTGTTTGGAATATAAATTATATTAAACATAGTAATGCGGAATTGCTTGGCTAGATTGTTTCTGTAAAATGATAATCAACAACTCTGATTTGTATTTTTATGGGAGGAAATATGACTATGGTACCCTTGTCTGTTCTTTGAATATATAATTATATATTGATTAATTCATAAATTATAAATATTTTTAAAATTTACAAAAATAAATCATGCCGGTTTGTCGTTTAAATAATATGGTACAAATTCGTTATTATATTTAAAAAATGCCTTTATAAAAATCAAATTAGGTAATATTGCAAATATTTAAAAGATCTCAAAATTTACTCTACAATTGATATTAAAAATATTAAATAAAAATATTTAATGATTATGTCATGTCCAATCAAGCTTTGTAATAGATGCGTTGCTGAACTCTAGGGTATCAATTTCCGTTAACAGATAATTTTGAAATTGAATTTAAACTTCTATTAAGGCAACTTTTCCGTTATGTGGCGACCTCACGCAACTGTTCAAGAGATTGTGTCACTGCATCGGATGCAGTGTTGCCAACTTAGGGGTTTTTCCCCCAAAGGAGATGTTTCAAAATGTATGGACCTTTGGCCAGGTATCTGTACACCATATGATAAAAAGGCCAGTAAAGTATAGAGCACTTTTAAACTAAGCATTTTATTAAAATCGACCGGGTTTATTGGTACAAGACTAGAATTTTATGTTAGAATTGCAACACAATATAATGGCGGCGATATTATTTCATTTTGACAAGTGAGGTTATTATACAAACTGTGACAATGACAATCAGTTGTCAGTGATTAATCTGAATTCTGATCCAATGCAAAAAAGGAAAAACTTATTATTACATTATGTAGCTTAGCTATGATAACCTCAAAACTATTATATAGTTATGGTTCTATGAAAACAAATGTAAACAAAGACTAATCTTACGTCATAGCTATTAGTCAATTACAATTATGATTTCAATTCAAACCCGAATAAATCAGTTGATGTTTGGAAGTCAAAGTTGAGTATGTAAATCCTTTATTCACTAGCCTGCCCAACAGGTTAACCGATGAACAGTCCAAAATATGAAAGTCAAGTCAACTGAGGTAAGTAGCGATCCGAAATCCAAGACATGTAAGCTAGGGGTTTGATAACTTGATATAGAAACTCCAACACAATACGCACACGAAAATATTCCGTGAAAATATCTAAGAACAAGAAGACAGATGAATGGATCTAGTAAAAGAATCAATATGACAGTTGTCAGATAATGACAACTATAGTTTTGTCCACAGACTGTCTAAATCAGTTGTTCCGCCATATTGGAAAACGAAGAAAATAGTTGATTTCAATTGGTTTTGTACCAGAAAAGTACACGTTTTTATAAATTTTAAGTATTTTTTTCGGATTCTTGAGATTTTTCTCGATTTTTTGAGATGGTGTACATATACCTAGCCAAGATTGAAACATCTCCTTTAGGGGATTTTCAAGTAGGATGGGGATTTTTTAGGGGTGTAAAATTTTTAGGGGTATTTTCAGGGGTTTTTATAACTTCAACATATAGGTGTTTTTAATGGGAAATCTCCCCGCCAGTCTATATAATCAATGCCTCACGACGAAAAAAAAAAGGAAAAAAAAACGTCATGCACTACACCCGAAGACCCTTTTTTTTTCGTCGTCAAGTCAGGTTGCCAGGAAGAATTCCAATTAATAATTCATTATGGAGGATTTTAGGGGTTTTTAATGAAGACTTTAGGGGAATACATTTTTGAGAGTTGGCAATCCTGCTGCATCCTGAATCACGCCAGCGAAGTTTTACAATACAATCAGAAGGAATACAATCAGATCCTCCACCGCAAAACTAATATTCCCTATTCGTAGTTGAAGACGTTTTTAAAACTATCTACTCATCGCGGATTAGTCACATTTACCGAGGTACTGGAACAATTTCACAGGTGTTGCCAAATCATTGGAAACAGATTGAAAAGTTCCCGATATTAATTAGCATTGGAATGGATCCTACGCAGAATGTGTGTGCGTGGAATGATTGATGCGACCCACCACAGTCTGTCTGGTCAAGGTCTGTGAGGAATCAGGCCGTTATATTTTTATTTGACGACCCGCGTGGTGGAGCGGTTAACGTATCTGAAGCGCAATGGGTCCCGGGTTCGATTCCCGACCAGATACCTATCTGAACGATGAGTTTAGATTCCTGTTCTGCTGTTCTGGGTCTGGGTGTTTGTGTATTCGTCTTGTGTGTGTCCATGGTACCCACGACACAGGAGAAAATCCTACTGTGAGGCTATGAGTGTAGAAAGCGTGTTTTTTTTTATGTAAGTAGCAGTAAATTTTTAATGTGAAAATACTTAAGTGTGTGTTTCTTTTATTTATGTCGCATCAAATTTTCTTTAATTTCTGTAAAATCCATTTTTATGCACGTAAAAAAATGATAAAATAAAGAAATTAGATTACTATAAAAAAATCATATACCTAATGATATAATAAACGGCTTGATATATGACATAGTAAAATAAATAGGCGGGATGCCTTTTTATGTTACTATTGTTTACTACTTTTATTTTCTCTCCTCCCCCACTTTCTATCTTTACAGGCGTCATTGCTTAAAATTATATTTACTATGCTACTCTGCAACCCAAGACGAATCTAATGATATGTTGTATGTCACAATCTGTCAAGTTGTTTGGGCTATATCAACGAAAAGGGCATAAAACATACACTGGAAAAAAACGTGCGACACTCAGGGACTGCCGCGGTAAAGCTTTTTGTATCAACTTATGCAATTGTAATTATTTATATAAACAGTTTTTTTTCTTTAATATTCATTCGAGTTTTTTTTGATGGCATATACTTTCTCACAAACAGCTGCTTACGTATTCGTCCGATTTCCAAGCAGCTCGGATCGAGAGATCTGTGTGAGCTTCGTACTGTCGTGCCATATACATACACGTTAAGCGAACGCTCGGCCGCGCTACATGGTAGGCGGAGTGAGGGTGTTAGGTTTTTCGTTACGGAATTTCTTGATTCGGTCGCAGCGCTCAAAACCCGCGATAAAGCTGCAATAGCTTAAGATAACCTTCTTCTGACAGTCGGCTAAAATCAACTACACATCGAATCAGCTAATCATTTGCACGCTTATTGGTATACAATAATATTCAACCAAATAGAATTATTGCATTTCATTTATTTCAGTATTATTGAATATAATGATGTTAGATAATGCTTGCATCATCCATTAAAACATAATACATAATTACAATACGATTGCGCCATCTTGTTTGTAAATACTACAATAGCTAGTACTATTATTGGAACAGAAAGTGTAAATAAAGATTTTCCTATTGTAAGTTAGAATAAACTATGTCGTTGATAGAATTGCGATGAATTAATCGAGAGACAAACATTAGCTTGGCGTGGCAAGCTTCATCTTTGAGCGAATTTCAGAAAATTTCGCTACAAATTGCTGGCGTAATTTTGGAAACTTTATGACCTACAGTATGTTCATTTTGTATGTTCATTCAGTTACGAACAGTATGTTCATTGGTTACTGTAATAATTTTAAGAGCCGAAACAGCATGCAGTCTCGTCGTCAACCCATTATTTTCCCACAGCTGGGCACGGGTCTTTTCTCGGAATGAGAGAGTTATAGGCCATAGTCCACCGCGCTGGCCAAGTGTGAATTGCTGGACTTCACACACCTCCGAGAACTTTTTTTTAAAGAACTCGGGTGTGTAGGTTTCCTCACGATGTTTTCCTCCACCGAAATGCAGTGATAATAGCATGCAGTCTACCTAAAGGTTACATCGTTACGTTAAGGTGGACATCTGTTGATGTAGAGAAGGGATGCGCAATGCTATTTTTTTTAAATAATGCATAAAACATACATAATATCACTACCTTGCATTTGGCACAAACACATACATAATAAACGAAATAGAACATTCAATGTCTTACTATCAAAACACATAACGTCAGAAATTTCAGATGTCCTTGTCAATTATCGTAATTGCTTTTAACTGCAGCTTAGTTATTAAACCTCATTTTTCTTTTAACGGGTGCGTTCAAAATAACTTGAAAATTATTACAATATGCTTAAATTAGAGAAATATTGGTACCTACTACTTTGGACAATATGAAGTTTAGTTTTTAATTTAAATTATGTTGGGACGGCTGACTAGTGTGTCTTATTATTTGAACTTTATTCATTAAAAACACAAAAACAAAAAGCATTGTACGATTTTTTTAATAACGTTTCAGGTTGAGTTATTTAATCAAACAACATAATATTGTATGGTAAATATTTATTTTAGTGGGAGCGAGTAAATTTATAACATAAAGTTAGATGGCGAAGACTCGTAGTGGTAATAAAAACTTTTCATTGGCTGCGTAAGCTATAGTGCTTTTCTGGAACTTAAGTTTATCTCAGTTTTATGATCCTGGAATACCACTGCATAACTTGCACGTATATTATTTTAAGCTTTTGTTATTAAATAGTTGTAGTTATAGAACAGTGATCAAAGTCCTTTTTGGTAATGTTAGATAGTTAATGAGGAAATGGCGGACTGCATTTGAGGGTATCTCTCATCAACCCATTATTGGCCCACTGCTGGACCCGGGTCTTCTCTCAGAATGAGAGAGTTGAGGCCATAGTCCACCGCGCTGGCCAAGTGCGATTTGGTGGACTTCACACACCTCCGAGAACTTTTTTTTAAAGAACTCTCGGGTGTGTTGGGTCCTCACTATGTTTTCCTTCACCGAAAAGCAGTGACAATTAATTTCTAATACGCACATGAATTAGTGGTGCGTGCCTGGGTTTGAACCTCGGACCTCCCGATCGAGAGGGCAAGTTTCAACCATTAGGCTATCACTGCTCTGCTTTGAGGGTATAGAAATCTTTATTTCACACAAGAAATAGTACATAATTCACTTATATGAGAATTTACAATATTAGCACTTATATCTTTAGCCAGTGTCGTGTTATTGACAAATGTCTTCAACTTTTGCTTAAAACTATTTATTGATACTGCATTCTTGATAGTATTAGGTAAATTATTGTAAAATTGTGCCCTTTTATCGCTTATTAAATAGGTACAGAGAAGAAAGGGAGTGATGTAATTTAAGATTGGCACCACACCCCACTACAAATCATCAATGTAAATAATAAAAAAATGTGCCTCTATCAAAAAATAAAATCTACTGTAATTACTACCTTTACGTAATAATATATAGATGGATGGATAATTCAAAATAGAATCTTATACTTACGAAACGAAATGTGATCAGCAAGTGTTTTTTTTTTATTTGATGAAGTAACAAACGAACATGCAGTCCACCTGATGGTAAGTGGCCACTGCCGCCCATGGACATCTGTAATCAACTTCATACAGAACATGGGTTCCATCTGAAGTCAATCACAGATGCGTTGCTGCTCCCGAGGACTAAGATGGTCGCCTAATATAAAAGTGTGTGCAACCACACCCTTCTATCGAAACGCAAGAAATGCTTCACGCTAGAAACAGGCGTGACGGTGGTACGGTGGTACCTCCCCGGTCGAACTACACTGGTTCTACCACATTGAAATTATTACCTTTACGTAATAATGCAATGGATGGATAATTCAAAATAGAATCTTATACTTACGAAACAGAATGTGATCAGCAAATGATTGTTCTAAGATGGACAATCAATTGCCATTAGATATAATCTGGTGATCAAAACGTTTTATATGCAATATGGTCAATGTACCCTTATGTTTAAGGCCCATAGGAGTTAGCGGAGCCACTTCATAGCAGTAATAAACACTGCGTGCTATAGTGCTTTCTAGAACTTAGGTTAATTTTATGATGTAAGTTTGCTGTAGGGATGACCATTTGAGATCGATTAATTATAGATACAATTATTTTGAATGAATGAATGAATATTTATTTGCCAAAATTGTGTTAAAAGATCTTACTGCTATATTACATTTTTTTTTATTTGACTGAAGTAGCAAACGAGCATGCAGTCCACCTGATGGTAAGTGGTCACTGCCGCCCATGAACATCTGTAATCAACTTCATACAGAACATGGGTTTAATCTGAAGTCAATTACGGATGCGTTGCTACTCCCGAGAACTATGATGGTCGCCTCATGTGAAAGTGTGCCGGCAACCACATCATTCTATCGAAACGCAAGAAATGCTTCACGCTAGAAATAGGTGTGGCGGTGGTACTTCCCCGGTCGAACTACACTGGTTCTACCACCTTCAAAAATGCTCACAATTTACCATTTTTTTAATTTAAGTGGGTAATCCTCATGGATACCCAGCCACGGGGCGGCAGCTTGGTTATGTCGGATTATAATTTACAATTACATTATTATTATTTATTATCACAATTTACCATAGTGATGGTGTGCAAATTTTAGGTTAGGTAGATATATAATGTTTACTATTATTACAATGATATTATTATTACAATTATTTTGTCGAAACACTAGCTGTGCCTGCGGTTTACCCTCATTTAAAAAAGTAATTACATTTAACCGATATTTTGTACCCACGTGTATAAATTCTCGGTAACATTTTAATGCAACTACTCTGTTCAGAGAAATCTTTTCTTCAGAGGACGAGTAACAAAATCAAAACATTGTCATTAACAATAACAATATCAGAGAACGAAACATTTTAATGAATATCAAGCAAAATGGATTTTGACTTTTCCGATACAATTAAATTTTATAAGAAATAAAAATTAAGGCTACTAGGCTTTCTCATTAAATCTTTTTCTGTGTTCTATATTTCTGCGGTGCTTATATCTAAGTCAACACATATTCTCTCAGCAGGAATAAAATAAACGAAAGATCAATTTTTGGAAATCGATTCTCTAGTCGAGTCTCTCGATATTCTTGCGGAACGATAATAGAGTCGTCAATTTTTATCATAATTATGCTAGTTGACCCGGCCAACTTCGTTCAAATCAAATCATTTATTATTTGTGGAACATGGGTACAATAAAAGCTGTGACCAAGATTTGAAATCCTCCATATTCCCGCCACAGATGGGCATACAATAAATTTCCGCCTAAAAGTCAAAAATCTAAAAGAATCAGTGTTCCTCCACTATATTATGTATGTATCATACATAAAAACCTTTCTATTGAATCATTCTATCTAATAAGAAAACCATATTAAAATCTGTAGCATAGTTTTAAAGATCTAAGCATACATAGGGACAGACAGCGGAAAGCGATGTTTTATACTATGTAGTCATTATGTGGATGATGTAGTTATGAACTTAGTAATTAATTTTGCGAGTATTATGTTATGACAGTGACTAGTTTACGCTTATTAGTTAAATACTGGAAATGTTGTGATTCATTGTTAATTGTTATGTTATATATTATTAATTGCATTTATATTGAGCTTTCGTTTAAAGATTTATTTAATGTTTGATCAACGTTAATTATTATATGTACCTATGAAATTACAGTACAATTGTATATCGGTAATATTAAGGTTTGCGATATCTTTATTGCTATAAGAATATATACTCATATTTACCAAAAAAATTACTTTGAAAACATAAGTTTTACTATTTATGTCATATTGCACAATCTAAGTAGTTGTACAAAACAAATTGTCTTGAAATTTTGGTAGCAGCGATAAATAGCTTAATTGTTTCAATTAGAATTGGATATATGTTTTACGTAAATAAAGAGTGTCCACCAACTCGCACTTGGCTAGCGCGGTGGACTATAACTCTCTCATTCTGTGAGTGTCTGTCATTCTCACAGTGTGAGAAGACTCGTGCCTAGCAGTGGGACAATAATGGGTTGATGAAGAAATAAAGAGTGCCTAGAAACGTCACACAGTGTTGTTATATGTGCGAACTAAGTTGATATTTAAGTAAGAAATGTGCGATAGGCAGTAGAACTAGTGTACCTATCTCGTACGGGGAGTTACCAACGCCACTCTTATTTCTAGCGCGAAGCGGTTTTTGCGTTTCGGTAAAAGGATTTCGTTCCCGGCTGACTTTCATAAGAGGCAAACATTTTTTGCATAAATTTAAATATTATCTGAAATAAAATGAAATGAAATGTCTTTATTTTGTATAGGCCTACGGCCTACTTACAAATTGTCAGTTACATTTTTTTTCTTACACTACCACCGGATCGGAACGACATATCTACGTATCTACGACACGATCCTCGTAACTACTACACTCGTAAATATGTGGGAATATCGGCGAATAAAATACGAACATGTATTCCTTTCAAAATGCAAGTGTAAGTAAGCCCTTCCATAAGTAACACCGTAACGTAACCGTTTTCGTAACACATAGCGTAAACGTCCCGGTTAAAAAATTCTCATACGATTTCTATTTTCGTTTTAGTATAGCACCTAAAGCACCTCAATCAAAATAAACATTCATTGTATAACAAACAAAACAAACAAAACGTTCCTAAGCTTGTAGTATGTACATCGTTTATCATTTTTCTGTCAGCGGGCGTGTTCACTCCGGGGGACCTATGGACTCCATGGTCAGAGTAACGTAATGCTATGGCATTAAGGTTTAGATTTTCATAATATCGGCGTAATGTGTCTGCGCATCGGGCGGGGTCTTAACCGACAATTATTAATGACTAACGTTAGTATATATGTGGCTGGTAGAGATTAATCTTACGAGCTTAATCATGGAAGAGCTCTACAGCGGAATTCTAACGACTTCTACATAATTTTGGAGTAATTTTAATTTGTCATTTTGTTTTGACTGAAGATACCTAAGTTAAGTTGGCGAGCTTTACGATAAATATTCTTCAGATAGGCTCCTAGCTTACTCAGGTAAGGAGCTGGGTAAGTTTTGAGTCGGTGGGTTAAAGCCTGTTCACACTGTCCGAGTAAAGGCTTTGAGACGTGAACAGGCTTTAAGTCTAAAACATTACACAGACTCAAGGTTCAGGTCTGCTCACACTGTACGAGTAAGGACTTGGACATGTGCCGTCAACCCATTATTGTCCCACTGCTGGGCACGGGTCTTCTCTCGGAATGAGAGTTTAGGCCATAGTCCACCGCGCTGGCCATTGCGAATTGGTGGACTTCACACACCTCCGAGAACTTTTTTTATCGAACTCTCAGGTGTGTAGGTTTCCTGACGATGTTTTCCTTCACCGAAAAGCAGTGATAATAAATTATAATACGCACATAATCAGTGATGCATGCCTGGGTTTGAACCTCAAACCTCCTGATTGAGAGGGCAAGTTTTAACCATTAGGCTATCACTGCTCTACTTGGACATGTGAACAGGCCTTAAGTCTAGAACATAATATAGAGCGAAATACTCGCAAATTAAAAACACTAGAACATTCACCATTGGCTTGTCTTATCGCGTTTCCTGCGCAAGTCGTCCGCGGTCACGTAGCGCGCATAAGGCACAATGTATGTACAATGGGCCCTTGTGCCGCTATCGCCCGGACGTACTAATGGCACGGATGTTGGAAACTTTGCTGGTGGAGTTTGGGAAATGGTCCGTTTGTTCGTGAGGGTTTTTTGGTGTTACCGGTTTGGAAGGCAGTGGAGCGTAAGGCGTGGGCGGTGTGGGCCTAAATCCATCCCCTTTTTTGTTATCGAGGAGGAAACCTTCTAAAGGTACCCGACGTAGTGGAAGCAACTCCGGGTTATGTGGGATTTTACCTCACTAAAACCCACCCAGTGGCCATTTTCAGCGCTGCGTGGAGGATGTGATCTCCAATGGACACAACCGGAGTCCTCTGTGCGCGATGCATCCTTTGGGCTCTTACCAGTGAGCATAGTACACACTGCGCAGCAAAGCATAGCAAACACTGGTGTTTACGACAGCATGTGGCCACACATGCCGTCGTCCTACACGGGGTCGCTTGGCTGGACGGTTCGAGCTCCCACTCTTGCCGCCCGCAACCCCGGAAGCCCCTTTTAGTCGCCTCTTACGACAGGCAGGGGATACCGTAGCCCTATTCTGATCTCGGAGCTACAGGGATACTCCACCCACGACCTCGTGGTGCAAACGGCCTCTAGTCACACGCAGACAATAATTTTCTCCAAGATTTGGCGACCTTTGTTTTGCGGTCGACAAACTGGTGATCGACTTTAATTTGTGTAGATTTGACGACCTTTTTTTATTTGGTCGACAAACTACAGATCGAATTATTTTTTTTACATTTGTAGATCTTTTTTTAAAGTTCTCGGAGGTGTGTTATGGCCACCAATTCGCACTTGGCCAGCGCGGTGTACTATGTCCTAAAACTCTCTCATTCCGAGAGAAGTCCGTACCCGTCCGTCCGTCCGTATGTCATTACACAGTTGTTTTCATTGTTCACAAGTGGTTGAGCGGAAATATTAGAATTTTGCTATTACTCTTGAAGGTGTAGAACCATTGTAGATCGACCGGGGAAGTAACACCGCCACACCTATTTCTAACGTGAAGCATTTTTGCGTTTCGGTGGAAGTGTGTGGTGGCAGAAGTCCATGGGCGGCAGTGACCACTTACCATCAGGTGGAATGCATGCTCGTTTGCTACTTCGATTACATAAAAGAAATCGGGAAGAAGTTCGCGGTGTGGGATTTTATTTTTTAGTGAGTGGTGCAGTAGTTTGCAATGGTTACGAAGGCACCACGAACTCCTTAGAACTTTTCACTTACCACCGGCTCATTTTAATATGAGACAGCATTTTAGTTCTCGAAAGCAGCGTATCTGTAAGTGCCCACTTAACATCAGGTAGACAGGCTTATTTACCAAAATCAAACTCTAGAAAAAAATATAATTTTCGAGGTGATAATGAGGCATCTACCTACATCACGATTTTCAATATTTTACTACAAACACGAGTAAGTATTCTATAAGACGATTCGTCTTAGCACCATTCAAATACTTTGTAAGCTCAATTATGTACGAGTTATGGGTGTCATGTGGGACCCATAAATTTCGCAAGGCCGTACTTTATAGCTTGTAATGACGTGATCTTTGAGACACGCTCTGAATTCATGTTATTGCCATATTATTTTCAGATAAGGGTCTTAGGGTCTGTGTATATAAAAACGTTACCGCCTAGTTGTACGTTTTAGGGTGTTCCCACTACGTATTGTGATGACAAATAGATTGCCACTTACATTGACAACACAACTCGAAAATGCAATTTCTACAGAATTAGGTAAAAATTAAATAATGAAGAATATAACTATGAAGAAATGCAACTTCTAACGCTGAATATTAACAACATTAGGTTACCTATGTTTGTTTGAGACTCCTACAAAATAAATATTTATTTTTTGTGTCATGGCCTTTTGAATTTGAAGACCAAATTGTAACGATACTTTCAAATACGATAAACTCTCTAAAGTAAACATACCACAGATAATATCTAATAATAACTAAAGTATAGATAAACAGATATTATCTGTGGTACGTAAAAATAAGAATGCTAACGATTGAGAATTCATGTGGAGGTACCTACATCTTTAACATCTAAACACCTTAAACTTGTCTCGTTAGCCGTAAACTTTTATGATCTTAGCCTTCACCAGATAAGCAACTATTAAAGTGTAGTCTATAAAAACAGGCGTGACATCGTGCTCAAAATGGCCGTTCATTTATTACCAAGGTACCTGTCAGTGTCTTTGTATTTTCAGATATTTTTATAGCCACTTCCAGAGATTAGATAAGCTCACCTGTGCACTATTTAGGCTATTTACCTGATCCTTAGGATTTTGATTAGACATTGTAGGATTATGGTGGTAGAGTGCTTCGTGGTACCATCACTGCCATATCTTCCTTATAGTTATGGTGTTAAAGTCAGCTGTGTTCTGGTTTGATACGCAATGAAGAAACACTTACAAGACACATTAAATTCATCTTTAGCTAGGACTGCATTTGTATTGCTAGATTGCTAGTTACTTTGATACCGAATATTTCAATTTGATAGAACGTTTCTATATTTTTCGATCTGATGGTAAGCAGTTACTGCGGCCCATGGACGTCAGTAATTTACTCCATATAGAGCAGAGGCTTTACGCGAAGACTAGAGTGGTCGCTTATGTCCACATCGTACGATGCGGACATCGTAGAAAAAGCGGAAAGAAAAGAGCGTCTATAATATTAATCTATCTAACAAGAGAGTCAAGTAAAATTTCAAAAATTACCACCACATTAACGACGATGTAGTGAGATTACCACGTTTTCAATTTTGCGTATTTTTTTACAAAGATGTCTTTAACTTAAAATTAATGAATTTAGTATTTTGCGGTTATTCATGCGAAGCAACGATATGTGGCTAACATACTACTTAAATAGATTTTATTTTAACAAATTAATAAAGAAACGAACTCTAAATGATGTTGCCATTAATTATAAATAATAATATTTATAAACAAAAGATATGCAATAATTGCTGGCTGGAAAATACCAAAGCAACATTAATGTTATTTTAATTAGTTGTAGATAATAATTAAAATAATATAATAAATCATTAAAGTAATCATTATTTGTAAGAATAGTGTAATTCCAACCTACAATAATGAAATCAAAATGGCGGGCGTTAGTTTAGTTGCTCAATGGCTGCGTTACAGATTTTCTTGATTGGCTGTTTATTACACTTAGTTTTTATAAAAAAAATTTGAAAGTTCCTGCACTGCCCCTGAATGTTAAATGATACACGTTTCGTCGAAGTGGCGCAGATTAGGGGAGGCCTATGTCCAGCAGTGGATTTTCAAAGGCTGATGGATGGATGGATGGACACGTTTCACTTTCTTCGAAATTTAAGTTATGCACATTAAGAAAATTGTGAAATAAGCGGCCCCTGTCAATATTTTTTATTCCTCTAACACCGTTGCAATTTTAACTTAAATGTTAATTTAACTTAACTGTTACATTCGTAGGTATATTTAATAATGATGTGGGTAATAAGGTCTATTCCATTTTTTAAGGATTTTACGGTTCTTTATTATTTTTTAAATAGGTAATAAGTACGACCATAGATATTGTTTTCATTTTAAGAAATTAAAAATATTATGATGGCTTGCATTTGCGATTTTCAACATAAATTATTTATTCTTATGTTAATAAATAATTTATGTTGAAAATCGACTGAGCAAGATTTTTTGTTTTAATAATTTAAATTAAAAATCAAATTAACTTCTTGCTACACGAATATTTTTAACTTTCGGGGGCAGTACAGAGGAGATAGGGGATAATGGTAGGTAACATTACATTGTGTTTAGTGCATAGGAAATTCATTTTATTAATTTATCATTTGCAGTTAGGTTATTTTTTTTTTTACAGATAATCCCGGATTTATCTAAAACCTGTAAAAACGTAACTTAATGAAAGGAGAGGCCTGAACACTACAAACCACTTAGGTACAAAAATATTGTTATTTGCAACTTAGGTATAATAATATTTTATTAGTTATAAAATTTATTGAAAAATATATTGGAAACAAAAATAATTGTGTTTCACTTAATAATTTATAATTGTCTACCTTCCGTTTTATCTTCATTATGGACATAAATATAGGTGCGACTTTAAAACCACAAACATGCGTAAGCGAGCAAAAAATACGTCATTAAAGAAAATAAACTTAAGCGTTTCCCACCCAAAAACGCCATTCCAACTTATTGCCATTCGAAACACGAACGGTTTTCCCGCGCAGCGCTGGGCAGAAAATTGTCTACGTGCTTGGCCGAGCTTACGTAGGCGTTAGAGAAAAAAAAGTGGTTCTATATTCAAAGTTGGCTCATCGCCCAATCGCGAGAGCCGTAGGCGTGGCGCCGCTCTCCCATTGGCTGCCCGTTTCGCGCCATACACCGACAACCGATTACTTGCTCGCTTACTAAAGGCAATGGCTCGTAGTAACATTATGCCACTTTAATAAGGTTTTTATTTTTTAGACTTTATACCCAATTAATTTATTTAACCTATTGCGGAAACCACTTGCTTTAAATCGCTGTTCGTGTAATGACCTCTTTAAATAAATGGTTTTTGTGTATGTCGAAATGATGCGGCTTTCTATTTTGAGTCATTATATTTTACCTACTTAATTAAAATATGTTTATGTCCCCAAATGTCTTATTTTTTCATTGGACGAATGTAAGAAGCTTATGGAAGCCTTTTTAAATTTCGATTTAGTGATTTAGGTAGGTACTTGATTTATGGTCTTCAAATTGTAAAATAAGAACATCAATATTATTTAATTTGTAGATACATATTCAAGTACCTTCCTATATTTTTGCGGTCATTAAAAATTCACTTAGGATGATTTCACTATTTTACCAAGTTGATGGTTGCCTACCTACGAATCTGTATCTTTTTTTTTTGTTTTCGAGGGGGAATCCTTCCAAAGGTACCCGACGCCGTGGGAGCGACGCAGGGTTATGTGGGATTTTTACCGCACTAAAACCCCCCCGGTGGCCGTCCTCGGCGCTGAAAAGGGGAGGACTCCGGGATCTCGAAACGACTTCAACGGAATCCTCCGAGCGCGCTGTCCCATCGGGCTCCTCCCAGATGGGCGGCTGGGCCCACCGCTCCGTCTAGTCTTTACGACGGTATGCGACCACACATACCGCCGTCCTTCCCGGGATTGCCTGACCGAACGGTTCGAGCTCCCACTCTAGCCGTCTGCAACCCCGGAAGCCACTTTTAGTCGCCTCTTACGACAGGCAGGGGATACCGTAGCCCTATTCTGACCCCGAGGCTACAGGGACACGAATCTGTATCTAATATTTACTTAACAGTATGATAATGTTCTAAGCTTTGGTACAGATGCCATATCATCGAAAAGTGTAAGATTTAATTAATTTCGTAGTCTACTTTAACAGCAGCGGGCATATGTAATAAACTATAGGTATTTAGACAGGTGTCTTCGTGGGAGAATTGCAAGGGAAGGGGGATTATAAAGGAGGGAGGTTCGCACTCATTACAATCTCATCTCTTAACATCAGGTACTTAGTAGATAAGCAGATGCTTCCCACTTCGTTAATTTCCAAACATAACTTAGTTGTGACTTGTTTGTCCATAAAATCTACGTTACCCATTGTTTAGCACAACGGACGCCATAAAACGCCCCTAAACGTATTTACTTGTAACAAAGGGTATGTATACGGAACTAATGGCACAATGGGTGTTCAAAACGTGCAAGGTACAACTTGTTTCTGTGAATAACGTGATTCAAAATGGCGGTTTATATTGACGTAGAAATGTCGCACTAATTGCTATATATGTAAAAAAATTGTCAATTTTTATGTTATTAATAAGTAGACTAATTATAAATGCCAAAGTTTGTGAGGATGTGTGTTTGTCACTCTATCGCGGACTACCGAATACATTTATGATCTACAATCTAGATTAGTACAGAATCATAATCGTTAAGGATTTCCTTTTTAGGTAATAAATGTACCTAGTTAAAATAACAATTAGGTATGCTTTAAAATACGTAATACGGCATCTTGACATCCCCTAAAAAAGATTAAAAACTGAAAACTTTAAGATCAAGTTTATATAGGTATTTGTTTTTTGATAAAATTTTATCTTAAAGGTAAAATTATCGCTGACGCCTAGGGTTGACTGGCAGAGAATGCCATTAGGCATTAAGTTCACCCTTGTAACCCTTAGATTAAGGTGTTTCTAAATTTAATAAAATAAAAAATATGAATAAATAAATAAAAATTATTGAATGCAAGCATATCAGCGAATTGTTTCCGATCCTTTAAGCCCACGGAATTTCAGTGCTAATTGTAGCGATACTTCCTAAATTTAATCAAAGTAGTCCCTCGCGACCACCAATTCGCACTTGGCCAGCGCGGTGGACTATGGCCTAAACTCTCGGTCTGAGAGAAGACCCGTGCCCAGTGGGACAATAATGGGTTGACGAGGGAGTCGACGCGACATGAAGCGGATGTTGCGAGACCGTCGGGTAAAGAAAATGCATGTTTGCAATTGTTTTAAGTTTACGGTGTGTATAGTTTTAAATAGGTTAATGTAGTGTGAAAAGGCTAGCTAGGCTATAGATATAAGTGCTAGGTATAGATAAAGTGAGAGACGGGTATAAATATTCGGCGAAAATAACTTAAAGTCCGAAAAAATACAATGCTATCGAGAAAAAATAGCTAATGAGCTTAATAAGTTATCAACACGCTCTTGATCATTGAATGCAAATCAAAGAAGAAGTAACCTATTAAAAATCGAAGGCCGAACAAGTCTTTATTTTAACTTATGTACCTATAATCAATAAAACATTTGTCATAAAAATACCTCAGTTAAAATAGGATACAGATGTCAAATTAATTTTAACCCACTTTACAAAGGAGAGACGTTATCTATGCGTCATGTATATATTTTAGGTATTATTTTTTATCTGTAAACATCTGCATAAAAATCAAAGGTTCTGGGGCAACAAATGTAAAAAATACATTCGAATTGAGAACCTCCCCTCTTTGGATATCATTTGAAAAGTAAATAGGTATAATAGTTTGTTAACAATCCCATTAGAATCCTAAATGCATAAAGCCAGTGCTAATGATATAAAAGAGACAAAACCCACAACCATCTAGGTGCGGTCACGACTGGGAGGAACAAGTGAAACATTATCTTTGCGTCTTAATTCTATGAACAGTAAGGGGACCAAGTTTTGAGAACGGGACAAGTTTTCTGGTATGTAACAGTTATAATTGATTCTGTTAATCGCTTGTTGTTATCAAATAATCAGGCGGACAGTCGTTCTTTAGCATTTATTCAGAATAGTGTGTAAGAGAGCGTTACAAATCATCCAGTTTTTGGTTCCTTAAACTATAATAGGTATATCTGTATCATTCATTCAACATAGTTTATAAATAATTGTAAATAATAAGTTAATAGGACAAAAGCGTAATCATAAGCACATTTAGAAAAGTCGTAACATAAACAAAAATGATTACCTATATTTAAATCAGCTTTCTTCTTTACTTTACCTTACCTAGATACTTATTTTGTTCTAATATAAAAAAAAAAAACCTACGACAATGATGATAAAATCGTAATCAAATTAAAAAGAAACTAAACTGCCTATCGTAGCCGTGGTTTAGCTGCATTTGACATTTACAATTAACACAATTAAGTTACCAAACCGTTGAAGGTAGAAGCATTTAACAAGGAACTTTCCCTAGCTACATTTTTAGTGTCGATTATACATCTCTAGAAAACTCATAGCATTTTTGTAACGTAAAAGTAACAATTACAAGTGCTTTTTTATACTATATTTTATACTTTTAAACCAACAAAGCGTCTTATTATTTTGTGGACATTCTCACAAAACCTCAGAAGCGTGCGGAACCTACACTAATATTATTTTGTGCTTTATTCACCTAAAACCGCAGCGTCATACGATACGAACCGCAAGTGATTTGGTTCAATATAATAAAGTGTGGCTGCAACACTTACCTACTTAAATATGCAACCGACAGTGTAAATTATGACGTTGTTTATGCGATTTTTGACTTATACAGTAGATACAAATATGGAACAGTATGAAAACTAAGCCTATGTAATAGGGTATGAAGCCTGTCCCTGTAGCCTCGGGGTCAGAATAGGGCTACGGTATCCCCTGCCTGTCGTAAGAGGCGACTAAAAGGGGCTTCCAGGGTTGCAGACGGCTAGAGTGGGAGCTTGAACCGTTCAGTCAGGCAATCCCGGGAAGGACGGCGGTATGTGTGGTCGCATACCGTTGTAAAGATTAGACGGAGCGGTGGGCCCAGCCCATCTGGGAGGAGCCCGATGGGGCAGCGCGCTCGAGGATTCCGGTTGAAGTCGTTTCGAGATCCCGGAGTCCTCCTTTTCAGCGCCGAGGACGGCCACCGGGGGGGTTTTAGTGCGGTAAAAATCCCACATAACCCTGCGTCGCTCCCACGGCGTCGGGTACCATTGGAAGGTTTCCCCCTCGAAAAAAAAAAAAGGGTATGAAGCCTAAGAAATAGGGTTGACACTGTAATTTTTTTTCGTAATAGTGTTATTATTAGGTACTTTAATTTAGCATTTATTGTCATGTAGTCATTAATCAATTGAATTGTATTATCTACGCAGTTTACAAAACATGATGCAGTATATCCTTGAGGTCTACGAAAAGATGAAGATTTTGCTAGGTAGTAGAAGTGTAGTACGACCGGGGAGGTAACACCTCTTATTTCTAGCGTGAAACTTTTGCGTTTTAGTAAAAGGGACGACTGCTGGTTCACTTTTATATGTGGCGCTCATCTTAGTCCTCGGGAGTAGCAACGAATCTGTGATTGAATTCAGATAGTAACCCTGTTTTATATGAAACCCTGTACATATAGCTGTACCCTGCGCTCGTTGCTATACCATCACAAAAATACACCAGAAACCTTCGCGTGCTCATGAATAACCACTTTGCTAAAGATCATCACATGATCATGACACATTATATAATCAAATGAAAAGTTTACGATTCTATAGAGAGCATACAGACAAACCTTAATTATTACAAAGAAGAAGGTTATTTACAGGCGTCGATGGACGGCAGTGACCTTACCATCAGCTGGACTTAACTTTCTTTTGCTACCTCAATTTAAAAAAAAAACTAGAGCCAGAAACTGCTAAGGAAGGCCTAAATTTTCAAAATAAAGTCCATTTTCGAGTAGTTCTAGCAACACAAGAACCTCTTAAGTCTTAGCAAAATTATATTTTAACCAACTCATCAACATTATTGATGGCGCCATAAATCAGTGCTATTTTACACTGTGTTAAGTAGTAAATACTTTGAAGAAGCAATTACTTCAAGCAATAATGTCTTAGTGCTTGTGTGTTTAAGATATTGTGAGAATATACTTCTCAGCAATAAACTTATAGCAAAACAATATGTTAAAGCTAAAAACTTGAAGTGTTTCTGTACCATAATATCTATATTATTACAATTTTACCAACTTAGGTAAATGATTATGGTAATAGGTATAAAATGATTGTAACAATACCAGATAAAGTATTTTTTGTTTATCCATTACTTCTCAATCTCCTTATTTGTTAAAATGTCGTCTTTTTAGTATAACTAATTGAACCGGTGTCAAAAATCTAAAGTTATCAGTGTTCCTTCACTATATTATACATGTATTGTACATAAAAACCTTCCTTTTCAATCACTCCATCTATTAAAAACAAACTGCATTAAAATCCGTAGCGTAGTTTTAAAGATCTAAGCATACATAAGGACAGACAGCGGATAGCGACTTTGTTTTATACTATGTAATGATTCAAAGATATACATGAAGTGATATTCTTTTTGTTATATTAATATGAGTGGTTAGTGTTTCTCATCGACATGTGTAATCAAACTCAGACAGCTTTGTTAATGGAGGAGTGCGGTAGTGACAGTCAGTAGAAAAATTGGTTAGTCTATTATAAGGTATAGGGTAGGGTCCGGGTTCCTGTAATACCGGGAACAGAATAAGGCTACGGTATCCCTGCCGGGGGCAACGCGCTTAGAGGATTCCCGTTGTATTCCTTTAGAGATCCCGAATTCATTTTCGTAGCGCCGACGATGCTCACCGGAAGGTTTTAGTGTGGTAAGTTTTCCACATAATCCTGCGACGTCGGGTACCGGGTAAAGGTACCTCGAGAACAAAAAAAAATATGATAGTATTCAGAATAAATAAACTCCAAGAAGTTTTTCAACAAAATATGCTTAACAATATCATGCTTGTTTCTTTTCTAGTCGATTCTAAAGAGAGATTGTTCTCTGTTAACTCTCCCTTATGTAAGTCTACAAATCTCAAAAAACATTGAAACCCGTGTAATTGGCCACAGCTTTAAGGGTACATATGTTCCTATATACCAACTGATTGTATTGGTAAATGAAGCAATGAATGGTTAATGCTTTTTATAGAGGACTAACTGTACCCGCGGCTCCGCCCGCGTTCAAATCAAAGTATCACATAGTTTGTCCCATTTCACCCACTTAGGGGTTGAATTTCATAAAATCCCTTCTTAGTGAGCACTTACGTCCTTAAAAGAACCCGCATGTAAAATTTGAAACTCCTAGCACTTGTAGTTAGTTTCTGAGATTTTATATATATAGATGGGGAGCAGCTATCTAAATTAAAGTTTACTTAATCTTAGTCATTCTTAGTTATTCGGCCATGAAGGACTGGTCGTATATTTACTAATACTGGCAATGGCCCTTTGATCTGTCTTGGGAGTGACTAATGTATAGAGCTATAAGTTAACACAATGGCATTAAAAATAATAAAATGATACCGATAACGTGTCTAGTACTTATTCAAGGTACTTTTTTTTTTTTCATAGAGTTCCTTCAGTTTACATTGACTTTATTCCGAAGGCGTCAGAAGAAGGGTAATGTTTTTGTTCCTTTTGTGGCTGTGTGAGTTAGCATTGGAATTCGTGTTACTAGGCTGAGTTTCAACCATTAGTCTATCACTGCTCTCATTGTTATAGTTTGTTTTGTATTAGACCGAAGTAACAAACGAGCATGCAATCCACCCGATGGTAAGTGATAATTGCCATTCATGAACATCTGTTAGCAACTTCAAATAGAACATGAAATCGGAAAGAACCTTTTGGAAGTCAATCACAGATGCGTTGCTTCTCCCTAGGACTATGATGGTCGCTTTTTATAAAAGTGTGCCGGCAATCACACCCTTCTATCGAAACGCAAGAAATACTTCACGCTATAAATAGGTACGGTGCTGGTACTTCGATCGGTCGAATTACACTGGTTCTACAACCTGTAAAAAACAATCATAAACCCTACATGTCCTCAACTAGTGTAGACTAAGCCGTAGGTATCTTCAAGTCTTAGTTCTACGAACTAGTCACTCTAACTGAATCCCAAGAATGTGCCAAGTAAACATTTATGCTATAGAGGAAGTGTCGAATGAAATGATAAACCCTTTTATCATTAGCACAAGGGTTGCCAAACGTTTAAAAAATACCGGATACTTTTTTTGGACGAAATCCGGGTTTGATTTATTTGTTATATTTTTGTACACTGTAAAAACTTATAAGTGTAACAATAGATCAGAAAATGTGAAAGAATCACAAGTAAAGCTCACTTAAAAGTTAATACTAATAATGCTGAAAGAAATTCCATTATGTATGTTTTACATACTTCTATAATGTCTGTTTTAATGTATTTTCTGTCTACAAAAAGTTGAAAAAAAAAAGTTCAAGCCTTTACTTTTTTTTCTCTGAAAGAAATGAATGATGAATTTTAATGAAGTCGGATAATCTTTAATTCGTTTTTAAAACGTTTTTGGCCGATTTTTTTTTATTTATATCGGACCGTCCTTACTTTCCGGTCCGAAACCGGACTACGGGCGACCCTAAGTAACGAACATTTAATTAAATAAATAAACGAATTCAAGTAGTTGATACCTTTGTGTATGTTATAGAACGTTGATGTTATTGTCAGTTCTTTTATATTCCTTTGAAGGGCTCCGAGAATTCATTACTTATTTTATTGGAGGTGACTTTTAAATTGTTAGACCATTTATTTCTATGAAAAGTATTTCTGTGAGAGCAGACCAAGCTACTTTTTTTGTTTTTTTTTCGCGATTCAATTAATGAGTCGCTCTTTACAACTTAGCAGACTTAGGAGTCTACTATGTATGTCATGTGTTATTTCGATAAACATAGGGATACTACGGAGGGACAAAATGCTTTTTTAACGACATCCCAAAGGAAGGAGGTTATCTATTCGTCACGTTTTTTAAAGTATACGGTCGTTGCTCTGTTGATGTAATGAATAGAGTTGAAGTCGTCAAGCAAGATTTTAAATAACTCAAGCTTCAATATGCCTATGACATACATGACATTTTAAATGATACTTAGTACTAATTTAGTCCTTTGCTATAATCTATGCATGATGTATGTTAATTAAAAGCACAGTATTGGGCGTTTATCAAAAAATAAATGTATCTAGTTAGTCTAGTTGATATGTAGTGGATCCTTTTCGAGACAAATTTAGCAACGTCATATGAGTATATGTCATATGAAATTAAAAGATGGTTTGTCGCTTTATAACGCTTCCAACACTCATAGCTCTATATGAGAACTTCCTGGGTTGCGGATGTCATGGACAAATACAAAGACGAATACATACACCATGAATAGGGATTTATGTAAATTCATCATTGAGATATCTGTCCAACCTAGGTTTGATTCTCCCATAGAAACTCCTCTGCGTGTCAGACAGGTTTGATGACCGCTCTGCCACGTGGCTCATCACTATCTTTTGACAGATATCTTTTATAATAACTACCAAGTAAAAACCCTTCTAAATTGGTGGTTTTTACTATCCTTTATATAAAGTCTATGACAAAACAGTCTAAGTAGTCCTTTTGATCAGTGCCAGATTAAGCCAGCGCGGGGCCTGTAGCAAATTCTGACAGGAGGCCCATAGTTTGCCTTAAGTACTTAAGGGTATTAAATAAAAAACTGTAACAAGTAATCTTTTCTGGATTTAATCTGGGGAAATTTAGAGATGACACTTTGTATATCTACTTTTTTCAGTTTAAGATTTTCAGAATAGCAAAGATAGTATAATATAAATAGAAGGAGTTGGGCCGCGGGGCCCTTCTGGTCGCGGGGCCCGTTGCATTGGCTACTCTTGCTATGTGGCTAATCCGGCACTGCTTTTTATCAATATTTGACCAAATCCCTTGTTTACAGCTATGTCTCTGGAGACGCTGGTGGAGAACTGCCACAAGCTGCTAGAGAAGTTCCACTACTCGTGGGAGATGATGCCACTGGTCCTCGTCATCCTGAACTACGCGGGCAGTGACCTTGAGGAGGCCTCGCGCAAGATTGATGAAGGTAAGTGTAGTTAGTGATAGTAACTTGGGAGTATGCGATTGAGAGTCTAGAATTTGGATGCACAGACCGCGGCCGGTCGGTTGCTGGTGACCCGCCGACAGCAAAAATAATACTCTCGTAAATTCAAAAATATTGAATTCTATTCCAGAATAAAACCAAAAAAATATATGTTCCAAAAGTAATTTGAATTTGGCCCGCTATCAGCTCATGATTTGCCCCAGTGGCCCCTAGTCTTAAGAAGTCTGTGCAGCCATGGTCTAGATCGACGGAGACCAATCGAGGTTCAGAAATAAGATATTTTTTGTTATTTACTTGATTACTCTTGACTTGGTACACGGTTTTTTTTTTAATTTATATTTTATTCATAATTAGTTCATGCCTAAAATGTTAAACAATATAGTCATTTTAATTTGAAGTTACTGACGCGGCATAATTGTGCGAAATTTTTATTAATCGTGGTTTCCAGTTGCATAATACTTTGCCATTTCAGTCGCGTACTCTCAAAAACCAACTGAAATTTTTATAGTTTGTAGAAATGCTTGTTAAATATTTTTTTAGTAGTGTACGATAAACACTTTATAAAAATATTTTTATGTAGTGTTTGATTAGTGTATGATTTAATTGTGATAGAGATTAAGATTAGGTTATTCACATTTCAAGATTTTTTCTAATATTTAACTTATAGTAAATTAACCTTAATAATAGTAATATTGACCCAAAGACAATCCAGAACCGCCAGCTCTGGAGAAAAAATATTAGGAGAGCCGACCCTAATTAAAAATGGGAAGGCCAGTTGAAGAAGAAGAAGACTTAACTTTCAGTAAATTAAGTCTCAATATATAGGTATATTTGTATGGTAACATACATGTCGTTAGTAACTGCTAGCTCCTAATTCATATATCTTATATATATGTTCTATCATAGGACTCAGTCACATACAAATCATTTCTCATTTGAAGCAAGTAAAGTAGTTCATTGTAGATTTTTGTGGACAAAAAGGCGTGTTGTCACACCATCTATGATACCTGACATTAAAATAATTAAAAATTAACAAATTATCGACGGATTTTCACCTATTGTAAATAAATAAAATGATGAGTTAATATACCTTAAACTCGTGATATATTGATTCGAGTAATTTCAAATAAGTGTATGAACCAAAAGTTTTATAATCTATAGGTTTTAATTATAAAGACATTAAATTACCTAGGATCATGTAGGTACGAATTAGCTGCGTATTGGGTGTATTTATTTCGACAGGTTTTATTCCGCCCTATGCTATTTAAGCTTTTTGTGGTACAACATGTTTCAAAAAAGTGTAATCTAAAATTGGTAAAAGTATAGGTAAAACTAGATTCCTCTCACCGACTCTCTTAAATATAATCAGAAACACACACATAAAATTGAAGAAAATTAACCAACAAAAATTCCTATGGATTACATTATTTATTGAAACATGTTAAAAATATCTTTGTGTATTTTTAGTTTTATGCTTGCGCTCTTGCGTTGTTTTTCAACATTTGGATGTATGGTCACATTTGTCCCGTATTTTCAAAAAAACTATAGTTGTACTTGTAGTTACGTAAGTATATTTTTCTCGAGTGTGGCAATAGTTCTACGTATTAATTAATTTACCAACTATCAGGTTGGTAGGTACGTACCTATCGATTTACAAATATAAAATACTGTTACTGTCACTACATAGTACAAAACAAAGTCGCTTCGCGTTGTCTGTCCCTATGTATGTTTAGATTTTTAAAACTACACTACGGATTTTAATGCAGGTTTTTTCAATAGATAGAGTGATTCAATAGAAAGGTTTTTATGTATAATACATTCATAAATTAATGGATAGGAACACTGATAATTTTAGATTCTTGACTTTTAGCAGAACGAAGTTCGCCGGGTCAGCTAGTTAACAATAAATATTGCTTATATTTACAATAAGTTATTGATTTTCACGATACCAAATGAACGGGGTTAACGAATATAAGGTATAAGAAATACCTTATTAATAATTAACTACCTACTCTTAGATCAGTTTGTTATAACTTGTCTGTTTATCTGAAGTAAAGATTATTAGCACCTGAAATTAACTAAACCTTTTTCAGCTACGGAAATAACGGCTTCAAAAGTTGAACAGATAAGAAATCATCAGATCTTCACCAATTTAATGGAGCCAAGAAGGACACCATGTCTTGAAACGTAACGTAACGTAACGTAACGTAACTATAGATGATCCCTTAAGGCTTTCTTTGCATCTTGAGATAAAAAGGGTCGAAGGATCTCTATTTTGACAACGTTTGACACATTTTTATTATGTACGGTCTAGTAGGACCTCCCTATTTTTTTAAATAGTTCGAAAAAAATAGCTAAAAAAACGAAATGTAAAATTCAACCGACCTTTATTATTTATCATGGTACAAATAATTGCCATACATCCAAATGTATTATAAGAATCGTATTCAGTGCGAAGTCAGAGGAATATATATGTCTATGCATTCGTATAAGGCACCATATCCAGTTATATGCTAGTGATCTCGTTTTTCACATTTTTTAATGGAAGGTAACTTTAAATAATAATAATAGATAAAAAATAATAATAATTAAAAAAATATGGAACGCCGATGTGTTTCAGAGATTTTAATATGTTCACCAGTATTTAAATGACTCGTGTAAGACGTTTTTAGAAGCAGAATCCCATCGGTGTTATTAATTAGGGAATGAGGGAATTCCCTTAGGGAATGTTTTTCGAAAACTACCCTCAGTTCGTATGAAATTAAATAAACAACCTGTCCACCAATTCGTAAGCCAATCTGTCCACTAATTCGCACTTGGCCAGCGCGGTGGGTTATGCCTTCTGAGAGAAGACCCGTGCCCAGCAGTGGGACAATAATGGGTTGTATCCAAGTCAATCTATCTGTGGCCAACCACAGGTTGCTGATCATAAGTGGAGTTGATAACACATTAACACCTGTAACCACCCATAGTAGCCATCGACCATCAGATGATGCATGCTCGTTTGCTACTTCTATATATTAAGGTTAATGTTTTATCTTAATCTTATAGCTATACATAAGACATCACACCCGAGAGTTCTTTAAAAAAAAAGAAAAAAAGTTCTGGGAAGTGTGTGAAGTGCACCAATTCGCACTTCATCAGTGCGGTGGTCTATGGCCTATAACTCTCTCATTCTGAGAGAAGACCTAAACCCAGCAATCGTACGATACATAAGACATAAAACTCAAAGTACTTATAAATTTTCCATTATAATATTTGCATATTGATTTTCATGAACATCCCAAGACTCGTGGAGTTTCACTCGCTAGTTGGCGCTATATATTTATTTGTGTAATTTCATTTTATTGCCTGTAGATATAATAACTAAATGTTCTACTTTAGTATATTTCTTTGAAATAGGGTCAAAACTCTTAGTAGGTATCATTAATATATAAGGCAAGATATTATCGACTTATTTGCTTTATATAAACGATTGCGCTAGGTGTCAATCACACCTTATAATTAAAGTACTGAATACGGTTCTTAGCTGCCTTTTAACAAAACGGTGCTTTACAGAGTCATACTTTACAATTACAATAATACCATAGACGGATAATTTACGACCTATACTGTCCTGTTGAAGTTTCTGATAGTTTAACAAAGTAATTAGTAAGTAATTAATCGTTGAATTAAGCGTCACAGTTCCTTATTATCGCAACAAATAAAAATAATGTGTTTTATGTAAATAACATCTATATAAGGGTGTTTAGTAATTTCCCCGGGTTTTTATAATTATTCGAGAAGTAGGAAAAAACATTTCCCGATTTTTTATTATACATAATATCTTCTAAGATTATTTATATCATTTGGAGTCTATTACAGGACTAAATATTATAAAGATGCTGAGATCAAAATTAAATGATTTATTGATTATGAATTATTACAATAAAACATGAATATTTTATTTTTATATAAAAATATATATAAAATAATAATCTTTATAATCTAACGATGTAACAATGTTGAATTATGCAATATTCCAAATGGTATTATATGAATATTTTATTTTATTACTGTTCATATAAATAAATCATTTGTAACTGCCCGGAGGAGGTTAGTAACATAATTGTAATTTATATACTACGTCAATTTGTCTAAAGTCGAATTAAAGTTTGTACACACAGACAAACCTAATTCCAAAGTCCACATAGAAAGCAATTACTACAACTATATCTATTTAGAGTTCACAGTCCATAAACCTATAGACACTTTTTTATGAATCCGTTTACTCATAGTGTAGTCGATTTATAAACTGCAGCAACGACGCAGGATTAAATAAGTATATGTTATAAAGTTTCATAGCTCCTATTACTTTACAAAATCATTTCTTAGAAATTTTTATATTTTATTAACAGTGGGACATGTATAAGTTGTAAAAACAACAGTTATGATTATTACTCGTTTGTATTTTTTAAGATTCTTAAAGCACCGTTCAGAATTTTAATCCTTAAGGTGTCTTATAGAAACAAATCGGTAATATACAGTAAAAGCTCTTTATTCACGGTTTTCGGTGTTTTTCTTTGGCCTTTTTTGTATTCACGTCTAAAAATTTCTTTATTCACGGACGTAGTCAGTTAAATCTTGAATAAAGAGCTTTTACTGTATTGTATTGTCTACTAGACATAATAAGTTTAACCTATCATGATGATGAGATTATTTTATCATTGGCAATTGATAAAAGGTCTTGTTATCACACGATTGTGCTAGACTTTAGTCTTTAGACTTACCGACATATTTTTATAAGCACCTTTGGGTACGCTCTGCGTATGCTTGCGAACCTTTACATTAGAATGTTTTTCATCTTTCATGTTTATTCCTTTATTTAGATATTCAAAATGCCATATATTAATTAATTTGACATTTAGCGTATCCTTACATACTATTCGATAACAAATTAGTGTCAATTTGGTAATTTGTATCTCACGTGGAGTAAACATGAAAGATGTGGCAAATTAAACTGTAAAAATACTGGTGTTGTTTTTGTTATTATTTATTGCTCGCGTATGTTGTTATGGTACGTTTGTGATAAAACTGGTACTGGTATTCATTTCTGTTGTCCATGCAGTATACAATACGCAGAAAAGATGTTCTTCAGAATTTCGTTTTACAAAATGAAATAATGATATTAGGTGGGGTCTTTTTGCCTTCATAATATTTAGGTACAAGAACAAGCTTGTATTATCTTACACCATTTTGTGTTTTAGATTCGTGGCAAATTTCTGGAAGAAATCCATTTTTCTTTAGCCAGTAGCTAGTTATTGCTGGAGGCTTTTGTTCCCGTGATATAAGAATATATGTAATAGTGTCTGCATATATTCTAATTTCATGGTGATGTCATTCAGTCTCCTTAAACCAGTCATAAATCCCAATCATCTAATATGAAATAATAGATTAACTATGAATGTGAATAAATATAGGTTCTGAAGTGTAGATTTTCAGAATCTATAGGTATGGATTTTTTTGAAATGATTATTATTGATTTTGGTTGGTCTCAGCGGCCTCGTGATTTCTGTCTAATTTCCCCTTATTGCTAAATTTTAAAGATTTACGTGATTTTTATCTGAATGGACAACAGAATAATTGTGTTCACCCTTACAAATTATTTAAGACCAAATTTTTTCACAATTATCTACCTGATTTTATCTAAAAGTCAGTGTAATCTGAAATGTATTTCCACTTTACAAGGTTTATATGCGTAAATGTAACATAATGACATATTCTTTGAAATTTAAGGACTATTATATATCTTGATTTTAAGCTTGCTAGCGATTTTAATTAAGAATCTTTAACTGCAAATGTTTATAATAATGAAAGTAAGTATTTTTTCTACAAAATCAAAAGGCTTCAACAATTGTTTAAAAATTCTACCTAAGGGTATTGAAAACAGTAATTCGTTTGAAAAACATGTGCATAAAAAGTATTTAAATCAAAACTGTGGCCTTGTAACATGTATTTCCTTGGACCAATTTAATTTAAAAAGAACATCATAACTTTTATAAACATAGCAGTTAAATTCTTTTAGTTAAAATTTTGCCTATTTTAAACAAATTCAAAAATTGCAACTTTAATTAGTATTAATTGCATTAAATTAAGGATGAAACTCCTTTGGCCTACAAGATGTTCGCTGCTGGACGTAGGCCGGACACGTCGGAGTTTATTTTCTAAAAATATTGTTATTATAACTATGCTATGGTTTTATGTTAGTAAATAGTAGACAAGGAATAGTTTCATTTTATTCACACAGATACTGAACTAAATAAGAAATTAAGGACCAATAATTTAAAGTTGTTTGTTGTAAAAGTAAGTTGCAATTTTCCATGCCAAAGATATTATATATGTCTAGAATGTATAGTACCTATAAACACATTAATTTTTGATTGATGTGTGCATAACATTCGTCTTTTATATGTATGCTTTCTTCACAATTTAGGCAAGTGCCTGAAAAAAATCATAAAAAAAAATAAGAAAAAAAAATATAAACTTTTGTCTAAATAAATATCGAGACAAACTTAGTCTAGTCCTACTGACTAATTTTGTGTGTATTTAAATATCGAGGCTTAGTCTAGACATATATGAATCTTAAAATTCTTGCTGCATTGCGATTGGCCAGCGTTCACCGTGCTCATTGTCCTTTGTCCACAGGAAAGATGATTATCAACGAATACGCCAGGAAGCACAATTTGAACTGCTTTGACGGCCTCGAGCTGCGGAACTCGACACGCCAGTACGGACTTTAATACAGTAATATTAGTTGTTCTAAACAACGTAATAAGTCCGAGGGAACTAGCTCTCGTGTGGCTGACATAAGGATACATACATCTACACACATGAGAATCGATACAGATTCGTGCATTCAGTATTGCACACACAAACACACTCACAAACACACACACACAGACACACACGCACGCACATTGAGACACGTACCTTATAGTTATTACGGAGCAATGTTATTTGAATATAAAAAAATGAAATAAATTACAAACACATACATGCTACAACACACACACACGTATTTGATGGTACCTACTAGTGATGACTATACTATAAAAATAAATATTTGATACTATAGACATTACTAATCAACTTCTAATGCAAGTGAGGACTATATATTTATGGATAGATTACGATTAAATTATTGTTAAGTTTAAACAAGTGAAAGATATAAATGGCATAAAGTTAATAGGTTACAAAATTGTTACATATAACGTCTTATACGTTAGTTTTAGTCAATCAAATATATCCCCTACAAATATCTATATATATGACACAGACTACACAGACAGACACTATCGTACGCCTATTCTATATACATTAAAACAGACAAAAAAAATCATACTAAATATCAAAGAATGAACTAATAGTTATCTTAATTTTTATACTTAAGTATATTTTCACTTCCATGATTTTTTTAGAGTTTTTTTGTGAATTAGGATTATACTTAGCAGGTATTAGTGTTATGGGAATAATAGAAGGTGGAATTTCTTTACAATCTGTAGCCACCGCAGGCTTTGCGTAATGAACCGAGGCGTAAACTAAGGTTAACCATAAGAATATCATATATCAAACTAAAAAGATATCTTTTGCAAATTACGCTCCATAATAGAGTTGATTGTTGGATAAATTTTACAGGATTAAGTAAATTTGCCTTGTATTTTTGTATTCTAACTTATTAAATGCTGCTTGAGCCTGTACTTATGGGTTAGGTTAGAATAAAAACAATCGAAATGGTTCTCTTCCTCTATACATTCAATCCTTCCATATAATACAAACAATATTTTTATAACGAATCAACTTATTAAATTAAATTTTCATGGAAGCAAATAATAATATTATGTCGTATTAGTCCATAATAGTCCTCAGAAGTAACAACAGATCTGTGATTGACTTCAGATGGAAACCATGTTCTGTATGAAGTTGATTACAGATGTCCATTGGCGGCAGTGACCACTTACCATCAGGACTTACCATCAGGACTTACCACTTACCATCAGGACTGCATGCTCGTTTGTTACTTCAGTTAGACAAAAAAAAACTAAAATAACACAAATATGAACTGAAGAAAAGACAATTTGCTTTTAATAAACCGGTTATTAATACAGAGTTAAAAATGGTCTACAGTTGACATATTCCAATTAAGCAGATACAGTTTATATATAGTAAATAAATTTTAATGTCCGACAAGTAATAAAGCTGTGGACAGAACAATTACTACCTGCATGTGAAATCAAAAACAAAAAAGTCGGACAGCACTAGATCACCTGGTCGATAAAGATTTTAAGATGCAACTTTTAATTGGATTTACATATTAGTAAAAATTAAAAAAGTATGAGATTCGCTCAGAATTTTTACTGATTACAAAAATAACACCATGCATTTCATGAGTAAAACGGGTGGATATAAAAATATCACTACATAGTATAAAACAAAGTCGCTTCTCTCTGTCTGTCCTATGTATGCTTAGATCTTTAAAACTACGCTACGGATTTAATGCAGATTTTTTTAATAGATAGAGTCATTGAAAAGAAAGCTTTTTATTTATCATACATGTATAATATACTGGAGAAACACTGACAATTTTAGATTTTTGTACATTTGGGCGGAATGAAGTTCGCCGGGTCAACAACATTATAAAGACTTTTCGATGTCAAGAACAGTAATCAACCAATCGTGCCGTCTGCTTTCGTTTTTAGGGTTCGGTGCCCAAAGGATAAGAACGCTACATTATTATTTATACTCCACTGTTCGTCTGTACGTCTGTCCGTCTGTGTGGCACCAGAGCGCGTCTCATGAATCTCGTGATAGCCAGACAAATGTTGGACGCTTGAAATATTCTGCGAAAATTTATTTGGAGAATATAGGAGATCGGCAGAAGTATCTTTCTGCGAAACATCAACTTTATTGGCGTTCAATATCCATACCAGGCTCAATGATTATGGCATGAGCAGCGAAGTAATAAAGAAGGCCTTTGTCCGGCAGTAGTTCTGAAAAAGCTAGTTAAGTAGATGGATCCAATTTATATATAACAAATATATAAAAACATTAAATCGCTATAGAATTGATTTCAAATTATCAAAATAGATTCTCATGAAGTATATTTTTCACGAATAATTTTGCTTACTTTAACGAAAATCGGTACACGCAAAATCTGTAATATTTAGTAATTTATTAACAGGATGGACCATTTCATAGACAATTTTGAGATTATTTTAGAGCGAGATAATTTTATTTGCAACAATTCATTACAGGAAATAAACATACGCTGAGGCAATAAAAAAATGTTTATAGACTACCTTATATTTACTACGGCGCGAATTGATTACTATCGCATGTTGCTAATTGCCAATTGCTGTTAAAAATGCAAAGTTTATTGATATTTTTGAGTGCAGATGTCCGGGTATCGGTCTTTAAGACTTTATGACCAATCGTAGTATCTTGTTAACGTTTAGTTTATGTGCTAATATACCAAATGGTTCGTTACGGTGTTAAGAGGTCATGCAGAATATAGACGAACAACTTGTTTGAGTTTATTTCGATTCCTCAAAATCAGTAAAATTTTTGCTCATATATTGCGTAGTTCATTGCACGCTTACGGTTTCGTTGTCGACAATACCTTGCAATGTAGTTTAAGTGAAAGTGTAAATCGTTTGCTTTGAGGAGACATAATAAATCAGTACTAAGGATACTGCATTTTTTATCAATACTAATTATTCTAAGACAAGACGGTTATATGTATACTAAACTCGACCGTTATTATGCCACAAAATAGAAAGGTGATTATAGTTGAATTGTAGATCAATTCAGATCTCTTACAATTTTACAGAATCTCTACATTTTTAATATTATGAGCGATTTGAATCCGGGCAGATGAAGTAATTTCGTACGACTTATAATTTTAATTTGCAGAATAAATTAATTAAAGGAAAATACATTTGTTAAATATATTGTAGAACTAATAAAGATAGGAATACTACACAGTTACTTAAATTAAAATAGTTTAAAGCTAAGAACAAGGCCATTTTTAATGATTATCCTGTGTTATCAGTTTGAATAAACGTGTTAAAAATCGCTCATATTTTTTGGTAACCTGTTACCTAATAGTCTGTAAAGAATTGCAAATTGTCTTTTCTCTTGTTTACATTAACATGCAACCTACACAACAATACAATGTGATTACATATTACACACAATATCGTCAGCACACGATAAAAGAAATGTTAAAGTCAGCGTATTCTACAAAATCTACTACTACTAACCAGTAGTGATTTCCACTTTGCAGTGACCGGACGAAGTTGGAGGAGTTCTAAATTTAAAAATTCAAATCTCAGTGACGTAACGTTCGAATAGTGTTGTGCGAGTGTATTCTTTTTTTAAACAGTGTTATTTTCTTTTTTGTAGGAAAATGCTGAGCGAAATAAATAATATAAGTGGTGTACTATCGTCATCGATGAAGTTGTTTTGCGAATGATACTATGTATTACAAGTGCGGTGTAACTGTTTTGTTTGGACGTGCGAAGTGCGTTGCGTGCTGTGTTGGGACGGTGGCCGGTCACGGATGTCTGGGTGAGCGAACTTTTGCCTATTTTATCTGTGACAGTAAAAAAAAACGGTACTATCTACGGGAAGTCTGTATTTTTTATTGTGACCTCTTTTGGTGACATATGATCGAAATTCAACTGCGATACGTTAAGAAACAACTTACTTCAATTAAACTTATACTTTTGAGTATTTTTTATCTCTTTGTGAAATACGAAAAACAAGACTGTCTCATAGGCATATATGTTTTGTGCATACATTTACATATGTAACGCACACATCAATCTGAAAGTCGAATCCTTTTACCGTATCTTCTTTTCTGCGATACGGTTTCTAGATGAATATATAATATCTAGGCATAAAATAAAGCAGTTTGAAATCGGTCAAGTGTTGCAATTATATTCCATTTGTGTATTACAGGTATTATTTTAAAAATACTATATGCTATTTAGACTTGTAAAAGTACCGTTGAATGCACAAGAATACGTACTTAATTACTAGGGATATAAACATGTAATAGGCCTATTTATTACTACAATTTAAGTTTGTATTATTTACAGGAAATTTATAAATTGAATGAAACTACGATACAAAACATATTTTTATATGTTTTTACATCTTTTATATGTTTGTATCATATACTACCCACTACGTTATTATCTACATCCTTATTCTTCTTGGCAATAGATTATAGCATTACTCTAATTTACTTTGAATTTAGAATCGGGAGTTATATTGATTGTACCGGATATCCATAAAAGCATTATTTTACTATAACGACTCTTGACTTCGTTTCACTAAAACATACATTAGACAAATCTCCATTGTAATAAGAAAATACATGTACGTAATACGTGAAGGGAATACTCTAAAACAGGGTTTCTCAAACTTTCGGCTCTGTAAAAGTTTCCAAGTGACAGCGAACCCCCTTAATTTGTGAATTTGTGAATGCCTCCGTAGGCCTGTAGGCCTTAGCCTTTTTTGCTCCCGAGGGAGAAACTTTGACGTGGGTTAAGTGGGAATCTTACCCCCCCCCCCCTTCCCCCCCGGTGGCTGTCCTTGGCCTGCGGACGACTCTGAATCTCCAAAGGAACGTCACGGGGTCCGTAGGCCTTTTTTTTTTTGTCCGTAGCCCTATAGTCGTAGGCCTATACAAAAATAGAGGCATTTCATTCCACTTACGACTAAGATGGTTGCCTCATTTGTAACTTAGCCAGTATCCAAAGTTTATTAATTTGTAGTCTCAAACTTTTTATTTGACTATTTGAAATTAGAACGCTTACCATTCCAGAGTTGAGCTATAAAACGAAAGTAATTAATGACCACGTTTCACATGCATACCATATACCTAATATATAACATTTCCTGCCAATCCCGAGCCATAACTTAAACCGTTTATTGTTTTATAATCTGCAATTAGGGATTGTAAAAATGTTAAGCGTATTCTCTAATAGTAGCCTGTAAAAGATGTTTAATGAGTGGTGTGTAGGCAAACTGTATTTTATACTTAGATTCGCCGAAATGCATTTCTTGCAATTATGTTTCCATTTTATATGGGTCGTTGTCTCGTTGCAGCTTTTTTGCAGGTGAGTTTTGTTTGGATATTAAAAATGAATTTGTTCTGATATTTTACGGCTGATTGGATAATTTTATTTCGAGAAGCGATTTTAGATAAGTTAATTTAAATGAGGCTTTTTATGTTGAAGTTGAAAATAATCTACGAGTTGATATAACAGGCTTAAACGTCTTACTCTAGCTATTATGTAGGCCACTTATGTTCTATACACAATATACACAATAAACACAAATTTAGTTTTAGTGTAACTTATGTGAATCTGTAAAAGATCTCTTGATATAAACGAAATATAAAATAAGTAACCGTTGTTTGCGATTACGTATTTACAGACTATATATGTATAGGTATACCTACTATCTACAAACATTTAACGTTCATTTAACTATTTTAATGGTGTACCTACGATCAAAAATACTCTAATTTGCACCACTAGGTTTTTGCACTACAAAATGAACTACTTATTGTCCATAATTAACGGTTCTTACTTAAGTAGTTTAGGCTTTTTCTTAAAAAAACGAGCTTTCTTACAAACGAGCATGTTGTCAACCTGACACTAAGTGGTAACTGCCGTCCATGGCAGCAATCACTACAAGCAACTACATACGGAACAAGGGATTTAGCCACCCAGGTATCTGAATGATGAGTTTAGATTCATGTTCTGGGTCTGGGTGTATTCGTCTTGTGCGTGATCATGGTACCTAGGACTTTCTATCCTAGTGTGGGGCTATGAGTATTTTGTTTAATATAAAAAAAAAAAAATAATTAATATGTAGATGGACCGTAAATTTACTTTTTTGAAGGACACGTAAACATTTAAGTTCTGGTATGAATAGAAACATTCGCTACACAGCATGCTAAAATCCTTAATAAAGAAATCTTACTTTTACGTGTCTCATAAAACTGTGAACATAGGCCATATAGATATGAGCTCATACTGACTGAAACAGTTACACTAGCTAAAGTAACCTCTACTATGTTGTACGGAAGAGTAAATTTAAATATACACAACTCAGTAGGTAGTAAAACCATCGTAGCTCATTTTCAATTATGGTTGGTCGTGTCGTAAAACACTAAAACGTGTGGCTGCCAATAGAAAAAGGTTGCGAAACATTCCACTGAATTATTATATTCAAAGAACACGTAACGCATGGAGAGGGCAGGAAACTAATCCTAGTTTACAAATTTTACATAAAAAACAATCAATTTTAAGTTTGTAAATACTTATCATAATCATATTTCATACGACACTCCACAGAGTGCCGTATGAAATATGATTTCTATTTTAATCTATATATTCATACGTGAAGCAAAAAATTGTGATTCGTTTTTAAGATACTTGCCGCAGGCGGAGGGGTATGAAATTACGCACGGTTATAGTTGATGTAGGGAAGGATTGCGCAATGCTAATATTTTTTTCAAGTAATGCATAAACCATACATAAAAATCAAATAAAAACACATCACACTCACTACCTTGCATTGAAATAGAACTTTCAATGTCTTACTATGAAAACACATAACGTCAAATATGTCAGATGTCTTTGTCAGAATACCCGCTATTGCTTTAAAATGCAGCTTAGTTAATAAACCCCTTTTTACCTTTAACGGGTGCGTTCAAAATAATTTAAAATTATTTCAATTAATTATAATTAGAGAAATATTGGTGGTACTTGGGACAATATGAAGTTTAGTTTTTTAATTTAAATTACGGTCGAATTTCGACCGTTGCGACGGGGGACTAGTATAAATTATTATTGTAGTGCTTTCTTATTTTCAGTTAAATATATTTAAACAGCCAGGCGATGTTTTTGTTTCTGTAATAGTTAATTTAATTTATGTTTTAAAGTATTGTAAGTATTCTTATAACTATTCCAAAAATTCCCAGTTCTACTTACTATAATCACATAAGTACCTACTATTATTTTTTTTCCAAATTCGCCTAAACGTCTTTTGCAATTTAGGTAGTTCACCACAACAAAGTACAAAGAAAAATGTCGCCACACACGTATAGAAAAAAGTCAAAAAATTTAAGCCGTTTCTACGACATAAGTTCTGTGGCAATTCCATTCTGTTTTTTAACCGCAGAACTGATTACCCGTATCCCCTATGCGTTAGAAGTTCTAGACCGAAATACTGAGTTTCAGGTTGTAACTGATCGCGACATGGGAGGTCTGTAAAATACGTTGAGCCATCATAGCTTGTGGTGAAATTATATTTTAATGTATTTTTACCCATACCTCTGTTAAAAATAATATTTTAGATATTTTCTTTATATTTTAAATTTTGTGCTTACATTGTTAAAATGTAGCAATCGAGCACGTTGCAAATGCTGTCTGGGTGACTATAATCAACGTCAACTATAATTCTGAAGATGGCATAACGATAATTCGACAGAAGCCTCATCACTTCCATTTCTATCTTGCAATAGTTCTTCCATTTCGGCGGGAAAGTGGAGTTTCTGGCTCATTTTCATAAGAGGTTAACGATAAGCAACGCATCGATGATTGCGGAATTTGTTTACACAGGCCCCTGGGCGACATTGGCCTTTTATCATTTGACGGACTACATGCTCGTTTGCTATTTGGATCTTATAAAAGATGGTGGTAGAACTAGTGTAGTTCGACCGGGGAAGTACTACCACCACACATATTACTAGCCTGAAGCATTTTTTTGCGTTTCGATGGAAGGCGACCATCATAGTCCTCGGGAGCAGCAACGCATCTGTGTTTGACTTCAGATGGAACCCATGTTCTATTTGCAGTTGCTTAAAGATGCAGACGTAAATAGTATTAACTTCGCACTACTAGTCACCAGTTTCTAGTCTGACTGAGAATAGGTCAAAGCATATTGTACCACGCTGGCCGAGTGCGACTTGGCTTAAAGAAAAAACATCGTAAATTTTCATACCCAAAAATACATTATTAATTCCGTATTAAGTCCTCGGGAGTAGCAACGCATCTGTGATTGACTTCAGATGGAACCCATGTTCTGTATGAAGTTGATTACAGATGTCCATGGGCGGCAGTGGCCACTTACCATCAGGTGGACTGCATGTTCGTTTGCTACTTCAGTCAGATAAAAAAAAGAGAAAGGAAAACGAGGATTAGCTTACCAAATACAGTAACACCCAGTATATAAGTAAAAAAATCTTGCAGCTTGATGTTATTTGCTAATTAGTTTTACTTTAATACCTCACCATATGCATTAGTTAATACCTAAGTATTGTCCTACCAATGGTGTCAGGCCTATAATTGGTGTACGCACCAGAATCTGTATTTATTTTAAAATGTACATATATTGTGTACCTATAGTATATGTATAGTGTGTAATCGCTGTTGGCCTGTAATAAATAATTAAATAAACACCCGACTGCCTCAAACGGATCAATTTTTTTTGGGTTTTTGTATTTCATACCCAAAAATACATTATAAATTCCTTAAAGGTGTGTGAAGTCCGTTTATTAAAGGTATGTGACGTCCGAATTCGAGGTAGGCAATACAGTAATGGGTGTGGGAAAGTAATGAATTATAGACAACTTTTTGTATAAGATAATAGCTTAAATGTCCTATATACTCCTAATTATAATCCTCTATAGATAGCTATTACTTCTCTAATGTCGTATTATTGCAGTAAGCATTAAGCGTTCTTATCAAATATTCCATACGTTAAATGTTCTACTAACAACTCCAAAATTATTCGTTCATAACGCAAATGTCTTAGTAAACAACAAGACGAACCTGAAATTAATAAACTCAGAGTTAAAAGCTACGGCGTCGCTGTTTGCGAAATTATTTTCGAGAATGAATGCGTTCATAAAAACTATATTGGTAAAATCGTAAAGTGTTAATGGTCGCGTACAGACTTATGGGAATCCGACACTCGTCGGTACTTAGAATATCGAATATTACCTAGTTATGCGTTAAAATACGCTACATCGCTATCTCTTATTCTGCTTTGACGTGGACTATTCTGCTACAATGTTGCCAGTATCTATCTCTATCGCTCTACTGCGTTTTTCCCAAGTTGGAGCGAGATGTGGATAAAATTTTACGATTGACGTTCCTGAATAGCGCTAAGGGCTTTAAACGTTTTCATTGCTTATTTTGCACTGTGACTAATTTTATGCCAACAGCCCAGAAGTAACATAGGTGTTCCGAGAAATTCTATATTACTTGAGAAATTTTATAACTTTTATACGACCGTTTTATGCTAATGAATAAGTTTTCATAAGTGCCTCTCCGTGGAGATTATTCTGTATTTAAATACAGTATTGGAAGGTAGTTATTTTTTAAACCGAAAACGCCTTGTTTTGAGTCTCATGTGCTTTGTAGGAATAAGTAACGACAGTCTATTAAAATTTAACTACTTCAAATACGGAGTTTAAATTGAAAAGTTATTTCATTACATCTTACAACTTTTACTCCGTCACATTTATTTGTCGATGGTACTTACGAGTATAGGTATACATAAGTTTATTTATTACTTAGCTATTAATACTGTAGGGTTTCTTGTAGTTGAATTTGTCGTATATTTATAGTATTTTCGTCTAAAGTATTTGCATTCTTGAATAGTTTTATTGTGGCCACTTCTTTCAAACATAGTGATTGGGTCCTAAATCGGATAATACAAAAAAACAAACATAAATTTGATGGGCGCGGTTCGTTTTAGTTTACAATTATAATCATGTGTTCTTTTTTGTATACATGGCATAAATACGAAACGCTTAATGTTTTTAATACACACACGAGAAATGTGTAATTAAATGAATTACTAAACAAAACAAACGATTGACTCGTTTTAAGCAGTTAGGAATCAGTTTGGAATCCGGAACACTTATCCTAAACTTTTCAACTAAGTCCTCAGAAGTATCAATTCACATGGCCGAGCTAAAGTATTCTAATCTTTCTTTTATATGATTGTAGCAGCAAACGAGCATGCAGTCCACCTGATGGTAAGTCGTCACTGCCACCCATGGTCATCTGTAATCAACTTCAAATAGAACATGGGTTCCATCTGAAGTAAATCACTGATGCGTTGTTTCTCCCGAGGACTATGGTGGTCGCCTCATATACCTCATATACGTCTACCTGCCAACACTCTTTCTTTCTCTATGTGTTCTAAAACATCCGAAATTGAAAAAAAAATGGCACTTGACCGTTTATAAAACTGCGCCGGCAACCACACCCTTCCATCGAAACGCAAGAAATGCTTCACGCTAGAAATAGGTGTGGGGGTGGTACTTCCCCGGTCGAACTACACTGGTTCTACCACCTTCAAATGTCATCTAGGGTTGACTACAGATGATGACCATTGGTCATAGCGGCCATTTGTATGACATGATGTACATATTTGATGGGCGATAAGCTCCTTTACTACTTGTAGTTATAATGAAAAATGTTGTTGAAGCTACCGCAAACATCAAAACTGTATCCGCATTTACCCAAAATACGTAAATTCATCTAACAGCTCTTTATAAATACTATCGAAAGGCTATAACACTTCAGTTAATACGGAATGGTCCATTCTGTCCGATGCTGCACAGTAAACCGATATAAAACGACATTGTAGGTTCCGAACTGATCAGTAAGGCTGATTATAAGTTAATTCAATTTAAAAGTTCTTTAAAATGTAATGAGACAGTGTAAAAAAACGATTTCATAGTAGTAAATTTTTGCTGACTATTCAAGGTTTATTCTAGTTAATTCTGGATGTAATAATGGACTACATTAATATCATTACTTAAGTATTTATGTTTGATCACAACGTAATCTATTAATACGTGAAGCAAAAAATTGGGATTCGTTTTTAAGATACTTGCCGCAGGCGGAGGAGTATGACATTACGCACGGTTATAGTTGATGTAGAGAACGATTACGAAACTATGCTCAGTTTCGTAAATAGTTTCTATAAATCATTCATTCATTCATTTCAGTGTCATTAGGGCATCTATTGACTTTGATCCTCAGTTCTGACTAATCATCTGAAAGCTTAAACTACTGAAGCAATTTTCTCATTAGTTAGAATGGTGTTAAAATATACAACAAATATTAACACATAAGAAACAAAATATGATAAAAAATAATCTAAAGTATAATCTGTTAATTAACATTACATAGACATTGCGCAAGAGGCATTAAATCCATAAAATCTTCATGAATCCTAAGAAATATGAATCAGATAGGTATGTTTTAAAGTCAAAAGCTATGAATCCAAATATAAAGTTAGCAACTCTATATTTATATGTAAATATCGAATAAGCGTTCAATTAAATGGTCCGATCTGTGACCGAGTAGAAAATGATATAAACCACTACCTTTGTTTGTTCTCCGTTCCTTAACACTCTCACGGACAGGGCGTGATTGTACGTCATAATTTGAGATTTTGATATGGCACGACGTACAATGACGTTCAAACATAAAATATTATTTACGGCAGAACGTTTATTCCTGATGAACTTTCAAGTTAAAATCTTATTGGATGTAGCTTGTGTCACAAAATGTAAAATACTAGAAAATTTTACTGTCACGTTTCTGTACTGTCGTCTTTAAAACGTATGATATTATTGGTCTCTACGTATTTATACGTCATATATGGAGATATGCTGTGTCATTCAAGGCAGACTCAAGCGGTACCGCCCACGAAAGTGTTAAAAATCAATTAAAGATAAGGTTCAGGAAATTATCACCATTGGCATCCCATTGTTTATTTAAGGCATTCAAAATTGGTAGGCGACCACAGAGAGGATTGGATTCCCTTACCACAGGTAAATAATAATCTTACCAGGGGAGATCCCATGCACTGTATAATTTACCCATTTGTTAATAAGGGTTTTTTGATTTTGATTTTTGATTGTTGATCATGGTCCTTATAAGAGAAGTGCTTAAACGGTGTTACCTCGCCTTAACGACGAATAGACGGATAAGACAAAATATTCAATATTTCAATTCAAATACCTTTTTTGTCTGTGTTGAAATTTTCGCCAGTTCCGCCCCCCCCCCCCCCCATTCCGTCCGTTCCATAAGCATATGATGGGAAAAAGATAAGAGAAATAATGACTTTTTTAGCAAGGACAAACTAATATGCAAACATTTTAAAATTGCTTATTTGTAGATTTTGACGTTGTGAACTTAAAGACAGATAATCAGGTATTTATGTATTTCAAATATACAAATATATCAGTAAACATTAATTTTGTGTCCCACTTATTATATAACTAAGTAAATTATTGTGACCTAATATGACATTTCCAAAGTCGTTTACTTAGGAAATGTCATAATATTAGGTCACAATAATTTACTTAGTTGTGTTTGCGCAGTAAAATGATTAATGTTATTTATTATCTTAATATTAATTGTTAGTGTTAATTATCATTTCGCATTGAACCATATACGCCTACTGAACTGACGTAGCTCATTGGCCAACCAGCTGTTCAAAGTGGCAGGGATACACGTGTTTTGATAGGAAGATATATAATAAGACGCTTTAAGACTGAAATAGCAAACGAGCATGTAGTTCACGTGATGATAAGTCACTGGCGCTTAGAAACAATTTCAACTTTTTTTTATTGATTGAAGTAGCAAACGAGCATGCAGTCCACCTGATGGTAAGTGGTCACTGCCGCCCATAGACATATGTAATCAACTACATACAAAACATGGGTTCCATCTGAAGTCAATCACAGATGCGTTGCTACTCCCGAGGACTATGATGGTCGCCATTTGAAAGTGTGCCGGCAATCACACCCTTCTATCGAAACGCTAGAAATAGGTGTGGCGGTGGTACATCTCCGGTTGAACTTCGCTGGTTCTATCACCTTGAAGATTCCTTTTTTACAATTCCTTAAAAAAAGGAATACTTCCAGAACCGGATCATTAATACGTTGCTACTCTCGAGGACCAATATGTTCACTTACACCAATTTACACCCTTTACCTTTACCCTTACACCAATTTACAAAAACCACCTACCACTAGAAATAAGTGTGGTGGTTGTACCTCTCTGGTCGGTATATGCTGGATTCTACTACCTTTCCAACTCTTAACTGGTGTAGCGTATTTAACCATACAAAAATTAGGTTGTGAAGCTACATACATTCAGTCAGTCATACATACAAATAATGCTACTCATTTTCATATATTTTCTTTTTGTAACGAGATTATAAAATACTCCATTTTATTAAACTATAATTGTAATGGCTCAAGCTGAGAACTAATTAGTCAAGTCACTGTAAACGATTAGTATTAAGAGCGGTGATAGCCTAATGGTTGAAACTTACCCTCTCTATCGGGAGGTCCGAGGTTCAAACCCAGGCGCGCACCACTGATTTATGTGCGTAGTAGAAGTTAATTGTCACTGCTTTTCGGAGGAAATTTCGTGAGGAAATTTACAAACCCGAGAGTTTTTTTAAAAAAAAAAAAGTTCCCGGAGGTGTGTGAAGTCCACCAATTCGCATTTGGCCAGTGCGGTGGACTATGGCCTAAAACTCTCTTATTCTGAGAGAAGGGCCGTGCCCAGCAGTGGGACAATAATGGGTAGAAGAGGGACAGAAAACGATTAGTTGTTCCCTCAGATCCCTCATTCTCATCCTTGACCACCTTTTAATTCATAAAAAACGCGCTACAATCCCAGTACATGTATACACATATGTTTAGTGATTAGAGCAATCACATGCAGTAAACTAACTAAAATGACACGTGATATCGGCGCGTGAGACCGACGCGAGACCTTGATTACACGAGACGTTACATATTCATATGTTTTTCTAAAAAAAAATAGAATTTGAAAAATATTTGGTTTGAAATTCATGCTGCACTTTTTACCCTACTGCCTAAGGAGGGTAATGTTTTTTGTATTTTTTAATATAGATTGATTAGAATTCTAACTTTAACAAAAGTGAAATGCTTACAGATTTCTCCTAATTCGACGACCCGCTTGGCGGAGCGGTTACCATACCGGTCTGACGCGCAATGGGTCCCGGTTTCGATTCCCGGCCAGACAGGTATCTGAATGATGAGTTTAGATTTCTGTTCTGGGTCTGGGTGTTTGCTTATTCGTCTTGTGTGTGTCCATGGCGTCCACGACACAGAAGAAATTCCTACTGTGGGGCTATGAGTGTAGAAAGCGTGTTTTTTTTTTATTGTATTTTGCGTGATAATAATATCGTAACAAGTGTCTTATGTGTGCGAAATTTCAATCAAACTCTACCGGCAGTTTTGAGTGAAAGAGTAACAAACACATACATCACACACATTCAATTCATAATATTACTAAGATTTAATGTCTTCTGTGCGAAATAAAAGGGTATAAGTACATATTTTTACGCCGTTTAAACTTTTATGCCGCACACTTTAAAACATTTCTATTTTTCTCAGTTATGGTTCAAAGTGACCAGAAGCAATGTAAACAGTTGCAACACACAGCGACCAGTGTAAACAATTAAGAGGTGTACAATTAAGCGGTCGGCCTGTCCCATTAAGTCCGCGGGTGGGCATTCGTTTGTGTCAACTGCAATAGCAACGGATGTAGGGGTAATGGAAGTGGCTTGCGATGAAGTCGACAGTTTGATGTGTGGCATATTTTTAAGCTGTTCATTTTAAAAATTGTTATTTTTCTCAGTCATGGTGTGTGTGTCCATGGTATTGTGGGACTTTTCTATACTAGAAAGCGTGCAGTGTATTATACCGTTATAGAAGCGAGGAGGAGATCCATTTAATCTCACCAGCCAGGAATTTAACCAATGAGGATTGTTCAGGACACCTCAGATCTAGACTTGAGTAAATCTAATGTGAACAATCTTACGACTAGCTTTTATATGATAGGAAATTGTACGATGCCACATAATGATGGATTTCACCACCACAAATATTTTTTTCTTCTTTATCTCTTCTTATTTTATCTCAATTACCAACGCGTAGACTTCCTCTCTAGGATCTCTTATTTTATCACAGAAATATATTAATCGACAATAGAAAACATAATTCCTAAGGGGAAAATGTAAACTAAGTGTTAAATCGTTTTGTGTGTTTTACTTTGGTTTTACTAGATCTCTAGGTAGTCAACAATTATTGCCATAAACAGATATGTATTAAAGATAACCGGAACACCTATAAATCAATTTATAATCAATCATAACATGTCAACAACACATATGGTGGTATTGTAATAAGTAAACAAGATTTATGAGTTTTATAGATCTTTGGTATTTGGCACCAGTTCGTATATGATTCTTTGCGCAAGTAAATCGTAATTCTTGATACACATACCTTATGCTTCTAGTCTTTATAAGTTTATGAAATTTAATAACAATTTATTTAGTATATCCTCGTAGAACCAGATTGCGGCTACACTTTTCAGAATTTCGTCAAAACGTATGCCTCATATTCATAAACAGTATGACCTACAATGGCGCTTACTATTCCACTTTCACTCTAAACTTTATGAATAGGAAAGACATAAAAATGCCATTTTACAATATGATTCCATAAGAAGCTTACCACAATTTAAGTAAAGTCATAAATTTATAGTGTGTTCTTGTAACAACACACTGTCATATCTAGTAAAACTATTGTTGTTTCAACATGAAAGGGTGAGATCTGATAATGAACGGAAAATTCGATTTCGTCTAATCGCTTGCAAAGTACGTGTTTTTGATTTTTACATTTAAATATTTTTGTATAAAATAAATTAGTCATAGGTACTCAAAATGAATTAAATATATTTTTTAAATTTATTACTATTCATTTCAAATTATACTTATTTAACCTGTACTCATAACTCATCTATAGAAGAAGTAGAATTTTATAGAAATGCAGGTAAAAATTCTTGAAATAATTACGATTATTTATTTTTCTTGTTCACAAAATTAAAGCATTTGAATTATGTACGTAGGTATCCATCCATCCATCCATCAGCCCTTTAAAGTCCATAGGCTGGACATAGGCCTCCTCTATATGATGTCACTCCAACCAGTCCTGTGCCCTCTAAATCCAACGGTTTCCCGCTGTCTTCTTCAGGTTATCGGTCCACCTGGTGGGGGGAGGGGGGCGACCTGTGCTCCTTTTGCCTAAACGAATTAATAATGTACAAAGTGTCAGTAAAATATAAATCATAAAAGTAATGAGCTAAATGTACATAAATCTAGCTTTGTTCAGTTAGTCAATATCGTAACTCTTCAACTGGAAAATCTACGTCCAACAAAACAACTACGCAAACAATTGTTAGAATTTGTCAAACTTTCATCTGTTGCGGTTCGTTCGGCGACGTTCGGAAGTTTTCGGCAATTATCGGAGTTTCGGTTTAACCAAGTTCATTACGACCAAACAGGACTTTATATTTTAACTGTTTAAAGGGTGTTTTGGGTACATATGTATGTTTTGGGCAGCTGAGCGCAAGTTCGCAAACAGTTGGACCGCGAATGAACCGCATTTCGTAAAACAATATTCAAACACACTCGCCCGAAATTTCCTGTGGTTTATACATTTACACCTGAATAAGTAGGAACTGTATTCTCTCTTCGTTATAGTATAAAATACTTTTAATTATTTATTTTTGATCACCTACATAGTTTACACCAATTATAATATAAAAAGAACAATAGTCTACAATATAGGAAAGCTAAGTGTCACTACATTTATAGGCGAATACTGCTTGCAAAATGGAGCGAGTAACATGTAAGTCAAATGATAATAACATTATTAATAAAGAATTTTTTTTTTTTCTGTAATAAAATTAAACTTAATTAAGTTAAACTTAAACAGATTTTATATGTTAATATTGTTTATGATGAATAAATTTATTGTATTGTATTTAAACTTGTAAATGCTATCATTACAAATGACAATATTTTCTTATTTTGTGACTACCCGGAATTCGCGAATAATTCGGTTGAGAGGAGCATTATGACCGAGATATGAATGAAAATGTTTGTCTTCAAAGATATTAAACCGGGATGCTCTGGGTAATTTAAATGGGGTAGCAAAATTAAGCTGTGATAGAAGTTCTTAATACAATAAATATTATTATACTACAATAACACATTTCCGTTCTTGTTTATGATTGCTAACTATCCTTCCATTAGCTTATAAAATATAACAGCATAAGCAATTTGTTTTCATTACTGCAGATAAGAAATAATAATTCTTCCTCGAGTCTTCTATAGTTTATAGTTTTTGTATATATCTGATTGGAATAGCAAACGACCATGCAGTTCACCTGATGGTAAGTGGTCACTGCACCTCATGGACATCTGTAATCAACTTCATACAGAACATGGGTTCTATCTAAAGTCAATCACAGGAGAACTCCCGAGGACTATGATGATCGTCTCGTATAAAAGTGTGCCGGCAACCACACCCTTCCATCGAACCGCAAGAAATGCTTCACGCTAAATAGGTGTGGCGGTGGTACTTCCCCGGTCGAACTACACTGGTTCTACCTTCAAAATTTTGTTCTACCATTTTAAACTAAACTTTTATATAAACTGAACTTGTAATGCATATTCTGATTGATAATCGTACATTTTGGAACGAATTATCATAACCAATATAGTCTTGCGACAAGGGAATATCTATAAAAGTTTAAAATTTTAAAACTCCATAAAGCTAAGACGATACAGGCTCGCCGTAAAACGGGCTATGTCCGATATTCCGGATTCCGTCGGATCCTATCAAAACTTTTATTGCCAGCTTTTGTCCCGCTCACTCTAACCCGGTAGTAAAGAGACGACGATAGTATTATCTTTTTCAGGAATTCATTGTCGTTGCAAGTTTTATGTGCCTGCAGCGTCGCATATTTTTATTGCGTCTCTTGGATTGCTTCTGACAAGCTTCGAGCGATCTAGTTTAGTTTCAAACGAAATACACATTCGCACTCAAAGCAATCTATCTAAAAGGAAAAAAGTAAGAAGAAATGAAAACTTTTACCACTTAAATGATTTGGTTTTTAGAATCTATATCAAAAGAGGGAAGGGAGGTTACAATCTAAGCCTCCGTTAACGGACGGACAGATTTATCACAACTGCCACGTGAAGAGTAACGGACTCTTTAAATTTTGATATAAATTCAATGTGTTACCATAGCTGCTATATACGCTTTCTACGCTTACACATTCTACACTCATATCCCCACGCTAGGATTTTTTCCGGTGTCGTGGGTACCATGGGCACACACAAGACGAATACACAAACACCCAGACCCAGAACATGAATCTAAAGTCATCATTCAGATACCTGTCTGGCGGGGAATCGAACCTGGGGTCTATAGTGCGTCAGACCGGTATGGTAACCGTTCCGCCACACGGGTCGTCAAATAACTAAAAACCTGAAAATAAATTATTGTAAATATAAAAATAATGTAAAAACAATGTTCGAAAAAATAATGTTCTAAAAAGGGAATACAAGACCTATAATAATAAAATATATTAAAATAAAAATTATACATAATAATATATTAAAGGTACCGCACGCTGATACAAACTTAGTCTTAACAGAATAATTAATTTGTCGATTTAATTATAAAATTACATTTACAATTCGATTTTGGTATAAAACGAAATTGCTTTCGTTAGTGAGTAATGAAAAATTCTGCAGTAGTGGAATTTACGTGCATTTTCTACAGCGTTTTCTCGTAAATATTCTGGCCATAAAATGGGACGCATTGGGTTATACGCTTTTTACATCGGACGTCGTAACTCTGCACTCCCACGGAATTTAACTTAGTTCTATTTTGAGTTGGATTTCGAATGCAACTTATTAAATTCAATGATGTTAACTGGACTAATCTAAATTACTGTTATAAAGGCGAGATTGTATGGATGTATGTTTGTAAATCACGCCAGAACAGTTTAAGGGATCTCTAGATGAAATGAATTTTGCACTTATATAATAGCACATACGCTACTTTTTTCCGGGAATTGTACAGCACATTTACCACCATTGAAATCGTGGGCAAAACTAGTAAAGTGTAATTTTGTGAACACATCCATACTCTCATTAAAAAATAAGCAAAATTACGGCGCTAAACTAAAAACAAGAGTATTTGGTCCGAATTCGTCCGTAAACATGCGTACATTAGTAGTCAGGCACGCTAGAATCGTGTAATTTGATAAATAAGTACGTTTTATGATAAAACATTCTTAAAAAACGTTCTCGGAGGCGTGTGAAGTCCACCAATTCGCACTTGGCCAGCGCAGTCGACAATAACCTAAACTCTCTCATTCTGAGAGAAGACCCGTGCCCAGCAGTGGGACAATAAGGGGTTGATGAGAGATGATAAAAATTACCATCAAAGTGTTTGATATTCCATCTCTCAAGGGATAATGTGAGAGAACGATGCGCGTACAAATCAAAACAGTAGATAACATGTACAATCTTATCACTATTATAAAAGCGATAGTTTGTGAGGATGTATGAGTGTTTATTACTCTTTCATGCAAAAATTAGAGGTCTGATTTTGCTGAAATTTGACACACATAGATTACGAGCTAGATTAACACATCGGATACTCATTAATTTTATGATTAAAAATTTATATTATGACTTTGATTTGCACACCTCTAATAGGTATTTTAATGAATTATAATAACTATTATACCTATAATTATGGAATAAATGAATTATTATTAATATGTAGATTGGAGCGGGCAAAGCCGCGAGATAACTTAATATTTTTCATAAGTAATTCAATTTAAATATTTATGTACAGAATTTCCTGTCTTTTCTCCTTGGCGAAACAGAAGCTACAATTTTAAACGTTAAAAAAAAAACTAGATAACAATGTTGAGTTAATGAGATTTGAAGTTTAGGTTTAGTTAGGTTTCTGCTTTACAAACATGTATAATGCCCGTCAATCATTGTTTCCGTAATCCAGTTCCGGGTACTTTAATTAAACTAACGTACGCCACAGGCGTTAAATGTAGACGGCGTCCGCCATTGAATGCAGCGTTTCAGTTTCATGACTTTAGTTGGAAAACGTTGGAGTTTATGGGCAATTTCGGTTCAGGCGTTTTGTTATATTACCAATGCTTTTAAGGCTGCACCTCGCCCCGGTAAACATGCTCGCTTTACGACGTACTACTTTATGGAATATGTAATGCCTCGGATAGCTATGAATTAACCTGCGTGGCGTCATTGAAACGCTTATTTGGGTGTTTGTTAGGTTTGTACTGTCTTGTGTATGTTTTGGTTTTTCAATGATGTATGATTTTAGACCGATATATGGCGAAATTGTAAGTGTCTAAGGTGGTAGAACCAGTGTAGTTCGAGCGAGGAAGTACCATCGCCTATTTCTGGCGTAAAGCATTTCTTGCGTTTTGATGGAAAGGTGTGCTGGCCGGCGTACTTTCTCATGAGGTTACCATCATAGTTCTCGGGAGTAGCAACGCATGTGTAATTGACTTCAGATGGAACCCTTGTTCTGTATGAAGTTGAGTACAGACGTCCATGAGCGGCGGTGAGCACTTACCGTCAGGTGGACTGCAAAAAAAATTGCCAATATTTTGACTGAGTTATATTAATAGTGATCACGGTGAAACTTTTGCCGTTACTAGGTTTATGTAACTAGATCGACTCAGAGTCGGTGCCTATCTTAGTCCACAGGAGACACAAAGCATATATGATTGATTTAACTTAGAACCTGTATTCTGTATGAAATTGCTTACATGTCCTCTTGTATGACTGCTGACAATCAGGTAAACTGTTTCGTCGAGAAGTTGGTATCCCTCAGGACTAAATTGGGACGCCTTCGAAATGCCCCCAAAAAACAACAACCTCTAATACATCATTATGTATACCTTTACATATGTACCTTTGAATTAAATGTTAGTTATAAGTTTTCTTTTTGTATTTTGACTTCTTTGTGGGTGCATAAATACATAAATAAATAAATAATGCTCTTATTAGGCTGGAAACGGTGGTGCCTCATATTAGGCTGAAAACAAAAGGCTATACTATCTTAAGTATTGTAAAAATAAGAATATAACATCTCATTAAGGTTTTGCCTCATAATTTTATATTGAAGACATAAAATTATTATTTGAATATTATATTACAATTAGGTAAGATTTACGACTTCTATTATTAGGCGATATGATCGCACGATAATAAACGTAACCGTTAAATATTTCAGAATAGATTAACTTTGATATTAATTACATAACGTAATGGCGGTATAAAATTTTATATAGTAACTTGCGAGTAATTATTATTATATTAATACGTGAAGCAAAAATTTGTGACGGATTTTTAAGTAATATGCCGCGGACGGATTAGTATGAAATTTTGCACGGTTATAGTGGACGTAGAGAAGGAGTGCAGAATGTTAATATTTTTTTCAAATAATGCATTTTTCATACATAAAATCAACTAAAAACACATTACACACACTGCCTTGCATTTGTCACAAACACATATGTACTTAGTAAATGAAATAGAAAATTCAATGTCTTACTATGAAAAGACACAACGTCAAGAATGTCAGATGACATTTGATTTGATATGAAGTTTAGTTTTTTAATTTAAATTACGGTCGAATTTCGGCCGATGCTACGAGTGACTAGTAAATAGAAATCATCAAACAGATGACTTAAGATTTTACCTTTTTTTATTTGACTGAAGTAGCAAACGAGCATGCAGTCCACCTGATGGTGGTCACTGCCGCTCAAGGACATCTGTAATCAACTTCATACAGAACATGGGTTCCATCTGAAGTCAATCACAGATGCGTTGGTACTCCCAAGGACTATGATGGTCGCCTCATGTGATGTGCCGGCAACCAAAAAGTTTTTTGAAAGCTACTCAGGCCAACTTTGTTTGGAAGAAACAGAAATGTTTTACAGCCATTTCACTAAATCATCAAATCTATTTGATTTAGTTTGATTCCACTAATAAGTATAGTATATTTTTATGTAGAAGTATCAAACGCATATAGGTATACTAAGTTGTCTTTTTGTATAGGACTCAAAAATTTTAATTTCATCAATGAAGTTTTCTTCTGTGTAGTGGGTGTAAAAAATATAGCAAAGAGCACAGACACCCAGAGCCAAAAAAAATACTCAACATTCAAATGTCTCGTCGAGCATCGAATCTAGAACCCGTTGCATGTCAGGAGGTATGGTCACCTCGCTACGCTAGTTGTCAATAGTTCAATCAATAGCTTTAGATATCCTCAGAAGTAAACAATTTGAAGGCACTGCCTGGATATTATAGTAAAAATAAACAAAGTAACATCACTGGAAACGTGTGACGGGATGACCAATTAAAACTTATTAATTGCTTCCACTCGTAACCCCGCCTTCGTTGAAACTCGCAGTAAAGAAGTTTTCCTTTAAACCCTTAAAACGCTCGAACCGATCGTTTGAAACGAACTCTAGTGTTCGTTTTATTAGCTGCATGTTCGTTTCATGACTGTGGATCGGAAGGCAGTGCGTGACTTTTTAGCTAACGGCCCGATTTGATTAGTTGTGAAAATGTACTTCGTGTTTATTGGTACTCGTTTGTACTACGCTCCTAGTACTTTGGTTGTAATACTCCACGTCTGTACAGACGTGTAGTATTTCAGATCTTTTTTTGTTTTTTTTTGTTTGTTCGGTGTAATACAAAATTCAAGGCATTTAATGCAATCAAGTACAGATTAAAAAATATGATATAGGTTCACGGTTTAATCTTTGGCTAATCAGATATGAGTGATAAATTTAGATTTCAATTCTGTGTATGTCTGCATTTATGATTGCTTTCTGTGTAGTGGTTGATTTGAACATATTTATATTTGAACGAGTATGCTACGCTCCTAGTTTTCTCCTCTTTATTTGTAATATCGCGTAAATACAAAATTCAAGTCTTTTATTTTTCAAAAAAGTACCAGATTCAATTATTAATATAGGTTCACGGTTCGATCCCCAACCAGACACATTTCTAAATGAATTTCGATTTTTGTTCTGAGTCCTTATTCGTGTTAGCATCTACGATATTAAGAAGGTACTAGAAGACTAGTCTAGGAAGATCTTTGTGAATATAATTTCTGGTGTGATTTATAGGTCCTTCTTTGGCGAAAGATTTTTTCTGAGAACGTATTTGTATAAGTTGTTTTTGGAAATTAACAGTAAGTATGTATTTTAATAGTCTTTCGTTTATAAATAAGTACGTATAAAATATGTCTTACTTTAAACTCTTTTTCACCCTGTTGAAATAAAACAAATATTATTCAAAAATTAAATAGCTCGGTCTACCGGTCAATAAACTGCTAATAAATTAAAATAATGTACCTAAGACATAACTTTAATTAATACTTTCTAATCATTAGAAATCAGAACTAATTACTTGTTATAAGAACAGGTATTTATTATAAAGGTTGTAGAATTCAGTGTTACGGAAGTGCCGGGTACCTGTTTCCCCTTATAGTGTCTGTGCTTGTTTTGCTTTTCCGGAGTGCTTGTTATCACCATGGACGGTCCCTGTAGTTCCGGGATCAGAATAGGGCTACGGCATCAGGCAGGGCCTGTCGTAAGAGGCGACTAAAAGGGGCTTCCGGGGTTGCAGGCGGCTAGAGTGGGAGCTCGAACCGTTCGGTCAGGCGATCCCGGGAAGAACGGCGGTATATGTGGTCGCATACCGTCGTAAAGACTAGTGGGAGCGGTGGGCCCAGCCACCCATCTGGGAGGAGCCCGATGGGGCAACGCGCTCAGAGGATTCCGGTTGCGGTCGGACCGAGTACCCAGAGTCCTTTTTATAGCGCCGAGGACGGCCACCGGGGGGGTTTTAGTGCGGTAAAAATCCCACATAACCCTACGTCACTCCCACGGCGTCGGGTACCTTTTGAAGGTTTCCCCCTCGAGAACAAAAAAAAAATCACCATGGACGATTAACAGAATAATTAATAGACTTTTTACTTTTTACGCGCATAGCCCCACACTAGAATTTTCTCCTGTGTCGTGAGGTGCAATGGACACACAAGACGAAAACACAAAACACCTAGACCAAGAACATGAATCTAAACTCATCATTCAAACACCTGTCTGGCCGGGGATCGAACCCGGGACCCATTGCGCGTCAGATCGGTATGGTAACCGCTCGGCCAAGCGGGTCGTCAAATATATGCGTAATGGAATCAAATCAGTTTATTATGTACAGTGGTCATGCAGTTACTATTTATTACATTGATCTTATTGTTTCAATATCCACCATATGCCCGCCACGTGTGCATACAATAATAAAATACAAAAGTTTATATTAAACTAAAGGTACGAGGTAGTAAAGGTAAGAATTTTGTCTTACATAACTTAGCTAAAGTAATTTTAGCTAAGTTATGTAAGACAAAATGCTTATTCATGTAATGCAACATTTTTCAAAAGCCTGCAAAATTTCGAATCGTAAAAATTGTCGCAGGTGGTAGAACCAGTGTAGTTCGGTCGACGAAATACCACCGCCACACCTATTTCTAACATTAAGCGTATCCTGTGTTTAGATGGAAGTGTGGTTACCGTGTCACTTAAAGGAGGCGACCTTCGTAATCCTTGGGAACGGCAACGTAAATGTGATTGACTTTAGGCGCAAATCTAATTCTGTATTAAGTTACGATATAGGTGTCCTCTTTCGAACCATTCACGTTTTGGGTACCCACCCATTATTGTCCCACTGCTGGGCAGTGGATCGGATCTTCTCTCGGAATGAGAGAATTTTAAGCCATAGTCCACCGCATTGGCCAGGTCCGAATAGGTGGACTTCACACACCTCCGAGAACTTTTTAAAGAACTCTCAGTGTGAAGTGTAGGTTTCCTCACGATGTTTTCATCTCTCGAATAGCAGTGATAATTAATTTCTAATACGCACATAAATCAGTGGTGCCTAGGTTTGAACCTCAGACCTCCTGATTGAGGGGGCAAGTTTCAACCATTAGGCTATCACTGCTCTACGTTCACGTTTATTCAGGTTTTACTACCTTGCTAATCTTAAAAAAATATTATAAGTACCTATTTGACTTAACAGCGAACAAAAGTTTGTTCAGAAAAGTTTATAATGAGATTTTTGACATAACCCCAAGATGTGTGGAGTTTACCAACCCACTTGGTCAGAGGGTTTTGCCCACAATGGGATAGTGGGACAATAATGTGCTCTGGATGAAATTTCAACACCTAATTTGTTCTTAAACCGTGGGAACAACAAACCACTTGCGGCATCAGCTATACATTTTAAGTGGTTATGCTGTTTTAAAACTCGTAAATTATACTTTTTATTGTTCGCCGTCTTCCTCACAAAAGGCGTTGTGCGTTATTCGAATACCAACACAATCAATGGACGAAGAGGTCCACATTTTACTTGTTATTCTTAATAATATGATAATGTCTTCTAGTGTTATGGACGCAAATATAAACTCAAAATCCAGAAGAACTCTGAATTCATCGTTCTTATTTAAATGTTATATTTAAAAGCCTCCATCAAGAAGAGTTTATATTTATACAACTGAAGTACTAAACGAGCATGCGGTCCATCTGATGGTGATGATGAAGTGATCACTGACGCTCATGAATATCTATAATCAATTTCATATAGAGTAAGGAATCCATTATGTCCACCAATTCGCACTTGGCCAGCGCGATGGACTATGGCCTGAACTCGTTCATTTTGAGAGAAGACCCGTGCCCAGCAGTGGGACAATAATGGGTTTACGAGAGAAGGAATCTATTTGAAGTCAATCAAGGAGAGTTGCCACTCTCGAGACTAAGATAGCCCCATATGAAAGTAAGCTAGCAAACAGCGTTTCCAGATTTTTTTTGACATATCGGGATTTGGGAACTATTTGGGTGAAAAAAGCGGGACTTCATAGTCAAAACCGGGACAGCAGTCCTCGCGCTACAAAGGGCCTTGCGCTTCTCCTTGGTGTAGGAGGGCCGAAGGATTTGGCGACGCTTTTTTTCTGTTGACAAACTGCAAATCGACTTAAATTTGAATAGGTTTGGAGACTTTGGGGGCCTTTATTTTTTTTGGTCGACAAACTTAAGTTCCACTTATATTTGCGATTGGCGACCTTTTTTTTTGCAAATGTCTGATCTTTTTCGAAAAATCGGGACGTCCCGCCAAAATCGAGACGTCTGGCAACCCTGGCCAGCAACCACACCTTTCTAGCGATACGCAAGAACTGCTTCACACTAGAAATGATGATACCTCTCCAGCCGAAACATATTCGTTCCATAACCATGAAAAGTATACGGCCACCTTGAAAATTATTAAATTATTACGCCGATGTCTTGAAATAATGTTGATATAGTATGATTTTAATGCTAATTAACTGTTAAACCCACGTTCATTGTTCATTCACGAAAGGCATTCGAACAATCACACCAATAAGTCATTAATTCTGTCGATAATTTGAAAAAGGGTTACCAAATGCACTTATGGTCATAATGACGGTAATATTAACGCAATGATGGACAGTTAGTGGAACTGGAAACAACATTGGTGTCGAAAACGTTTCCATGCATACTTTTAGATATAAATGAAAAGTTCGTTGGATTAGTATGTTCATTTGAAATAAAATGAAATGTCTTTATTTTTCATAGGCCTACGGAGGCACTTTCAAATTATCAGTTACATATATATTTTTTTACACTACAACCGGATCGGAACACGACCTCAACTGAGAAGATCCGGCAAGAAACTCAGTGGGTTAGTCTTTTTTCTTTGTACCTGTATCTTTACATTGGTCATCTTGTTTTTACATTGGTAATAAAAGTTAGCTCCAGTATCTTGCCCTATATTTGGCTGAACAAGAAAGATATTTGGCAGGAGACGCTACACTTTTAGGCAGGATAACATTTGATAATATAGAAGTAGCAAACAAGCTTGCAGTCCACCTGATGGTAAGTGGTTCCGTCCATGGATACCAATTCACCAAAGAAGTCCATCAATCAGCATCGTACATAGGAAAACAGAAAAAAAACATTATTTTATGTGTGTTGCGTGCCAAAGATATGGGCATAAATACATACAAACATGCATTCTTACGCTCAAGGAACTGCCTTTCTTCTGACATGAAGAACCTCCTGTAGTGTTTATTAAACAACACCTTTTTACCGGCTGGCATCCGGAGTCATTATGGTTCTTTTCTCGCCATCATCTCATGTATAAGCCAATATTGTTTTAATTTAAAGCCAACCTCAATGCGGCTTGAGACGATTGGTCAACGTGAAGCTATTAAAATAGTTCGATTTTATATGTCGAGACAATACAGTGAATGGTTGACGGAAAACAATGATCGGCTCGTATATATGTACGTATGTTTATATATGTACCTGCTCTGCCTGCGGTTATATTTGGATTTAAAATATAACACACACAACTAAAAGTCTTAGGATAATTTTTGGTTATTGTGTAAATTTGTCAAGTTTTATGAAAAATGTCCTTAACTCCTAATTACAATTTTCAACAAAACCTCTTGTAAATATTCTATAAGTTATAATTAATTATGTTTATTATGCTAATAAACCATGCGTTTTACCGAGATAAAAAAGCCTATGCCATTCTCTAACTCCTTAACCAATGTATTTCAATCGTTTAATAGCACGACCCCCAAAACATACAAAAATATTGTAATCCCTCATTGATGTTTATTAAAATGAACTTAATAATTATGAAAGTATAATTTTGCTGTGGAAATTATTTATCCAATGCCTTCCTATGCTTAAAAATACCTGATCGGCATATTTATTTCTGTATTTCACGTGTCAGAGAAGGTTAATGATTAAGGAATAATTTTAAAAACTCGATTAAACAAAGTCTTAGAAATGTCACACAATAATACACCTATTTCTAGCGTGAAGCAGTTTTTGTGATCGTTGGAAGTGAAGTTGTGTGTGTTTCGGTTCACCATAACTGTTATATTTGGCGACCATATTAGCCTTCGGAATTAACGCATCTGTGACTGACTTCTAATAACACCTATGTTCTATAAGAAGTCGCTTACAGATATCCAGGAGCGGCAGTGGCCACTTACCAGTAGATGGACTGCAAGCTCGTTTAGTTTACAATAATAAAAAAGAAGTTAAATAAAGAGGAGTAGTGTACTTTTCTTTATATGTCTGCAAACAGTGTTTTCTAGTGTTCAATGTACGAGTGACCCACACATGCGCAGTGTGTGTATTCATGATACCTAGGCATAACCCGAGATATTATGGAATGTGACGTCAGGGAACAGGTTCCTTTACCCTCCACTGCACCAGCTAATTAAACTGAACACACAAGATGACAAACTCAGATTGCAAAGGTGAGCCGGACTAAATACATGTTTATCTGATGTTTTTTTAATGAAGTGCTCATTTTGTCTAGCTGAATTTGATCCTTAAAATCTGGTACTATTCGACACTAATAATACTTTTGGAATTTAGTCCCTTAGAACCGATAGAGGGCCCTTGTATAGAAACATAAAGGGAGACAAATCGTGTGAAACAGTAACGCTGAGAATGAAGTTTACCGCATCACGTCTCTTGTGCATTTTTAAGCTTGAAATCATGTATGTGTATACTTGTATATAGTAAACTTCAGTCGCATGTCAAAGCTAACACACAAACCTTAAAAATACAGTAAGAAAATAGATAAAAAATAAATGTAGTTAAAAACACAATTAAAAGCATATCAAAGTAAAAAGGTGAATATAATTCTAAAAATAAGCTAGTAACAATATTGAACGAAAAATACTAATACTATTGTGAAAAAAGCAAATAGCCAAATTTATCGAAGGCCTTCCGACTTAAACCCTCAAGAGTAGCCACTCTAGATAACCTTGTGTCAGACTTATGCGGGATTAATTATATGGTAGAATCCATGGGCGGCAGTGGACTTACTATAAGACAATGTCCCCGTAGTTCCGGGAACAGACATTCAGCGTCTGTAGGACTCTTCCAGGACGTCCCTGTAGTTCAGAGATTAGAATAGGGCTACGGTATCCCCTGCCTGTCGTAAGGGCTTCCGGGGTTTAGGGCGGTAAGAGTGGGAGCTCGAACCGTTCGAACTCGTTTAGAAGACTCCGGTTGCGTTCCTTTGGAGATCCTAGAGTCCTCTTTGTAGCGCTGAGGACAGCCACGTTTTTAGCACGGTAAAAATCCCACATAACTCTGCGTCGCTCCCAAGTCGCTCCACGCACGGCGTCGAGTACCTTTTGAAGGTTTCCCTCTCGAGAACAAAAAAGAGAACTATATTCGTTTGTTCTCTACTATATTATAATAAAAGACTACCAAAGAAGCAGAAACGTCATAATCAGATTAGACGAACTTACTTGATAGAGCCATCCATATAAGTCGAGCGCTAAACCTTATAAGTAGGTTTCTTCCACGTGTATTGATTAGAATCCGTACTCATGTAGATTGCAACATTGTTGCAGAACTCTTAACTCGATTTATCGCCAAGAATTCGATACATCAATCGGAAAAAGCATTCAATTTCTCTCCTTGCGATCGCGTTTTTCTTGATACGATTAAAGTAGCAAATATGTGGCAATTGTCGCTCCTTGAACTAGAGCAAGAAGTAAATTTAAGGTTTATAGTACACTATTTGACACGGCGAACTTTGTTCCGTTAAAAGACAAAAATCGAAAATTATCAGTATTCTTCTATAATATTATGCATGTATTTAAAAAAAAAACCTTCCTTTTGAATCGCTATATCTATTAAATAAATGCATTAAAATCCGTAGCGTACTTTTAAAGATCTAAGCATACATAGGGAAAGACAGCGGGAAGCGACTTTATTTTATACCATGTAGAGATATTTGTCTTTGATTGATTCAAATAAAATATTGATCCGAAACGAATTTTTATATGTTTCAATCTCATATAAAAATACTTAATCGCTTTATTTTATTTATGAGGAAAAGTATTATAAATGACATTTTAAGACTTATCTTATGTAAAGCTGCAGTTACTATTACAAATATATTGATGGGAACATAATTTATTGGAATGCAAATCTCACGCCTACATCGTTTACCTTCAAAGCCTCCATGTTGTATAAACTAAATTGATAATACCGCTGGTTGGAGATAGCATAAAGCGTAACCACGTTGCGCGTGCGCATACAATGTGTTTGATACTATCTACTACACTAACAGTGTTATTAAATCTTCATTCCAGACCCATTCATACAGTAGTCATATTGTTCTTTTTGTTTGTAGTACATGCCCTATATTACGAATATCTTCGGTGTGAATTTATTCCAATTTATTTTATGACTAGTCTAATCCCGAGGCTTTGCCTAATCTGGTCAGCCACAGTACTGAATATTCTTTGTGTTAATCAAGTCATGAACTATGTGTGTGCCAAATTCCAGCGAATTTAGATTGGTAGTTTTTGCGTAAAAGTGTAACATACACATACATCCCCACAAATATTTGCAATTATAATATTAATGCGATTGTAGTACCAACATGTAGCCTAACCTGATGGCAACCAGTCACTCTCTTTCTTGATCAGACGCGTTGCTACTCCCGAGGACTAACCAGGTCGCCTCAATGAAAGAATTCCGGAAAATAAAAGAACTACACCCTTCCAACGAAATGCAAGAACTGCCTTACGCCGCATAGGTGTGGCGGTGGTACCTCCGCCAACCGTACTCGTCATAACAATTTGAATAGTTTATTGTTAATATAACTTCATTTAATGGTTTGTAGTAGAAAATTTTGTAATTTTTTTCAAGGTGGTGCGACCGGGGAAGTACCACCGCCACACCTATTTCTAGCGTGAAGCATTTCTTGCGTTTCCATAAAGGGGTGTGGTTGCCGGCACACTGCAAGGCATCTGTGATTAACTTCAGATGGAACCTATGTTCTGTATAAAGTTGATTACAGATGTCCATGGGCAGCAGTGGCCACTTACCATCAGGTGGACTGCATGTTCGTTTGCTACTTCAGTCAGATAAAAAAAAGAGCCGTGGTGTAAGAACTTAAGGACTTTCAACGTTTTTTCTGAACTATTTAAAACTCCCAGTGACAATTTATCGTTGAAGTATATTATTGTTTACAAATCACATTGGTCGTGCCAGATTCATTTTTAAGATTTCAAGCTGAAAGTAAAATATTGTGTTTATAAAGACTGGAAATATATTCGAAATGAAACAAACCGAAAATGTAATCTTTAAGATAATCTTGCCTTTGGAAGTGACAAGTGACTTGTGATATTGGATTTTTTTGGAGCAAAATGTTTTTTTAAAGATTTTAAAAGTAAGTAAACCAAAGCTTGAAATAAAATAAACCTGGTACCTGTTCTATTAATACTTACAAATTAAAGTCTTTAGAAAATCGGGTAAAGCCGCGGAACACTGCTAGTACTGAGCAAAAATTGTAGAGCTGATTTAATAATAAAAAATACTTTAACACGATACAACTTTAGCAGATTGAACAAAAATACTGAACACAATACATCGAAATTGGTTAAATCCATATAAAATGCATAATACACGTGTTGTTTACGATACCGGACAAAGTCTAGAGTTGAATGCTTTATTGTAACGCAACTTGTATGTACATACATTAACCATTATGTAATGCAGTTGCATCGAATACATTGTAGAAAGACCTTGACCGAACGCTATTTCAGGACCGGCGTGTGATTTTATATGTAAGTACATCCCTACTAATATAAATGTGACTGTAAGTTTGTTTGTTACGCTTTCACGCCAAAACTAAACCGATTATCATTAAACTTGGTACACATATTTTAGAGATGTTAGGAAAAACATTAAATTGATTCAGTTCTGTTGGAATGTAATGATCTTTGATATATATTTAAGGGTTTCAACGCGAGCGAAGCCGCGGATAAAAGCTAGTACAAAATGAATCGGAAAGTTAACGCGTGCCCATGTTTGAAAATGTGCAAATTTAAACATCTTTAAAATCGCGGTGCTAGCAAACTTCTGAAAAATACGTCAGTATCGGAAAATCATAGTGGCATCGAACGTGGTAAATAATAGTCTCTGTGGATCGCAGTTTCAAGCTGGACAAATTAATAAAAGGAAATAAAAACAAACAGAGCAAATATAGCTCACGCATAGCAGAAACTGATAGAGATGATGGAATGACGAAATTAACTTAATTAACGAAGTAATTGTAACCAAAAAAATGAATTCGGACTACATACAGTACATAGTTCCGAAGTCGGCGCTCATATATGACACATGTAGTTTCGTCGTGATCCAGCGAAATATGGTGAGCGCCGACTTCGGGACTATGTACTAAGTGCGGCGTATGCTCTAAACCAACATGTATTTAAATTATTTTTTACTTTTATGTGGCATGGAAATCGGTTGTATTTATTGTTTAATTTTTTTTTATGTCTAGAGTTTAGGCGAAATCCCACGTCATTAGGAGTACTTTGAAGTATACCTCAGTTTGTCGTAATTTAGGTTCAGTACCTTAATGTTGTAGTCGTCAACCCATTATTGTCCCACTGCTGGGCACAGATCTTCAGGGAATGAAAGAGTATTTAGGCCAAAGTCCATCGCGCTGGCCAATTACGATTTGGTAAACTTTCCACACCTTTGAAAACTTTTTTTAAGAACTCTTAGGTGTTTAGTTTTCCTCTTAATGTTTTTTCTTTACCGTAAAGCAGTGGTCATGTGTTTCTAATACCCAAATAATTTTAGTAAATCAGCCTGTGATTTGAACCTCGGATTTTACGATCGAGACGACAAGTTTCAACCAGAACTTTATCACTGCTTCTACTGTTCTTACTGAGCTATGCGTCTAACTCACAACATTATTACTAAAAGAAAATAACACAAAATTTACGTTTTGGGAGTTTATACCATAAAGTAAAGAACCTAGGTCATAAACTCGCAAAACGTAAATTTTGAGTTATGTCTTTTTATTAATAAAGGCTCATGATATCAAACATAATCTACAGTTGAATGGAACATCGGGTATCAACTAAATGCAGTTGCATCGCATACATTGTATAGAGACCTTGACCGAGCTATTTCAGGATCAGCGATTTGCAAGCGTGTAATTTTTAGATATACACGTAACGTGGAAGCTAACACGTGTTTGGCTTATCTCTACTAGTATTATAAATGAAAATGTAAGTTTGTTTGTTGAGCGTTGACGCAAAAACTACTGTATCTCGGATTTTGCTGAAATTTATTTATTTTATAAACTAGATTAAAACACAGTATACTCAATACCGTGGTAGGAATGACCGAAGCGGGCATTTCTACCACGAAAATTCGCTACGGATTTTAATGCAGTTTTTTTAATAGATAGATAGTGTGTGATTCAATAGGAAGGTTTTTATGTATAATATAGTAAAGGAACACTGATAATTTTAGATTTTTGATATTTAGGCGGGACGAAGTTCTCAATAAGAATTCTAAAAGGATTCAAAAACAGCATATCATGAAACCCGTTAAAATATTAAGATGACTGAATATTTTTAATCTTGACCAAAAATGTAAAAAAACGTTTTGCATTACGCGTCGGACTGTGAACGTCGTTAGATACAATCAGTAGTGTTAAATGATTCCCTTGCGACACGAGTTATGCAATCTGTGATACAGATGAAACTCGTGCACACAATGTCTTAATCGACTAAGATCACCGTATGATTTATACGTCTTTGTACACTACATTGGGCGAACGCTAGTAGGATATTATTAGAGGTTTTTTTATCGGATGGAAGTAACAAACGAGCATGCAGTTGACTACCACCGGTGGTCACCTGTAAACCAAGGCAACTTATAGAATTACGGATCTATTTGAAATCAATTACAGTTAAGTTGCTACTCCCAAGGTCTAATATGGTCGTCTCATTTCAAAGTGAACCACGTCCATACCAAAACGTAAAAAAATGCATCACGCTAGAAATAGATGTCGAGGTGATATCTCTGTGGTCGAACTATACCGGTTCTACCTGGTAAAATAGGGCACAAAGTTCTTACCAAAATATGACATTTGGTAGGCTTTGCGTCAACTCATTCTATTCCCATTGCTGCATGGTTCTTCTCTTATAGACACCATAACAATGGCCTAACTCCGAAGTTACGGGCATGGTTTTTACTTTTTTACTCTCAGCCGTTTTTCTCAGATTTAATCGTAATTTTTTTCATTCATACGTGGGAGCTGAAGAATCACCCAGTATTATTAGTCAAACAAACATCAGTTTCTGCAGTAAGTCTTTTATAAAGTGTTGTTTTATCTGTTTATATCAATCGTGAATGTTAGCCACTAGTGATCACTTATCAGGTGTTCGCTTTCATTCGTTCCTTTGGAAGAATCTATCTACTCTTCGATGGGCCTATGTTTAATGACAAATCCCAAATAACCCACTCAGAGAAAAAAAATAAGACAGCGACATGAACATGCTTCTTTGCTATTTCAATTTAATAAAAAAGGAATGAATCAGTCAGATTGGTAATCGCATTGTCATAACTCTAGCGAAGACAAGGCAACATAGTGTGCTCGGATAATTAATGACTCTATACCCGTCGACCGCTTCTCAAGCGTGAAGTCGCGTGATTAACTCCTGTTCAAATACCGCAGAACACAGACCAAAAAGGAAGACGAGTTTTCGAACGTGTTATTGTTTACCAGAAATCGGTTCACTTACATTGAATTTTATAGGTTATCTACGCGTAATTTATTATATACTTACATAGTTTTCTAATAATATTTTTATGTGTGAATTCTTTCTGTATGTTCTTTGTAATATTTGCGTCCTAGTATGACTAGATACATCCACCAATTCGCACTTGGCCAGTGCGGTGGACTATGGCCTGTAACTCTCTCATTCCGAGAGAAGACCCGTGCCCAGCAGTGGGACAACAAGGGTTGACGATGAGACGATAACTAGATACGCAACGTAATGTGTGTGAATCTCTACAGTGCTCTGTTCATATAAGAACATAAAAACAATTTTAACTTCATGTACAGTGTAAAGAATTTTAATTTTGAAAATAAACTTTATTATAATTCTGACTAAAATTCCTAAATCGGTGGTGGCGCATTTAATTTCGGCCCCGGTGGCATGAACTCCCGCTTGGCCACTGAAAATGCATTGCAATGTTCTGTGAGGCGTAGTCTTATTTTTTTGGTCTGAGCGCCGAACATCAATCGTGTCTTATTTGAAATCGTTTTGACTTGACTTCATTATTACGCTAAATCCATTCATTACAAGTTACTTAGCGAGTGTTTTAATTAAGTATGAAGTCAGTAATCAATGAGTAGATGAGTAGTGGTTTATTATTAGTAACTTTGATCGGTAGGCTAGTACTATTTGTACAATAGTTTAAAATTAAGGTACCTATCTTAGTTTTTGTAATATTGTTACATTTATGTAATATGCCCAATGTGGCTTTTTATGACATTGAAGTGGCAAACGAGCATGCAAACTGGTGATGGTGGACCACCATAAGTGGTGACTGCCCTCATGCTTATCTCTAGTTAATCATACTAATATTATAAAGGCGTAAGTTTGTGAGTGTGTATGTTTGTTACTTCTTCACATGTAAACGGCTGAAGCGATTTTCATAAAATTTGGTAGGGAGTTAGCGTATACTCTGGATTAACATATAGGCTATATAACTTTTTACTGTGGGAAAATATCTTATTCTCACGGGAGAATTGATTTTTGTTAACGCAGGCGAAGCTGCGGGATTCAACTGGTTAGGAATAAATTTGAAATAGGAAGTTATGTTCGAAATAGTGATTCGACTCGAGTCGTATTTTTACTCGAGTCACTCGAGTGAATTTGTTAAACTCGTATTCGATCACTCGAGTGTCTATACACTCGAGTTACCGAGTCAACTAGATGTACCGAGTTGATTTTTATGTTGCCACTAAATGCACCTTGATTACTCTATTTTTTATTTATGTTGTACCGGACGTTTTTACACACCAAAATACACGTAATTTAGCGTCTGTATTTTGTTAATATTACAAGTATTGAAGTATATTCATAAACGTGTTACTAAAAATCTCACTCGAATTAAAACTTGTAACTCGAGTAGGATTGCACTCGAGTGACTCGAAAACTCGAGTACCTATAACTCGAGCGAGATAATAAAAATTACTCGAGTGACTCGAGTCAGAAAGTTCGATTCGAGTCGCATCACCAATTCAAACCTTGACTTTGTGTTGACTCTGAAAGTCGAATGATACACGCACAAAGCGATGTTGTTACCGAGATATCGAGAGCGATAGACGCGGTATCTATGAAATATTTCATTCTAGACTATTGTCTTGCCATTAAAGATGAGATGTCCTGGAATACCAACATAATACGAGACTCCAATGCATACGAAGTTTAATGATCAAGGAACGACATTAAACTGTTTGGCGCTACGAGAGCGGAATATATCTTACTGTTTCAACGGTTTTAAAAGGCTGCAATAAAAGTAGAATTGTTGAAAAATGTTCTTTTATGTACGAACGTATAGAGTGTTGAGTGGTAGGTGTTTGTATGTGGTAAAACTCTTTGTGATGAGCAGTGATAGCCTAATGGTTGAAACTTGCCCTCTCGATTGGGAGATCCGACGTTCAAACTTAGGCACGCACCACTGATTTTTCTAAAATTATGTGCGTATCAGAAATTAATTATCACTGCTTTTCCGTGCAGGAAAACATGGTAAGGAAACCTACACATCTGAGAGTTAAAAAAAAAAAGTTCTCGGAGGTGTGTGAAGTCCACCAATTCGCACTTGGCCAGCGCGGTGGACTGTGGCCTAAAACTCTCTCATTCTGAGAGAAGACCCGTGCCCAGCAGTGGGACAGTAATGGGTTGACGAGAAAAGTCTTTGTGATTCGCCCCCGGTCAAATACCGTTTTGTAAAGCGTTGCTGTGTTGGAGCTTAAAGGAGCTTAAAGCTTAAAGGTAAAATATAGTAAACTAGGTGATCCGGCAACCTTCGTTCCGCCTTAAAGTCAAAAATCTAAAATTATCACGCTTATATTATACATAAAAACCTTCCTTTTGAATCACCGAAAAAAAACTGTATTAAAATCCGGAGCGTAGTTTTAAAGATCTAAGCATACATAGGGACAGACAGCTTTGTTTTATACTATATAGTGATAATAAGGGCTTTCCTTACTGGAACACCTGAGATGAATATGTCTATACCCATCAGAGGTGTCCCAGCTTAGTGCCTACTGTAGCCAACCTCAGGTTAGCTCCTATAGGCAACCTCTTATTTTCAAATTTCCATGTGTGGCAGTGCCACTTTGCTACTGCTATAAAAATTCTTAAGGGACTAGTAAATATTATACAATAACTGATATTTTCAGAGAACAGGTTTCCAACCCATAACTATCCCATTTAGTATTTGAAGTGAAACTTCTTTATCGGAGTTGAAAAAAAATTTAGTGTAACATTTTTTCGTTACGCGCCATCTTTTTTTTCCGTTACGCGCCATCTTTTTCTTATCCCTACCACGCGTGATATTAGATAGATTATTATAGATTAGATTATAAGATGAAGTTTAATAAAAGCCTTTTATTAAACTTTATCTAATTTAACTTTATTTAACCAATTTCTGTAAAGTTGCATATAGTAAATTATTTTTTGAAAAATAACGTCATAAAGAAGTTTCACTTTTTACGAGTGTACGCTAGTACACGCACACATTTTTTTTTAGGTGGTAGAACCAGTGTAGTTCGACCGGGGAAGTCCGCCACACCTATTCTAGCGTGAAGCATTTCTTGCGTTTCGATGGAAGTGTATGGTTGCCGGCACACTTTTAATGAGGCGACCATCATAGTCCACGGGAGTAGCGACGCATCTGTGATTGACTTCAGATAGAACCAATGTTCTATATGAAGTTGCTTACGTCCATGGGCGTCACCACTTACCATCAGGTGGACTGCATGCTCGTTTGCTACTTCAGTCATATAAAAAAAATCCCATTAAAGATGTCAATGGGCTGCAGTGGCCCCTCATAATCAAAAGGAATGCATGCTCTTTTGCTCTTTGTAGTATAAAAATATATCGTACAGTAAAAGTAAAATGTAAAGCTATAATTGGATGTTTCGGAAAACAGGTTTCCGACCCGTAATTACTAGTTCCTGTTAATAATTCTCATTAGGAAGCTTATTGAGGTAGGGTAAGCAAATGAGTGTACTTTTGAGGCTTCTTGCATAAATTCTTGATTGAATTCCGCTGTCAACTTGAATACGACCTTAGGCTGCTTATAAAACAGCTACTGGAGATTATAAGTTGTTCAGATTGTCGCTCAAATCACACTCGTAGACTTATTTTAACAAAAAATGTTATTTATTATTATTAATGAGTACATTGTAGTAGTATATCAAATAAGATTTTCAATCGCGTTCTAATTTTCAATAATATGTAATAACTTTTTAAAATGAAATGGTACAGGGACTAAATATTACATTAAGAGGTGAACTATAAATACATGCTACATATTTGATTAAATATTAAACAATAAACGAACAGAAAAAAGTTTTGTATTATCACGTATGCTCACAAATGTTTTTTTTAAATATATGTTATTTACCGCGACAGACAACCTAAACTTTTATTGTATGTGTAGATAATCATGAGACATTTGGAAGCATGTGATGAACACATTTGGAAGCGATTAATTTAATGTATTGCAAGCAAACGAGCATGTAGTCCATCTGAAATGAAGTGGTTACTAACGTTCATACATTTTTAACTATTGACTAACTCTCATTCTGAGAGAAGACCCGTGCCCAGCAGTGGGACAATAATGGGTTGTACTCCATACATTTTTAATTCCACGTAGAACATTCGTTCTGTAAATGTTCGTAAATATATTGCTTCCTCTGGAAACAAAGCTTGAGTACTTCGTGTACTTACATATGCGTAATTCTACGAATTTCGTAGTTACAATATTACTTAAAAAACAATAACTTATCCTGGTAACGCAAAATATTGTGTACACTTGCCCTTTATCTGATCGTAAAGTTCTGTAACTGTTATAATTTGCCCTAAATTAACGTTACCACATACAGTTAAAATAACCGCACCAACGCAAATACAACGTCTGTTACAAATACGACACAATACACCCGACGCGGAACGTATGCGCATTCAGCGCGATTTGCGTCGGCATCACATGCGATTTGCGACAGTGTCGGAACGCGTGCGGCGCGCCTAACCGATACATTGTTGCAGGTTGTTGGCCCTGCGATTGCTAGTACATGTACCTGCTTATTTAAGGGGATTTATTTCTGAGCAGTTTAAAACGGCTTTGTTAACGAAAGTTGATTTTAAATAAACATTGGTATCATATTTTTTTTCCTCGCAATAATGATTGAGATTTTTGTGCCTGCTATATTTATTTTCTATGAAAAACTCGCGTTTTTGTCCTCGCGTTAATCAATGACATTTTTGCATATGCTTTATTTATGATTAATTAAATTAGGCATGCAATTTGCCTAATGGTATTTGGTTATTTCCATGGACATCTGAAATGAATTGCAAATGATCTACCTAACATTAGCCACCGATGCGCTTATCCTTGAAGACTAAGTAGGACGACCATGTGTAAATTACCACTTACCACATCCTCCAATCACACTGCACCAGCGTTCGATAGTCTCTGTTAATATTATAATCCCTACAAATAAATGTGAATGTAAGTTTGTTTGTTACTCTTTCAAGCAAAAACTATCGGTCGAATTTCGCTAAAATTCGCCTCAGACGTAGTTTACGACCTAGATTAAGATATAGGATACTCAATATCGTGGTAGACAATACAGAAGCGGGCGAAACCGCGGGATTAGGCTAGTGCTATATAAAATCACACCACCATCTAATCGCTCGGGCCACTAAGGTAACTACTTAAGTAGTAAGCTGTCTCAGGGTAGCAGCATCTTGGTACTTTTAACGAAATTAATAAAGAATACATGAAAATATCTTATTTCTTAATAAATATAAATGCAAACTTTTGTGTGGTTGTATGTATGTTTGTTACTCTTTCATGCAAAATTACCGGTCGGATTTCGCTGAAATTTGGCGCGTACACAGTTTATATTCTAAATTAACATAGGCGATAGGTATTGTGGTAGATATCATCAAAGTCGCGGCAATAACTTAGTATATCATAAGATCAGGTCTTGTGTTTCTTTATTTAAACGCCGGTGAAACATTATTTAGCTTTTTTATGGTTTTTTGATAACGAAATGTTTTTGATATCTAAATTATTCACTGGCGACTTTAGATGAATATAAAAGATTTTGTTCTCACATGGTTGAAACTCGGCCTCTCGATTGGAGGATTAAGGTTCGAATATCAGGCACGCATCATTGCTTATTCTAAAATAATTTGTGTATTAGAAAGTAAGTAGCATTAGTTTTCAGTGAAAGAAAACATGGTGAGGAAACCTACACACCCGAGAGTTCTTTAAAAAAAAGTTCTCGGTGGTGTGTGAAGTCCACCAATTCGCAGTTGGCCAGCGCGGTAGACTATGGCCTAAACTCTCTCATTCTAAGAAAAGACCCAGCAGTGAGATACTAATGGGTTAACGAGAGATATGCCCTTGAGCGGCAAATGTCACTTATAATTTGAAACGAAATGACATCTATATCATGGAACAGATAGTAGGTACACATAACATTTCCTCGCCCTTTGTTAGTTGTTAAGTAATTAAAACATTAATTGCTTCTCTTGCAAACAACTGAACTATGGTAAAAAGACACGTTTTTTTACCAAATGCCTTATAAGACTGTTATTTTTGAATTGCTTTTGAATTGTAATAAATTTATTCCAAACGCGTCTTGGTTTTTGTAATTGTAAACATATCCTAGTTTAATAATTATTTATCAATTAATGAATCAACCACAGTGACAATTTGTAAACGAAATTAAGAAGTATCGTCATCATACTAATATTATGAAGACGAATGTTTGTGAATGTTTGTTACTTCTTCACGTCTAAACGGATGGAGCAATTTTCATAAAATTAGGTAGGGAGTTAACTGACACTCTGGATTAATATATAGGCTACTTTTTACTGTGGGATTGTATCTTATTTCCACGGGACAATCGATTTTTGTGAAGCTGGTGAAGGGTGAAGCTGCCGGACTCAACTAATTCAAAATACTTCGAAGGTTGTAGAATAATTTCTAGTTCCTTTACTTTCGTAGTAATATGATAAATGCAGGGTAAAAGAATTTAATTCGTTGTCATGTCAAATGAATGATTGAGATTACACCGACACATTAGCAAAGACGATGTATGTACTCATTTTACCGATTTTCAAAAGACATAACTAATAAGGGAACAAAAGCTCTTCTCAAAGAATGAAGAAAATATTGTATCTTTTCTTCCAGAAGATTCAATTCGATTTCGAAGTATTTTACCTTGAAGTATTGTTAAATACCAAAGAAGTCCACCGCCACGCCTATTACTAGTATGATGCAGTTGTTGCGTTTCCAAAAAGGGTGGTTGTCGGGTCACTTTCATATGAAGTGACCAACTTAGTCCTTGCGAACAGCTATGCTTGTGATTCTGGATCCTTCAAATAGTAGGTACCCCTGTTCTATATGAAGTTACGTTCGTTAGCGGTAGTTACCAATTACCATCAGGTGTGGTTGTGGAATGAACTTCCTCCTGAGGTATTCCCGGAGCGCTATGACATGGTTCTTCAAGAAAGGTGCGAAAAGAGCTCTCCTTCACAGCCGGCGATGCATTGGCGACTCCTCTGGTGTTGCGAATGTCCATAGGCGACGGTGACTACTTTCCATCAGGTAGCCCGTCTGCCTTATCGTTAGGTTAAATTATAAAAAAAGGTGAAATTGAAGTGGCAAACAATCATGCATTGTTTGCCACTTCAATCAAATAAAATGATTGTTTTTAATTAGTATAGTTACAATGGAATAATGTGTCATCTAATAGTAAATTTACTGGTACGCTACCCCCTTCATATGAGGACGGTGGCCCACCACATATAAGGACGCTTGAGGACAACGAAATATTTGCTTCAAGCCTCAATTGCTTTCCGCTGCAAGCATCCGCGTTGAAAGTTAAAAACGATTGTATCCTTTGTACTAACAAAAGGTTTCAAAAGAACCGCAAAGGTAATTTACGAGATGAAGGGTTCTGCCTATTATACCCACTTAACACGCAGGGCCCATTCACACGTACATCAATACGGTGCATGTGCATACCCTTTACAACGTCTGTATTAGTGATGTAAAGAATTTGACATTCGCGGATATTCGCAGGTTTTCAGACATTCGCAAGAATTGTGCGAATATTGAATCGCAGTTCTTTGCAAAAAAGGTCGCCGCATCTATTCGAAGTGAAATCGAATTGCAATTTGTCAACCAAAAAAATGTTCGCCAAATCTTAATCCTACACCCCTACACCAAAAAGTGAAAAAATAGTTGAGAGGTGTCTAGGGACACCCGGATGGAACGAAGTTATTTTCGATTAATAAATAGAAAATAATAAAGAAAATAATTAAGAAAAATAATAGAAAATAATTACAATAATTATTATTCGGTTCGATTTGCACGCTCCTTTCTGCCACGGACGTGCAAGATGTGGAACGAGCTTCCTTCTGAGGTATTCCCGGGGCGTTATGACATGGGGCTCTTCAAAAAAGGTGCGAAAAGAGCTCTCCTTCAAAGCCGGCGATGCATTGGCGACTCCTCTGGTGTTGCAAGTGTCCATAGGCGACGGTGACTACTTTCCATCATTTTATTATTTATTATGTACAAAAATCTGTATAAACGTAACAAAACAAAAATAATTGTCGCGACACTACACTGTTCAACGCAAATTAGAAAGACGAAACGAAAATAATTGGCTTGCTTTCTATGAGAGAGAGAAACAGACAAAGAAACATGCGCACGCCGCGCGGCTTGCTACACTATAGCAAAAACTGTCGTGACAACTTCGTCAGATTTTTTCCGTCTAGCCTCCTTCGCAACGCGCGGAGGAACTTCGTTCCAAAAACAACAATCCCATTCGCATTCGCGAATGTCGGTAAGGGATATTCGCATCCGCATTCGCGAATGTTCGAGTGACAACATTCGTTACATCACTAGTGTGTTGCAGAATAACTGTTGTTAAATACTACATTGTAGCTGCAGGTGCGTAACTATGCGATGATCTTTCAAGTTAAAAAGAATATAATATAAAGTATATTTAGCGTTTCGTTGTCATAAATAATGTCAATCCATAATTCCATTACGTATTCCCGTGGTTTCGCCCTCTTCGGTGACGTCTATCACGGTGATGAGTAGACATCGGATTATATGCATTTGCATATTTGCATATACAAATGCATGACAGTTTTTAAGCGTACATTGCATATTTTGGCACTTTGATAGTAAAAGGTCGAAATTTATACTGATTGATTGAAGTTAGACGACCGAAAAAAATCAGGTCATCAAATCTATACCGACTTTTTACCATTTTATTGTGCATATTTTAGCACTTTGATAGCGCATACAATCCGATGTCTAGTTATGAGTATCCTGTGTGTTACCCTGGGTCATAAAATACGTGTGTGCCATATTTCAGTGGAAGCGTTGGTTTTTGCGTAAAAGATTGACAAACACACATCATCACAAACTTACGCACTTATATTAATAACTTGATGTTTTGGTTGGTTTCCTTGTCATTAATAATGTCAATCCGTATATATTCCATTGATGACATTTAGATGGATGGCGGGAGAGTTATATGAGGCATGTTCAGAAAGTAAGTGTACCGAGGCTCTCACAATCGGTAAGATATTTTTTGTGAGATCTTGGTTAAACTACTTAGTAGTCGTATTTCTCTACTCCACAACGAGGCCAATTCGAAGTTAGTACGTTTAGAACGGTCAACGCGAAACGGTTATCGTAGTTTTAAACGCTAAGTTATTATTAATCGTTTAATAAAAGTAAAAACATATGTTACTCCATGTAAAGCCACTTGGCGTAAAGAACTTTAACGTAAAGGGAATGGACTTAAACTCGATATACAAACAATAAACAACGAAAAACTGACGTAACAAATTTAAACCTGTCTTCTTCCTAAATTTTGTTCAAAAAAGCCAAGCCAAGTTTTATTGTGACATCACGTCTCGCACTTGGCTACGTTTCAAAGGTCACATTGAAAGCGCTCAAGACTATTCTTGATACTCCTGTTCTGACCTTTCCGTGTATCGCGATCAACTTAGTTTTTATTTTTGCGATTAGACTGGCTATTAGCTCTTTTATTCCTTTTTAATTTACTGTGACAGTTACTATGCGAGACACTTGTAAACGGTCGCCGTTTTCGAAAACAATTTACTGTAGAGAGAATACTTCGTGTAAGACAATATTTGTTCTTTTCTAAACGACGTAAGATCCTTCCACAATACATAAAGATAGGTAGTTAAGCTTATAAAAATCATTATTGATCCTAAGTGAGCATAAAACTTGCATTCGTACTGGAATAGCACACAAATCCTAAACAAAAGAAGAATTGATGTCGAACCCGCAAGTCTTTGTCTTATTACTAATATTTTAATTTATGTGTGTAAGGTTACCTACGTTTAATCAGCTCCTGCGGTACCATACGAGATACGGCTACGGTATCCCCTGCCTGTTGTAAGAAGCGACTAAAAGGGGCTTCCGGGGTTGCGGGCGGCTGGAGTGGGAGCTCGAACCTTTTGATCAGATGACCCCAGGAAGAACGTCAGTATGCGTGATATACTGTCGTAAATACCTGTTGTTGTTAATAAGTTGTCGAATATTGTCCTGTGGGTCAACGCGGTTAGGTTAGGTTAGGTCACTTAAGGGTCGATGCATGTAGGGATGCCTTGCGGGTGTCGGCTTGCCGTGTCCACGGCCCCTGGATGGCGGTCTCGGGGTTGGACTGTCGTCCTGCGGATGGGGCCTTGGAGGTAAGGCGCGCCTCTGTGTTTTCTGGCGCGCCTTGCTGTTGAAGGGGAGCTTTATGCTCCACGCGAGGAGGGGCTGCGGGAGCGGCCAGGCACCGGCGGGTTCGCGGATGACTGCGAAAGCTTACCCGTGTTCCCGCCGTACGGTGCGAGGAGAAAACACAGTGGGGGTTTAGCCGGTAAGAGTCCGGCAAAACCCAGCTGCTGCCCCGGGTGGCTGGGTATCCATGAGGATTACCCACTTAAAAAAAAAAAAGGTTAGGTCAGTTAGGTCAACGCGGTTAAGTTAGGTCAAGGATCTCCAAAGGAATACAACCTGCGTTCCTTTGGATCCTTGAGCCCTCTTTGTAGCCCTTTGAGAACGACCACCGGGAGAGTTTTAGTGCGGGAAAATACCACATAACCCTGCCTCGCTCCGCTTTCTTGTATAAGGTGATCTTACGCGTAGTTCTCGAGAATAGTAACACAAATGTGATGGACCCAAGGCAAAAGACTTAACTTGGGTTGATCGAAGGTATCCATGGGTGGCAGTGGCCACTTACTGTCACGTGGACTGCATGCTGGTTTGCTACTAATGTCTGAAAAAAAGACTGTCCACGCAAAATTATTTTGGAATTTATTATATAAAAAACGACGAAAGAATATGTATTATACAAAAAACGAAGAAAGCCAAAAACCAAACGAGTTTCACCACAAATTGTTATCTTAAAATAAACATGATTAGTGATAAAATAAAAGATTTAGCATTTGATATTGCGTTACTAAAAGAAATAGAAAAAGAAGGAAATTTGATCATTTTAAACTCAAGATGTAGTGCCATTCTTACTAGCAATCGTGTTTTAAGTAAAACTAAATCAAAAATAGTTACTCTATTCGAAATAATACTGCAAAATATAGTGAAAATACGTTTAAGGTACAACTTCATATGCGATAGCCTTACACGCATTATGTTAGTGTGCCAACAACAAAGTTGTGCGAACCTTGACAATGAGTAGCCACTGAAAACAATGTATAAGCGTTGCGTCATACGATTTTTTACCAGCATTCCCCCGTACAACACACGTGCAACATAGTATCGAGAGTAGGACAACAACCCGCAACATAGTTGGCCCACCCTTGACATGGAGTTTAAATCCAGTTACAATGACGGTTCATTCGTTTTGGTTCAGTAGCTTTGTTATCTATATATTAATACGTGAAGAAAACTTCCGCGAAGGAGTGTGAAATTACGCACGGTTATAGTTGATATAGAGCTAATATTTCTTTCAAATCTTAATATATATAAATTACGTGTCACTTTATTTGTCCGCAATGGACTCTTAAACCTCTGAACCGATTATAATATAATTTACACAACGTGTGCACTTTGATCCAACTTGAAAGATAGGATAGTTTATATCTTAATTTAAAATTTGTTTATGTAACATTTCTTTATCCACAGCAACGCGTGGCCGGGTCTGCTAGTAATGCATAAAAAATACATACATCAACTATAACCGTGCGTAATTTCAGACTCCTCCGTCTGCGGCAAGTCTTCTTAAAAATTACAAGATTTTGCTTCACGTATTAATACTACACTAGCTAATTCTCGCGGCACCGCCCGCTTTGATAATTCACACAAATTCACATAATTACCAATCTGTGGCAATTTACAGCGAAATGCTATCAATATTTTTTACGTGAAAAAGTAAAAAAGACGTATACGTATATCATCACAAACTTTCACATTAATTTATAACATTAATAAAATTTTACATTAAAGAAAAATACTGCATTTATTAATACACTGGATGAATAGTGACTCGGCAAACTCCGTTCCTAGAAGTCAAGAATCCAAAATTATCAGTGTTTCCCCACTATATTGTACATAAAAACCTTCCTCTTGAATCATTCTACCTATTAAAAAAAACTGCATTAAACTCCGTAGCGTAGTTTTAAAGATCTAGGCATACATAGGGACACAGCGGCAAGCGACTTTGTTTTATACTATGTAGTGATTTGTCCGGTACCCAGACGAATAGTAAGTCTGTAAGAAAACTTATCAAAATATTGTGTGTATGCACAAGGCAACGGTTCTGTAGAATTTTCAGTTTTTGAGTAGGTTGTTTCCTCCGGTTTCATTTTCAAATCATGACATGAGTCCAATGACCTGAATTCGGATTCAGCATGGATACACGGAACCGGTGACGTCTTCTCTACCGGTTTTCAAGTTAAAAATATATCTGGTATTTTAAAATACTATATAAATTTAAAGACCCGCATGGCGGAGCGGTTTCCATACCCGTCTGACACGCAGTGGGTTCCAGGTTCGATTCCCGGCCAGACCGGCATCTGAATGAGTTTAGGTTCTGGGTCTGGTTTTCATGGGTGCCATGGAAATCAGACCAAGAATATCTTGCTTTTTGTGTTGTGAGTCTAGACAGTCTTTAGTTACTTAAGAATTTTATTTCTTTTATCCTTCAGATTTCATTTTAGTTAAAGATACGATTCTAATGTCAAAAGTTACCCGTGTTAACGACCGTCTATGTTTAAGGTATAATTTTTTATCTATACTAATAATAAAAAGCTGAAGAGTTTGTTTGTTTGAACGCGCTAATCTCAGGAAGTACTGGTTCGAATTAAAACAATATTTTTATGCTGAATAGATTATTTATCGAGGAAGGCTTTAGGCTATATAACATCACACTGCAACTAATAGGAGCGAAGAAATAATGGAAAAAACAAAAACATGTGAAAAAAACAAGGAAAATTATTCATCCTCGAGGGCTTCCGTTGCGAGCGCTGCGAAAACGATTCAAGATACCAAAAATATATAGATGAAAACCATTCCATGCGGACGAAGTCGCCGGCAGGGCTAGTTATCAATATATATTTTTTTTATCTGACTGAAGTAGCAAACGAGCAAAAGCACTGATGGTAAGTGGTCACTGCCGCTCATGAACATCTGTAATCAACTTCATACAGAACATAGGTTTATCTGAAGTCAATCACAGATGCGTTGCTGCTCCCGAGGACTATGATGGTCGCCTGATATAAAAGTGAACCGACAACCACACCCTTCCATCGAAACGCAAGTAATGTTTCACCTATTACTAGGTGTGGCGGTGGTACTTCCCCGGTCGAACTACACTGTTTCTACCAACTTCAGTATTTTATAGTATTGAATTACGCGAGCCGCAATCGTGATGGTAAGTGGCAATTGCCTCCCATGGATGTCTGTAATATCCATAAAGTCTTATAAATAAGTAGAAATATGTAGGTATTTCGATTGAATTAATTTTCAATTGATTTAATTCGAGAACAAGTTTCATTGTTGAATTTATGAAAAAAAATAACCCGACTGCTTAAAAATGCTTTTAGCTTTAGGTCATCGTTTTTGTCGGGTTTCTTTTACAATGATTTATTTAATTCCACGCTTATTTTGATTTTGTGTTAAAATCATATCATCATACTTCATATCATACTAATATTATAAGGCGAAAGTTGTGAGTGTGTATGTTTGTTACTTCTTCACGTCTAAACGGCTAGACCGATTTTCATAAAATTTGGTAGGGAGTTAGCTGACACTGAATACAGGCTACTTTTTACTGTGGGAAAATATCTTATTCCCACGGAACAATCGATACATCGATTTTTTTAACGCGGGCGAAGCTGCGCGGTTCAGCTAGTAGTGACATAAAAGTATTACATTATATGTTTATTTGTTTGTATTACGTTCCATTTGATATCCATATTATTGCGATAGTTGAGACGCGAGCGAGCGGAGTGTAATCAAAGAGATCATATCCTTATTTTGTATAGGCCTACTTTTATTGGTTAGTATAGAGATTAAGAGTGATAGCCTAATAGTTGAAACTTGCCCTCTCGATTTGGAGGTCGGAGGTTCAAACCCAGCCACGCACCACTGATTTTTGTGCGTATTAGACATTTATCACTGCTTTTCGGTGAAGGAAAACATCGTGAGGAAACCTACACACTCGAGAGTTCTTTAAAAAACTACTTCTGATGGGGTCGGGTAATCAAGAACAAACAGTGTTATGGTTATAGTATACTAGATGACCCAGCGAACTTTGGTCCACCTAAAAGTTAAAATTTTAAATTATCAGTGTTCCTCCACTATATTATGCAATTATTATATATCTTTCAACTTCTAGTTGAATCACTTCATCTGTTGAAAAAACTGCATTAAAATCCGTTGCGAAGTTTTAAAACTTTAGACATACATAGGGACAGACAGCGGGAACTTTGTTTTATACATGTAGTGATTATTTACCAATTCCTGACAATATATTTCATTCACTCATTGGTCAGTTTGGTTTAAATAAGACCGATTTTACAGTTAACATTCATCCATTCATTGAAAAGTAAAAAAATAACTGGATTCGACTTCGTTGAAGTGGCTCTCCAACTTAACAATGACGAAGCTGTCAAACTAGAATCGAGGTATTTTAATACAACTTTTTTTAGGCTGTTGAGTATTTAATTAAAGATCCCGTTAAAAAGTTACTCCTTTGTTGCTAAGTTGATAGCTTTATGACTTTTTTTTTTTGTTACGGGGAGGAAACCTTCAAAAGGTACACCGAATCCTTGGGAGAGACTCAGGGTTATGTGGGATTTTTACCCACTAAAACCTCCTCGGTGGCCTTTCTCAGCGCTTGTAGTAGTGGACTCGGAAACTCCAACGGAACGAACCGGTGGCCCCTAGCGCACCTCACGGGCTCATCTCTTGGGGGACGTGTACTATCCCCCTTCATCATCCGGTGCTTACGGCGAGATGCAGCCACACATACCGCCATCCTTCTCGGGGTTGCTTATTGGACGGTTCGAGCTCCCACTCTAGCCGTCCGCAACCCCAGAGGCCCCGTTAGTCGCCTCTTACGACAGGCAGGGGATACCGTAGCCGTATTCTACTCCCCGACTACAGGATCTGATAGCTTTATGACTTAGTCAAGTGCTTTATGGTTACTTATTAGTATTAGTCACCCGTCGCAACGGCCGAAATTCGACCGTAATTTAAATCAAAAAACTAAACTTCATTTTGTTCAAAGTAGCGCCATAATTTAATTAAATTGTAATAATTTTCAAGTTATTTTAAAAGCACCTGTTAAAGGTAAAAAGAGGTTTATTAACTAAGCTACATTTAAAAGCAATAGTAGGTATTTTGACAAAGACATCTGACATATTTGACGTTATGTGTGTTCATAGTGCATTAATATATAGAAGATATATAGATATACTTTAGATGAAAGGTTCTCAAACTTAATTACCGCCTACTTTAAATACTATTCTTACACACATTTGTTATAATATATAGATTTAGTTTTATGAGCAGGATTTCACAAATCTGCTATCTCCCACGAATTTTATTTATTTCGCAATTTGTCCCTATAGGCCGCCAAAGCCCCGTCTGTCGTAAGAGGCAATCGATAAATTACATAACACGAATTTTATGATTTTTTGATCCCCCCCCGTGTTAGCTGGTCACGTAAGTGATACCCCCCGCTAGTGTAATGTCACATATTTAGCTATATTTCTCTACATATACATAACATTACATACACTTACATTTTAAATTAAAAACACTAGTTCCAAAATTACATGAGACTACTAAATTTTGTATTCTTCTTCACTCGTTGTCACACATGTCACTTTATCGACCTCCCTCCCCCCCCCTCCCCTTAACGTGTAAAATAATTTATGTATGGCCCCTAAGAGGTGAATAAAAGGAGGTTTTGTGGGCGGCAAGAGTGGGAGCTTGAACCAGCAAGCCAGCAATCCCGGGAAGGACGGCGATATGTGTGGTAGCATACCGTAGTAAACATAAGGTGGTGGGGTCAACTTGTACGCCCATCTGGGTGGAGCCAACTGGGCAACTTTTCTGTGGCCAACCTCAGTAAGGCTTTTAATCTTATCAGAGTTTATTATACGAAAGGCTGTGACCACTTACCATCAGGTGAAATGAAGGCTAGTGTGCTACTTTTTTATAGGATTGAAGCCGCAAACGAGCATGCAGTCCACCTGGTAAGTGGTCACTGCCGCCCATGGACACCTGCAAGCCACTTTATATAGAACATGAGGTTCTACCTAAAATCAATCAAAGATGCGTTGCTATTCTCACGGACTAAGATGTTCGCTTTATATAAAAGTGTGCCGGCAGCCACACCCTTCCATCGATACGCAAGAACTTGTAAGTAAGAAATGGTACTTCCCCGGGCGAACGACACTGGTTCTACCACCTATCAAACTGCTTTATCTATTCATAACTTTGGTCTATTGGATTTCTCTTTCCAATCACTCAATTTAAATAAAATATGGCCTATAGTCATCCTCGATAAATATCCTATTTGATTCAAAAATATATATTTAGATCTGACCGGTCCTTCCAGAGATTAGCGCGTTCAAACAAACAAACAAACAAACAAACAAACAAACGAACGAACGAACAAACAAACTCTTCCGCTTTATAATATTAGTATAGATTGTCAAGGTTCAACTATGTAGCCGTTTGTTGACTCAATGGCATAATTGTCTCCTCTCTGCCATAATTATGTAACATTACAGTTATAATTACATAATAGGTACAAAGCTAATGTCGCGTTCCTATGCGATTAACATCAGAAAGAATATTTAACTGACATTTGTAGTACAAACAGTTTAATGAATTTTAATTCGTTTTATATACGTATCTGGCAATATTTTATATGCAACATGTACTCATGATATGCGATTGTCCTTTTACTGTCGATTTTTCAACCAGCTGCATGGACCGTGGTGGATAGACAGTAAATAAATTATAAAAAAAAACTCGGCGGTGTATGAAGTCCACCAATTCGCACTTCGCCAGGTGGACTTTGGTCTAAAAAACTCTCATTCTGAGAGAAGACCCGTGCCCAGCAGTGGAACAATAACGCGTTGATGAGAAATTATAGCCACCTATTGAGAACCTGTTGGATATTAAATGTATCGATTCCGCGATAACATTGGGCTTAGTCGTATACATATTTTTCATATTGACATGACGGCTATGGTACAATAGTCCTCATATAATGGAAGTCTCTCCTTGGGCTTCGTGGATGCACCAGCGCACACTTATTTTTGCCCCTTATCAGTTATACTAGGTATAAAAATGTTGTGAAAAAACTGTTCTTCATTTTTGGAGTAGCAACGCATCTATGACCAAGCTTAGGTAAGGCTGGAAAGGAAAAATGATATTTATTAAATGTCCATTAGCGGCGGTTGCTATTATTTGGATAGTATGCTCATTTCCTACTTCTATAATAATAATTAACTAGTCACCCGTCTTAACGGTCGAAATTCGACCATAATTAAACTCAAACACTATACTTGATATTGTACTAAGTAGCTCGAATTCTCAAATTCTGTTAAATTGCATTAATCTTCAAATTATTTTTAAATACATCCGGTAAAGGTAAAAATAAAGTTTAACTACCATGCATTACATAAGTTCGACTACCCTGCATTACTGTTTCCCTACATCAAATATAACCGTGAGTAATTTCATACTCCTCCGTCCGCGGCAAATATGTTATAAACGGATCACAAGTTTTTGCTTCATGTATTAATATATAGATATTGCTATATGGCTAAACGGATTGGTTGCGATGAGGTTAAAAATTAAAAATGGCTTATTAGGACCAGGTGACCGCGTAAAGTGCATAATATACGGGCAAGTATGTTATAAACGGATCACAAGTTTTTGCTTCATGTATTAATATATAGATATTGCTATATGGCTAAACGGATTGGTTGCGATGAGGTTAAAAATTAAAAATGGCTTATTAGGACCAGGTGACCGCGTAAAGTGCATAATATACGGGCAAGTATGTTATAAACGGATCACAAGTTTTTGCTTCATGTATTAATATATAGATATTGCTATATAGCTAACCGGATTGGTTGCGATGAGGTTAAAAATTAAAAATGGCTTATTACGTCCAGGTGACCGCGTAAAGTGCATAATATACGGGGGGTATATTATGCACTTTACGCTTAGGTATATAAATGTTATTTATTTTTACTTATAAATATTTTAGACTTATTGTCATTGTCATAACAGTTACAACCGGCTTTTCTTAGTTGCTAACCAGCTGTTACATTGATATACAAGCCAGTGACTCATTGTCAAGGTTGCCACAACTTTGTTGGAGTTTCTTGGCCTACTGACATCACATTTATCTTCTACATTTGTTGCATTGTCGTATTATCTGAGCTCTGCAACCTGTTACTACGTTGTGCTTCTGATCTGGTATGATATAATTTACACTATGACTATAATAACAATAATATAGTTTTTTTTTGTTCTTAGGCCTATTTCAAGGCCACTTTTTCAGTTTTCCATGAGATCGTCAAGTATAATCACACCTATATGCTTTTGTAAAGAATATACCGTTGTTATCTGGCTTCAGACTTCCTTGAAGCTTTTTGACTTAGTAGTTATAATGTGAATATTTTTATGGTGTTCTGATCTACCTATATGGTATAAGCTGGTGAAATAAACTGCTTATTCGTCTGCTTAGCCCATATTCTCCAGTATGCCCACTCTGTGGACATTAGAGACTTTCGATTTCTTTTATGGGTTTGGTTGTTTATGTAAGAGTATTTGTATCCAGTACCCTTGCCACAATCATTATAGTTACGGTATGAGCATGAAAAGCGTAGTTGTTAACAAAAACTAGGGAAAACATTCTGATGTTTTGATTTAGTACGGAGATTACAAATCTTGTAAAGCTGGTAGGTAGGTAATGTTCCCAGAAGGTAGAACCTAAAAGAGTGTGGTTGTCGGGTGCCTCAAAAGAAGCAACTAATCTGTGATTGACTTCAGATAGCACCCTAGTACTATATGAAGTTGCTTACAGATGTCCACGGGCGGCAAATCACTTACTACTTCAATAGAATAAAAAAAATCTTAATCGAATCTAGGCTTCCAGCGTACCAAGCTTAAACAAATTGTACTGCAATGTCAAGGCGAGATGACAATGTTGCAGTTTGTTGTCCTATTGGCATAGTGTATTTGTTTACAGAGCCTACAGTGTTGCTAATAACCGACTTTGTAAAAGTTAACGCCCTTGACTTAGGTCTTGTCGTACCTTCTACACTATTCAATTTTATAAAGTATCTCTCGAAGAATACTAGTCACCCGTCGTAACGGTCGAAATTCGACCGTAATTAAAATTTAAAAAAATAAACTTTATATTGTCCAAAGTAAAATATTCCTGAAATTTAAATAAATTGTAATAATTTTTAAGTTATTTTGAACGCACCCGTTAATGGTAAAAAGAGGTTTAATTATCGAAGCTGCATTTAAAAGCAATAGCGGGTAATTGACAAAGACATCTGTCATTTTTGACGTTATGTGTTTTCATAGTAAGACATTGAATTTTCTATTTCGTTCTGTACCCAAAGGATGAAAATGGGACCCCATTACTGGGACTATCATGAACCGTGATAGCCAGACTGTTATACTATAACAGTAATAAAACAAAACAGAACAAAATAAATATATAAAGAGCTCTGATACAACAAACGTGTGTTTTTTCCGTTTCTTACAGATAATGATACGGAATCCGTCCAATGCGAGTCCAACTCGCTCTTACTTTTACCGATTTTGTTAATAAAATGGATCTAAACGTACCTATAGCCTAAACGTCTCTCTGAAAGAAGACCCGGTGCAGTGGGATAATAATAAGTCGACTCGACAAAAAGTCACTGGGTCTTGCGTTCATCCAAGTATTAAACTGCGTTTCACTTTCAAGACGGTGCAACAATGTTGCAGTATATTGACCTGATAAAACTTGTTATAATGAAATCGTTTAAAGTAACCTGGTTTTGACAAAGTTGCGAATGACGCAAGTCTCAGTGTCAGGGTCAAGATGAGTTTGCTCTTTACTTTCTTAAATAACGAAGAATTAAATACTGAACGAAATTGAGTTCATGCATGTTTTGACAATGTTGCGAATGACGTACACCTCAGTGTCAGGGTTGAGAGGAATTTGCTATTTCGTTTCTTAAATAATGCAGAATTGTATCAAATTAGTGTCAAGGTCAAGATGAGTTTGCTCTTTACTTTCTTAAATTACGAAGAATTATCAATATTGAACGAAATTGATTGCATGTTTTGACAATGTTGCGAATGGCGTACACCTCAGAGTCAGGGTTAAGAGAAATTTGCCATTTCGTTTCTTAAATAATGAAGAGTCTTATCAACTTAGTCTCAGTGTCAGGGTCAAGACGAGTTTGCTCTTTCTTTTCTTAAATAACGAAGAATTATTTATCAATACTGAACGAAATGTCGTGCATGTCAATGCCGTACACCTCAGTGTCAGGGTTGAGAGGATATGCTATTTCGTTTCTTAAATAATGAAGAGTTTTATCAACTTAGTCTCAGTGTCAAGGTCAAGATGAGTTTGCTCCTTTATTTCTTTAATAACGACGAATAGTCTAAAATGAACGAAGTATGTAATATTGATGACGTGCATGTTTGGACAATGTTGCGAATGACGTAAGTCTCAGTGTCATGGTCGAGATGAGTTTTCTCTTTTCTTTTCTAAATAACGACAAACTATCATTAATGAACGAAGTTCATAATATTTATGTCATGCATGTTGGAACAATGTTGCGATATAATTAGTCTCAGCATCAGGGTCAAAATGAGTGTGCTTATTCGTTCTTGAATAACGAGGAAATATGAACAATGAATGAAGTTTTTGGTATTTGTGTATGTAGTACCTATTTCGACAATGTTGCTAATGATGAAAATCTCAGTGTTACGGTCAAGATCAGTTTGCTTTTCCTTTCTATAATAACGAAGAATGATAAAAATACGAACGAAGTTTGTGATATTGATGTATTTCATGTTTTGGCAATGTTGCGAATGAGTTAATATCACAGTCAGGGTCAAGATGAGTTTGCTCTTTCCTTTTTTGTTGTCTTTCTTGTCAAAATTGCTTTTCCACATTATTGATTTTTTTTTTATCTGACTGAAGTAGCAAACGATGTAGTCCACCTGATGGTAAGTGGTCACACTGCCGCCCAAGCACATCTGTAATCAACTACATACAGAACATGGGTTCCATCTGAAGTCAATCACAGATGTGTTGCCACTCCCGAGGACTATGACGGTCGCCTCATGTGAAAGTGTGCCGGCGCCCACACTCTTCCATCGAAACCCAAGAAATGCTTCACGCTAGAAATAGGTGTGGCGGTGGCACTTCCACGGTCGAACTGCATTGGTTCTACCACCTTGATTTATAGCAATGAAAAAGATAAATCCAAAATATTTCGTTATAATCTCTCAAGGACCGCATTATATGAGGGTGCTTATTCATCTCATATAAAATTTGCACTAACCTGCAATGTTGCCAGTATACAGCCGGCAATATCGTTGCAATAATTTGAGCAATATACAAAGGGTGCATCAAGTCAGGCAATCTTAGTACCTATTCTGAGAATCCATTTATATTACTGGCAATAGAGCCGCATATACAATCTAGTCATTAAGTATCGCCTGAGGATGTGCATGCGTGTTTTCACTTCCCACATCGTTATCATAAACTTATTTTAGGCATAAGTATTCGTTCAGAATAAGGGTTAAAGTCTGTCTGTCTGTTTGAATCAACCACGTTAGCGTAATGCGGGTTAATCGGCTTCACGGATCTTAGAGAACTTTGGGTGTAGAACAATGTTTCTTAAAGTGGACTATAAAGCCTCTTAGTGGACGCTGGAGGCCTACAGCAGGCTGTGAATGGTTAATAAAATGGGTCGGGAAGGGTAGGCGAATAGACCATTTTTAGATAATTTAGGTTTCAATTTAGTCCTAAGAGGTTTACTTAGCAACAAATCTGTAGCCCATCTCAGTTAAATTCCTATGGTATAATCTTACATGTGGTTCATTTCTGAAATATATGAGCGCGAGTGACAATTTATCATTTTATTTGCGATACTTCGATATTATACGTATATATACTAGTCACCCGTCACAAATTTAATTATGTTAGCTGCATTTAAAAGCAATAGCGGGTATTTTGACAAAGTCATCTGACATTTTTGATGTTATGTGTTTTCATAGTAAGACATTGAATGTTCTATTTCGTTTATTATGGACAGGGCCGTCTTAGATTATGCTGGGGCCCTTGGACACAAGAATTCGGGGTCCTTTTGGAGTGTAAAGAAAGTACATCATCCGTGGATTCGCCCAACCATAGAAAAATAGTTTGTGTAAAATGCAAGGTAGTCTGTGTAATGGTTTTTTTAGTTGATTTTATGTATGTTTTATGCATTATTTGAAAAAAATATTATTATTGCGCAATTCTTCTCTATACCAACTATAATCGTGCGTAATTTCATACCCCTCCGTCTGCGGCAAGTATCTTAAAAACGAATTATAAGCAATTACAATTTTGCTTCACGTATTATTATATATGTAGATACCTATAACAGTAAGAATAACTAAGTAAAATGCAATTTCCCCGTGATAACCGCTATAAATTAAATGGATATGAAAATCCAATTAAACTTGACCTGATATGAAAGTGGAAAGAAATGTATGTAAATACGTCAATGCAACTACTGCCGATAACGTCCACGTGTTAGTATGTAGTTACTGATAAATGGAAATTTATAGAGATATTACTATCTATACATTATGGCTGGGTCAGGGATTAAACTTAGGTTGTAATTAATTCGCATACGAAATTATTAATATTAATACTAAACTTATTAAATAATACTCATGTATATAAATAGGCTGAAACAAAACTGTTTTGTTTGCTTTTGGTTATCATCTGGTCTTTATATCATTGCGTTTAGTTCATTCATATTTTTAGTTTGATAACTATTAGGCTTTAATATTATCAATTAAAATGAAAATAGGAAATGTATGATTCGGTCGCCCATCCAATTACCCACCATGCAGGATGTTGCTTAACTTCGGTTATGATCTACATGCCAAAGTTGTTTTCGTACAGTATAGTGTAATTATAACAAAATAATTATAGATATTTCATTATTTGATATAAAGAAATAATAAGTAGGTACACGATATCTTCAGCGTATTTATTTATGCGAGTTGGTATCTAGAAATGACAGTTAAGTTTAATTGCTAAGTTAATATTGCATATGCGTTAACAGTTGCTATCTGCATAGTTTATCCCATAGAATACAGTACTAATAGACACGACATATCACTATGTTATTTTTCCGCGAACGAATACGAATTTAATGGCTTTATGCTTCTAAAAAACTACGGTAAAAATTGAATTTCAGTTTACGTTTGTTAATTTTAAATAACTCATGCATTTTAGATAAAACTACTAAAAACGCTTGTATATTTGTGTGTATGGATTTTTGAATTAAGTCAACAATTATATCAAGATTATGAAAAAGAACAACATTACCTACAGAACGTGCCAGAAATATGTATAATATTTTTTTACAAGAAAGCGGGAATTTTAGAGTTAACTTTCTATGGTAGAAGTAAGTAGAGCAGTGATGAAACTTGCCGTCTCAATCGGGAGGTCCGAGGTTCAAACCCTGGCACGCACCACTGATTTATATGCGTATTAGAAATTAATTATCACTGCTTTTCGGCGAAGAAAAACATTGCGAGGAAACCTACACACCCGAGAGTTCTTTAAAAAAAAGTTCTCGGAGGTGTGTGAAGTCCACCAATTCGCACTTGGCCAGCGCGGTGGACTATGGCCTAAAACTCTCTCATTCCGAGAGAAGACCCGTGCCGGTTGACGACGGTAGGGGAAAGTTGGTATTTCTAAATGACATGCGTTCTAAAAGCATGCCTTGTTCTTAAGATTAAAGTAGATATTACTACTTACTGTGGTTAGACTACAAATTATAGTGTATCTTATATGTCGTGAATAATCTAGCTATATATATTTATATATTACCTAAGAAATCATGTGTAAGCATTAATATCTATTTATGTAATATATATACTCCTTCCTGATATATTAATAAGTATACAAAATTCAATACATTATTTTTCGTATGACAGCTTTAAAAACGCGCAATGCCCTGAAATGCGTTGCTACCTCTGAGAATTAAATCGAAACGTCTCAAAAAACTATCTCTCTCTTACAAAGCAAGCTTTTACCTTAACCTTTATGCTTAACACTACAATTCTAAAACAGAAAGTAAAAATATTATAGGTCATTATTGAAAACTTATTCCAAATAGGTAAAAAATTATCAAGATATATATTTTTTTGTCGAATAATTCAAATCCACGTACAACTCAGGATTTTTTATTTTTTAGATATATTATTTAAAGCAGGTCTCATATTTCATCTACAATAAACGTTATATGGATTAAATGTATTTTAATAAGACTTAAGGATTATTTTTTGAATCTAACGAATTCAATGAACATACATAAAAAAATGTATAAACTGATGTAATATAGTGTCAAATTGGTCAGGGCACATAAAATAAATGATGATCTTGGGGTCTCCATCATATTGATATAAAATTTTGAGTGAAGTCAATCAATCGTTTTCATCCAAACTCATGCAAAAATTTTGTCCAATCGGTTGATGTTAAATGGTTCAAATCAGTTACAAGATTTGACTCTTACATATTAATGAAAGAAAGCTAGTTAAATACAAGCTCCAAATTAATAAAAAGTAAAAATTAATACAGTAAAAAAATCTAGGGATTAAAAACATACATTAAAAACACCCATATGACGATAAGTCTTCATCTAGTTGTAATTCTAACCGAGATAATATACTGTCTACGTTAGCGGCATATTGATGCGACATTGTCACCTGGGACAGTTATATGTATGAGCTATCTTCTTATGCCACGAAGTTACTTTTCCTGTCTGAATCTTATTAATCTTATGATAATTATAAATGTAAAAGTTTGTGAGAATATTTGTTTTTTTTTTTTTTATCTGAGTGAAGTAGCAAACGAACATGCAGGCCTGATAGTTAGTGGCCACTGCCGCCCATGGACATCTGTAATCAACTTCATACAGAACATGGGTTCCATCTGAAGTAATTCACAGACGCGTTGCTACTCCCGAGGACTATGATGGTCGCCTCATGTGAAAGTGTATGTAAAGTTTGGTACTCTTTCACTCAAAAGCCAATGGTCAGATGTTGCTGAAATTTGGAACTCTCATTATTGTCCCACTCTCATTATTGCTGGGCACGGGTCTTCTCTCAGAATGAGAATGTTTTAAGCCATAGCCCACCGCGCTGGCCAAGTGCGAATTGATGGACTTTACACACTTCCGAGAACTTTTTTTTAAAGAACTCTCGGGTGTGTAGGTTTCCTTACGATGTTTTCTTTCGCCGAAAAGCAGTGATAATAAATTTTTAATACGCACATAATTTTATAATCAGTGGTACGTAGGTTTGAACCTCCTGATCGAGAGAGTAAGTTTAAACCATTAGGCTATCACTGCTCTCATTCAATTAAGTTAATAAAGATTAAGTTTACAGATATTCATGAGAGAGAGTGACCATATACCAACAATTTGACTGCTCAATCTTATAAATAGTAAGATGTCTAAGTCTTAAATTTCTCTCGTGTGGAAGGACCGTACGAACCATTATCTTGTCGGGACAAATGTGCCGCGCTACTTCCAGACGATCACGATCTCCGGACACTAGAACCTAGAGTCTAGACACTCAGTCACGACTTGGACGCCGGCGTTAAAATGAGACCTTAATGATCATGATAAATTTTCAAATTAATTAACAACGTGACAGATGTTATCACTATCTCTGTATATATTTAAATATACAAGTTAATGTAAATGAAGATGATCACGTTTTGATTAAGTTGTAATTGAACAAGTAATAATATTTTGAAAAGTGTTACAATAGCAAGCTGATGGTGAGTGGTCACCATTGTCCACAGACCATAACCAACTTCACAAAGATCATGTGTTAAGATTCAGGGCAATACGTGTATAGGATGAGAGGAAACGTGTTTTTCGATTTCATACCTATATTATAGGTATATAACGAAGTGATAGCGTGACGTCAAGTCAGGATGGTCGGGGAGTCTTCATTACTGTCCATTCTCGAAGATTTCACACAGGAGTCAACTTCTTCGGTTTAGGAGGTCCGATCGCTTCGACGGTTAAACAAGAATCTTTTTCTACCGACAGGCGCTCGCCTTTTAATAACAATGTTTGGTGAGGTGACAATAACAAATTTGTGAAGGGTAAACTAAATTACAATTCTTAAAATCACTAAATATTGCTAATTTAATAAACAAACAATTTTCGATGTTTAAACTAACTAAAATAATTATTTTCGGCGACGTGTTTTTCATAAATACGCGGTGTCGCGCCGACATATATTTAAAACTATAAATGTATTTACAAGAAATTATAATCAATCTCGAATCATTCTATATCCCAATAACAATGAAACAGTTGTTCTTTTTACATATCAGAATAATAGAATTCTAAATTCGTATAAAATCAAAATAATTTTCTATAAGGGTAAAATGTATATATATAATGAGGTCGCTACAAGGTGAACGCTTCAATTAAGTCAGCCGTCCTTATTGTTACAAGATGCATAATTCAATTATAGCCTTTCATTTTTCCCTGCTTAAAATATGCTTATGCTATGGGGCAAATTTTAAGTACCAATCTATATAATAAATTAAACACACACCCGCCTTCTACACTCATAGCCCCACGCAAGGATTTTCTCCTGTGTTGGTACCATGGACACAGACAAGAATACACAAACACCTAGACCTAAAACAGGAATCTAAACTCATCATTCAGATACCTGTCTGGCCGGAAATCGAACCCGGAACCCATTGCGCATCAGACCGGTATGGTAACCGCTGCACCACGCGGGTAATCACTGCCAACAAATTACTGCCATTACCCTGATTATTCTACGTAAGCTGATTATAAAATATCAATCATCTCTGTATAGTTCCCAGAGAACGTGAGTTTTCGAAATATTTTTTGGGGCTCATCTACGCAATAAAGGCGTTTCTGCGTAAATTCTATGATTCTAGACCTACCGGTTTTAGCTGATTTAAAACGGCTATCAGTCAGTCAATGTCGATTTTATGTAGAATAAGGTTACGACAATCTATTATTCGTAATAATGAATATCTGTTTGTATATCTGTTCTTAGAACGTTAAGGTAAGATACTGGAGCTCACTTTTATTACCATGTAAAAAACATAATTGTAATTATGTTAAAAAAAAATTGATAACAAAATTGACAAACCCGCTGAGTTTCTTACCGGATCTTCTCATCGTGTTCCGATCCGGTGGTAGTTTTAGGAAAAAAATAATGTACAACTGCCATATTGTTTAATGCCCCCGTATGCCTATACAAAATAAAGACATTTCATTTCATTTCATTAAAACAACTAAAGTGATGTATTTAGAATCAACCTTAATTAATCCGTGGTTTGGAGGAGGTACGCGAGTGGCCATTTAACGTAATGCCTACATATTCATGAGACTTCTACATTACATAAATACTTAATAACTAAGTAAAATGCAAATAAATCCTATATGCCTCTTTGTCAGTAAAAATTAACTGACATCACTGAAATGTATTCTGCCATATGCCCTCTTTCGTATTAATTATACATGATCGATATCCTTCAACGTTAATACAATAGTACTATGATAAAGTAAGGCAATTAATCGTATTACCGGATTAGCGACCTACTACATTGTAGCGTTAGGCTGTTTACAAATAAACGTTTTTTGTTGCGCGTTCTTATACCGCGCGTATAATATGACCACTACATAGTATAAAACAAAGTCGCGTTTCGATCTTTGTCCCTATGTATGCTTAGACCTTTAAAACTACGCTGCGGATTTCAATAGTTTTTTAATAGATAGAGTGATTCAAGAGGATGATATATGTATAATACATGCATAATATATCGGAGTAACACTGATAATTTTAGATTTTTGACTTTTAGGCGGACTAAGTTCACCGAGTCATCTAGTTAAGAAATAAAATGCTAAATTATATAATTCATTGTTTTGATGCAGTTGCTTTATTTTAAATTCTATTATATTAATTTGCCGATGTGACGGTTCATAGTAGGGGTATATGTGTTATTTATAAATATTTTTATTGCAAACTAAAAGAACACAAGATACTTCTATACGTGTGTAAAAAAAATAAATAGAACATTAAATTATAATATATTACTTTATAATTCTTCATAATACACCCTAAATTTCCGGTCTACACTTTTAAAAAATGTACAAGACTATATCTAATAACATAACTATCGTAGTAGTAAGAAATTTCTAAAAACGCTCCGTTAGGAGTTTCTTACAGACCTTGACGTTAGGAATAAGTATTCTAAAGTAGCGCAATTATACTAGAGGTATAATTGCTCTCTATTCTACCTATAAACTTTGCCAATGGTTTTACTTGACGAGTTATGACCGTCGTTTTTTGCATTTAAAAGTTACGTCATGTTAAATACTTCCACGTTGCTATATATCTACTGAGATAGAAGTTAACGTACTAAATAAATAATATTTCTTGGTTCTAATTAAATGCTAGTTTTTTCCAGCGCTTAGATCATGTTTACCATGAAGAAGGGGAATATATGTTTTAATTCATATCAATTAATTTATATTTTGGCCAAATCCGGAGGGACATCTTCACTGGCCACAACTACTCTTTAGCTTTAGCCTTTCAAATTATTGCTAGATAACTTTAAACGCGTAAATTTGTGAGGATTTATGTGTTTGTTACTCTTTTACGCAAAAAATTGTCAATTTGATTTCACTTAAATTTGGCACACACATTGTTTTTTTTTGTTATCTGATTGAAGTAGTAAACCAGCATGCAGTCCACCTGATGGTAAGTGGTCGCTGCCGCTCATGGACATCTGTAATCAACTTCATACAGAACATGGATTCCATCTGACGCCAATCACAGATGCGTTGCTACTTCCGAGGACTATGATGGTCGCCTCATGTGAAAGTGTGCTGGCAACCACACCCTTCTATCGAAATGCAAGAAATGCTTCACGTTAGAAATATGTGTGGCGGGTGGTACTTCCCTCGTCGAACTACACTGGTTCTTTCACCTTGGAAACCTCGTTTATGACCCAGATTACCACATGGAGTAGATATGGTCTAAGCGGGAAAAGCTTTTGGAAAAATATAGTAATAAATAAAATACCCTTATACTTATCGCCGAGTTGCAAGTCGCTTTAATGTTTTTTTATGAAACTACATTTAGGTTCAAAAATAATCCTTGTTTACATTTTCAATTATCAACATATCCCATACTTTGGCTGTAACACTTATTTTCCCACGGCTGTACAAGTATTTCTTAAATAATACTATGATTAAATATTACTAGTTGACTCGGCGAACTGCGTTCTGCCTGAATTCAAAAATCTAAAATAATCAGTGTTTTTCCAATATATTATCTTCCACTATATATAGAAACCTTCCTCTCGAATAACTCTATCTATTAAAAAAAGCTTCATTAAAATCCGTAGCGTAGTTTTAAAGATCTAAGCATACATAGGGACAGACAGCGCGAAGCGACTTTGTTTTATACTGTGTAGTGATAACGACAATAGGACACGCATATTATTCTTATTTTTTTAACAGAATAAATAGATAATAGAATTTTAATAGAAGACATCTCACTTTTAATTACCCCTTATTGTAGTGTATGTATGACAACCTTTTGAACGATGTTTCATTAATTGTTTATATAAATAAATCCACATCTTTGTTACTATCAGGACGTCCTCGACCTTGCGTTACACGTGGATGTGCGCGTTTTCACCGCAGTAACACCTAATAGTTTTCAAGGAACGTATCATGTAATAATAATATGATTTTATTTTACTTTAAAAAATGGTACAAAGTGCAGTAAATATATATATTTCTCTTTGTAACACCAATAGGCTAGGGCAACATAATATTTATTTATGAAGTACTTAAGCTAATAATTGGATAAATTGAATGATTTCTTTAGAAAGAAAGGTGTATCTATGTAGAAAGTTCAGGGATCTGTATAAAATCCATCGTATCTTCTAAATTAAAACAAAAATGTAGTGCCCTTCCACTTCTTGTTCAAATTTTGATAGGAGATACAGATATTTTAATTTAACTAAAGTGGCTTCTCCTTAGAAATATTCTATCTAATCTAATTTAATAGATTTTGAATTTGTAACTTTAATGTGTGTAGTAACGTGCGTAGTTGCAACGAAGTCACCACATCGAATGCGATTAGCGATGCCCTCAATGAACTCATCGCGATATGTTCGTAAGATTTACATACAGCAACACCAATGTTTCAGTATTCAAATCATCATATTGTTTCAGCTTTAATGTTTCACCATTTTGTATACTGTAAATACAGGATTCTAACCCTTGACCCCAAATCGGAAGACAAAATTTTAAAAATATTTATTTATCACAGGTAAAGGAAAATGTCATTATTTGTGGACATGTTACTTGCTCCTGCCCGTCAGAAATAACCAAACCCCGTTGCAACTAATGGATATTGGTTTGAATTAAATAGAAATGGGTAGACGTTTTTTCTTTCTTTACAAAAAAGTAATGCAAGAATACGTTTCAGTCACAGAGACTGAAACATATTCTATATGTCTACGATACCCTAAATGCAAAAAAAATGTGTGCGTGTACTAGCGTACACTCGTAAGAAGTGAAACTTCTTTATGACGTTATTTTTCAAAAAATAATTTACTATATGCAACTTTACAAAAATTGGTTAAATAAATTTAAATAATCTAATCTATAATAATCTATCTAATATCACGCGTGGTAGGGATAAGAAAAAGATGGCGCGTAACAGAAAAAGATGGCGCGTAACAGAAAAGATGGCGCGTAACGAAAAAATGTTACACTAATTTTTTTTCCAACCCCAATAAAGAAGTTTCACTTCAAAAAATAGATTAGAAAAGTTAGGCAGAGAGCCATACAAAAGTTTATCATGTAATTTGTGTGCATTAAATACAACGAGTACTACTCCAGTAACGTGCATTGCAACGCAGTCACCGCATCGCATGCGATTAGCGATGCCCTCGGTGAACTCATCGCGACATGTTAATATTTACATACATATGCAATGGATTTGTACATATGAACAACATTTCATTGTAAAAGTTACAGTTAAAGTTATATATAGTTTTTCTAATTGTACATAGTTTTTATTTTATTATAATATGGTACAGTCAGCAGCATATAGTTAGTGGCGTTCAAAGTGTCCATATTGTTAGATACAATCAAAGTGTTCAATAATATCGGCACAACCTACGTGTTCTAATTGTTCGCAACATCTTAAACTTCCAAATGACAGAACATTCATAAATTCATAATGAACCACTCAAATTGTCACAATTTCAGCATCTATTACGACACCAGCGGTAACCTAGCAACGAGACTGTTCGTAAATATAGGTACATTTTATATTATTATACCTTATGTTGCGGATATAAGGTTCCTGATCACTTACGGTATAGGACATGCTAACAATGACTCTTCTCTTCTCTCTTTTTTATATTAACAACTATCCTTTTCATATCTTGCAATGACGTCATTGACTGTCAAAGTCATAGAATCGGTCTAGGGGAACAAGAGGCATGATAAGACAAGACGAGAGGACGGACGAGTAAGACGGGTCATGCACACATACCGGAAACGAAACGCTTTTGCGAGATGTTGCTGCAGCCCATCAGAACCTGCTTTCAAACAATACTCAATGGACCATGACAGTTGATTTACAATCAAATTTAGTTTAAATGCATAATTGATGTAATATTTTTTTATCCTTAATAACTACAGAAACAAGCAAGAAATAGTATTGAATTGATGATTATGTTCTCCTTTATTTTACGTTTTCCTTGAAGTTGATGGGCAATTTTAACACTGCTTTAGTCTTACCGTTATTTCATATTTTCTTTTAACATAGTAATTGGGGCAAAATGCGTAAATGTCACGGGGCATAATGGCATACATAATTATATTGCATTCTAATAATTCCATCGACAGAGTTAGTATCTCATCCGTGCTCAATTGCGTCAAGTGTTGTTAATGTTCTGTATATGGAAACATACACATATATTGCACCTGAAATACTTACCACGTCAAGTTCTTCAAACCTACCCTCGTCAAGAAAAATAAGGCCTAAGTGAGTTCATAACACACTTGAAAAAGAACAAGTTCAATCGATTGAGTCTTCTTCCTGTTCTCTCCGGAAATCAACGTTTGCCAGTGACACTATCTGATGCTGATTCACCACAACAACATTGTTCACAATTATTTGACGTACAAAAAAGAAGTTCCTCAGAAATTCGTTTTCACATACGAGCTTAAAGTTATTCGATCGTTACTAGCAAGGATGTTCAAAGGGTTTCAAAGGATGTATATTAAAAAAAAAATAAAGACTGATGTATATTTCACAAACAATATATTTTAGCTAAAATATAATAGTTTTTCTGTAACCTCTACGGTTTACTCATTTTTAAACTGATGAAAAGTATGTTCATTAAATTTTAAAACCCTAAATGAGATAAACATATGTCAATATTATCATTGCTCGCACAGTAAGTGATCCTTACAACATATTCGCAACATAAAGTTTAATATTATAAAATGTACCTATATTTACAAACAGTCTCGTTGCTAGGTTACCACTGACGCCGGAACATTTGTGACAATTTGGGTGGTATTAACATTATGAGTTTATGAACGTCCTGACATTTGGGAGTTTAAGATGTTGTCAACAATTAGAACACGTAGGTTGTGCCGATATTATTGAACACTTTGATTGTATCTAACAATATGGACACTTTGAACGCCACTAACTATATGCTGCTGACTGTACTATAGTAAAAAGAAAGGCAAAAAAATGCAGATGGCATGTACATACGAGCAACATTTTACTATAAAAGTTTTAGTTAAAGTTAAAGTTATATTTTGTTTTATAATATGATAGCGTAATAAAAACTAAAGTCAAAAGAGAGTAGGCTAGTATTTGCAAAAAAAAACTTTAGATGAAAAAACTTAGTAGGAAATTCCGTAACTGTTGATTTTTTATCTGTGTGTTTAATCACATGAAACCGAAGCCACTGAATTTAATTTAAAAACACATTCATCGCCTTGGCACGCACCACTGATTTATATGCGTATTAGAAATAAATTATCACTGCTTTTCGGTTAAGGAATACATCGTGAGGAAACTTACACAGCAGATTCTTTAAAAAACGTTTTCGGAAGTGTGTGAAGTCCACCAATTCGCACTTGGCCAGCACGGTATAATATGGGCTAAAAGTCTCTCATTGAAAGAGAAGACCCGTGCCCAGCAGTAGGACTATAATGTATTATATCAATATGTATAAAGATTCGAGTACGTGTTATGTATATATGTAAATGTTATTAATAACATTGTCCTAGTGAGTTCACGGCGAGCATCAGTAATCGCTTGCGATGCAATGATTGTATTGAGCCATGAACGTTACAACGACTGTACAACCTGTTTTGAACTAAAAGTTAATTTCATAGTTTAGTGGTTAGTTTTAATATTCGGTGTAAATGAAAGGTAGGTGTTGGTTAAGTTTTAAAGAACGTTTATGTTTAGACATATCAATGTTTAATTAGTAAAATGGGTATTTGCAATTAGTGCAGCAAATTTAATTTTCCAACTTAAACCGAAATATAAAAAAGCAAACTGTACGTCGGACCACGCACGAAGGATTCCATAATCAGGAAGAATATTTGTCAGTTAAGTAATACATTAAAGTTCAAATTTAATGTGACAAAGTTGTATTTTCGGATAAAATAGCATGTAAATAAAAAAACATATTTTTCAAACATTTTTCGTTAAAAGGGCTCAATTTTTATTTTCTATCTTAATTTTTTCGTAATTTTTTACACAAAAATTACGAGAGTAAATGTTGACTAACTTAAAAGCAATTTTTTTCAACAACCTAAGTATACCAATGGTCTTCATAATTTTTAACTCTAAATACAATGCAGTATTCTCCTTATTTTTTAGGTTTCGGAATATTACTACATCGTAGAAAAAAATCCAAAAAAGGGCAAATAGATTGCAGGAAAGCAAAGATCGACTGCCATTTAACCAGGGAACCCTAAAAAAGATATGTTTCTGTATCGTGCAGGTAAACATGAGTTCAGATAATTGGTGTTATTTTAGAATTACAGACAGACATTTAATTTTGAGCCGACTTAAACAATTATACCTATTTTTCAATTATTCAAATCTACTTTTAACAAATGAGTTATCTTTTTTATCTTTTTAGAGGCTTCACGCTTGTAATAGTTATGGCGGTGCTACCTCCTCACGAACTGTGTTTAGTGATGTGCCAACTCAGGATAGAGACAACTCGAGTTAACTCGAGTTGTACACGAGTTAATCAACTGAAATAGGTTATGGTTATGTTATAGTTAGGTTATCAACAGGATGAAACTGAGTATATCATTCACTAGTTGACCCGGCGAATTTCATCCTACCTAAATGTAAAAAATCTGAAATTATCAGTGTTTCTCCACTATATATTGCAAGTATTATACATAAAACCTTTCTATTGAATCATTCTTACTATAAAAAAAACTTCATTAAAATCCGTAGTGTAATTTTAAAGATCTAAGCATATACAGACAGACAACGGAAAACGACTTTGTTTTATACTATGTAGTGATTTCGTTTTCAATATTTTAATAACCTTGCTTTGTAAAACTGAAAAAAGCAGAACAGACATCATAAGCATGTATTGGGCCAATCATAATTAATTATATTATGTAGAGTTCAAAAAAACTATGATTTATTTTTTTCTAAAATATTTTTACCAATTATCACAAACCATGCAAGGTATCAGCACAGTATTAATATCATACAGTAGTCTAACTCTGCCGTGTCCTTGAATTTTATACAGTTTACAACTGCTCTTCGCTACATTATTATTTAAACAAAAAGATCCTCGCTTAAAAAAAGTCACATCGCCCGCTCGCCAGTACGGCACATTCGCTAGCTGTTGGGTACCGAGTGCATACCGAAATCGTGGCGCGTAGGTTGCGTTTCGTACGTTTGTAATAAGTTAGAATATTGTAATCTAGTACTGTGGTATCAGTTGACACAAAAAATCAAACTAGAATTAGAAGGAATTTAACTCGAGTTGACCATTACTGTATTACTGTACTGGTTCTACCACCTTATAAACAAGCTGAGATTACATAACTTTCAAAAGTTAAGTAAAGCTCATTTTAGGTGAAAATTAAAAAAAAAATATATGTTGGAGTCGTAGTTAATAATTGTAGTTAAGTGACTCTACTTTCGCTTTTATGAAAAAATAATATATTACTAAAAGTCGCAGTAAAATATCATAAATTTTATATAATTATGGCTGCAAAAATCATGCAGACCACCTGATGGTACGTGACCTCTACAACCATGGGTGGTAGAGGATCTGCAACCCCTCATAAGATTAGGGTCTCTGTTAACCTGGGTGCGTTACTATCGCTGAGGATTAAGTTGCAACGCCTCGGAGAAGTATGTCTTCCACCACACCAATCAGTCCAAAACATAGAAGCACAGCTCTACAGTTATTATCTCTGTAGTTCCGGAATTAGAATCCCCTGACTGTCGTAACAGGCGACTAAAAGGGACTTCCGGGGTTGCCAGCGGTTAGAGTGGGAGCTTGAAACGTCCAGTCAGGCGATTCCGGGAGGATGGCGGTATGTGTGGTTGCATACCGTCGTAAAGACTAGACGGAGCGGTGGGCCCAGCCGCCCATCCGGGAGGAGCCCGATGGCGCAACGCGCTCAGAGGATCCCAGTTGCGTTCCTTTTCAAATCTCGGAGTCCTCTTTATAGCGCCGCCACCGGGGGGGTTTTAATGCGATTATGTGGGATTAAAAATCCCATATAACTCTGCGTCGCTCCCACGGCGATTCCCGGCCAGACAGGTATCTAAATGATACCTGTCTGGCCGGGAATCGAACCCGGAACCCACTGTGTGTCAGACCGGTACTGTAACGGCACCGCCACGCGGGTCGTCGATAACCTATAGTTTGCAAGACGCCATTATTTGTTTTATATCCGCAAGATAAGTGTGACTAATGGTTGGTTAATTGAACTCGGGTGTAATACTAAGTCATCAATGATACTTAGAAACAGGTCACTGTAATTTGCTGCTGCAGCTTGAACGGGTGTGTTATTAAGTAACAAATTAGTTTACTTGTCAGGTTCCGTTGACCCGATTAGTTCGATGTTCTGCCCTTTTTATATTGATGAAGCTATGGCCCGCGGTTTCACCTGCATTTAAAATGTAAATGTAATGTATTCCTTGTGATAGAGATGGTGGATTTAAAATGATTGTAAATGAAATGAAGATTAAATGTTATGTTAAATGTTAGATTAAATGTTAAATGCACACTTTCACATGAGGCGACCATCATAGTCCTCAGGAGTAGCAACGCATCTGTGATTGACTTCAGATGGAACCCATGTTCTGAATGAAGTTGGTTACAGATGTCCATGGGCGGCAGTGACCACTTACCATCAGGTGGACTGCATGCTCGTTTGCTACTTCAGTCAAATAAAAAAAAATTAAAATGTGTGCGTGTACTAGCGTACACTCGTAAGAAGTGAAACTTCTTTATGAAGTTATTTTTCAAAAAATAATTTACTATATGCAACTTTACAGAAATTGGTTAAATAAAGTTAAATTAGATAAAGTTTAATAAAAGGCTTTCATTAAACTTTATCTAATAATCTAATCTATAATAATCTATCTAATATCACGCGTGGTAGGGATAAGAAAAAGATGGCGCGTAACGGGAAAAAAAAGATGGCGCGTAACGAAAAAAAAAGATGGCGCGTAACGAAAAAAAAAGATGGCGCGTAACAGAAAAAGATGGCGCGTAACGAAAAAACGTTACACTAAATTTTTTTCCAACCCCGATAAAGAAGTTTCACTTCAAAAAACTTTCATCATTAACACATATATTTATGGATTCCTATCTATAGTAGTCGTGCCATGTCGTTCGAAAGTCTTTACAGTTGCCCGTTGTACCATAGTTAGTTGTCCATAACTGTCTCATATTTTAAGCTTTATGGTTACTCAGTATTGAATTTCGTTTCGCAGTACAACAGAACTCTTGTGACTTTAACGGCTAGTGACACCGATAAGGGTTCAACCGACAATGTAACATTTTAACAAACAAAGGTTTACTGTTATGGGTAGTGTCTTCACCTTTGTATAATTGATAAAATGTTGATACCAAGTTTTTTTATAAGTAGTAAACGGGACTTTCGGTGAAGGAAAAACATCGTGAGGTTTTACACACCCGAGAGATCTTTAAAAAAAAAGTTGTCGGAGGTGTGTGAAGTCCACCAATGCGAATTGGAAATGCGAACTTGGCCGGCGCGGTGGACTACGGCCTAAACTCTCATTCTGAGAGAAGACCCGTGCCCAGCTGTGGGCCAATAATGGGTTGATAAGAGAAACGGGACTGCAGCCAAAATGATAGTAAGTAGTTTTGAAGGTGGTAGAACCAGGGTAGTTCGACCGGGGAAGCACCACCGCCACACTTATTTCTAGCGTGAAGCATTTGTTGCGTTTCGATGTAAGGGTGTGGTTACCGGCACACTTTTATATGAGGCAACCATCATAGTCCTCGGGAGTAGCAACGCATCTGTGATTGACTTCAGATAGAACCCATGTTCTGTATGAAGTTGACTGCAGATGTCCATGGGCAGCAGTGACCACTTACCAGCAGGTGGACTGCATGCTCGTTTGCTACTTCAGTCAAATAAAAAAAAAGTTGCCACTTAGGTCTATTTTAAGGTAGTAAAACTCAATGTTAATCGGCACTGGATCACGATCGTAACACCTAATTTTGACTAATAATGTCATACTAAGGTGTCGTCTGATCTGAGGGGTATGGTGATGGAGACATTTTTATCCGAGGTATTACGAATTACCTATATTAATTAATATATAAATTGTTAGTATAAAATGAAGTCGCTTCTCTCGTTAGTCGATTATAACGCATTTTTTTTAATAGATGGAGTGTATAATATAATGGAGAAACACTGATAATTTTAGATTTCTGACTTTTAGGCAGAAGAAAGGTAAAAATTTGCCTATATGTTAATCTAAAGTGTCAGCTAACTCCTTACCAATTTTTATGAAAATCGTTCCAGCCGTTTAGACGTGAAGAAGTAACAAACATACACACTTACAAACTTTCGCCTTTATAATATTAGTATTATCACAAATATCAATAGGCAGCAGTGATCACATACTATGGTGGACCAGATGCTCGTTTGCTACTTTCATATTATAAGACAAAAGTTTATCTCAGTGATAGCGATTTCACCTTCTCAGTCCGCATATTTATTTAAAATAAAGCAAAATATTTGCACGCCACACAACGCAGAGAGTTCCCATTGTTTACAAAAAAGGGTCCATTTAGCTTCTTTACCATATTAACACTTGAATGGACTTATTTTAATTGTAAATATTTATCGTAGTTTAAGAATTGTTCTCATCTTAGAGAATGCATGCGAAACCGTAACGTAAAGTATGATTTGGAGTATTCATTGGAATTTGGTCTGAAGGGTGTGGTAAAGAATACATACGTATCCGAGGCACTCCAAATTAGTCTCAAGGTTAGAAATGCAACGCTTTACAAGGTGGGAGGACAATGGGTCGACCGGGGAGGTACCACCGCCACACCTACTTCTAGCGTAAAGCAGTTCTTGCGTTTCGGTGGAAGGGTGTGGCTGCCGGCATACTTTTATTTTAGGCGATCATCTTAGTCCTCGGGAGTAGCAACACATCTGTGATTGACTTCAGAACGAACCCTTGTTCTGTATGAAGTTATTTACAGATGTCCATGGGTGGCAGTGGCCACTTATCATCAAGTAAAATGTTAATAATTCCTATCGGGTAGTAGCGTTCTAATCTATTTTGTAACTATTTGTGACTTTCAATAAATAGTCATACATTTCTTTACATACATTGTCTCGGTTTAGCACCGTATTATTTTTGGCTACGTTTTAAGGCAATGTCCTGATGTTGAAATTACTACAAATACAAAATAACGAAGCTCACACTCAAGAAATACTTAAGTGATGGTTCTCACCAATTAAATTGAGCGCCCCGATGGCAGCTCAATAGTCCTTTAGAAAAACCGGTCAGGAACGAATAAATAAAATAGATACACTGCTCTTATTATATTACTTTGTATGCACACATATACATATCGACGGGTCCCTAGAACAAAATCGTATATGAAAATTCACCAATTTACAGTATGAAGTTTTGTTGATTGTAATAGTTGATTATAATATCTATTTAGGAACTTATTTGAATATCTTTTACAATGATTTTCCGTAGATTGTCTTTCTTGGCGTAAGTAATCAATGTTTGTATATCCACGAAACTTCTAAGCTTCATACTGTAAATTGGTAATTTTTCATATACGATTTTGTTCTATGGGCCCGTGGAAATAGGAGGTATTCCTCGCAGCTCCACCCGCGATTCAAAAAAGTGTATAAAAATTGATTTAGAAATAATGTGATATTTTGATGAGTAGCAATTTAATTAAATAATAACAAAGTGGTTAAAAACATTTTCGCCAAGTTTTTAAATTAATGTTAATAGATTTTTTGCGTCTTGAAGCACGCAGAAACACAAAAAGTATTATTACTCTTTCTCAATCGTACAAAATGTCTTTTTCGGGGGTTTCACATAATATTCACATAATTATGTGTAAATACTATTGCTGAGTTTGCCGTATGATCGTAAAATGTAGTTTTTTTCTGCAATATTAACTTACTTATTATAGACAAAACCTAAATCTCCTGTGTCGTTGGTGCAATGGATACACACAAAGACGAATACATAAACACCCAGACCCAGAATAAGAATCTATACTCATCATTCAGATATTTGTCTGACCGGGAATCGAACCCGGAACTCACTGCGTGTCAGGTATGATTACCACACAACCACGCGGGCCGTCTGTCCAAAATCGCCGGTCGCCGCGACAGGCGTCTGCCGCATCGCAGACAATAAAATCGTCGATCGCCAATCCTAAAGTAGCAACTCTGCTGACGCCCTTACAGACCTACTTGTTCTATTTTTAGATTAGGCTCGGTCATCCATCAATATTTACCATCTCAATAACTCAACTCGGCAATGATTTATTTCAACTAGTAGCGAGCTGAACGATCTGGTCGGCTATAAGTCATGATAGCAGACGAGCGAAATAGTTTAAGCCTTATGGTGCTGCCACACTGCTGTTTAAAAAGTTTGCGAACATTTTTTAACACTAATAAATTTACTAACAAATGTTAGGAATTGTTGCATTGTGTTAGGAATTGTTAAATGTTATAAGTGCTCCTACACTGATGGAAAATGTTTACAAATATTTTTAACATTTGAAAAATCATCTCGCAGTTTGAATTTACTTTCCGAGGCACGAGTCTAGACGAAAATATTTGAAGTTTTGCCCATTGGATTAGCTATATTTTTTGTTTTGAAAAAAGAAAAAAGGGCAATATCTGGATGCGCCTCAACAATAGCTACACTCAATGATAGCTTATGTTTTATTTTGTTATAATTTGTTAAATAGTTTAAAAATGTTTACTAACATTATCTAACATGAAAACATTTTCTAACATTGTGATCATATGTTTCTTAACAAATGTTTACTAACGTTAGTAAACATTTTAAACAACAGTGTAGAAGCACCATTAGACAAGGTGGTACAGTCAGCGGGAACGTTATTAACACACGGAATTAATACATTTTAATACTTATGAACGAAGAAAAGAACTCAAAAACCGCATATCGTGAGTACCTCACTCACGATGTGCGGTTTTTGATTTCTTTTAGAATTCTTTTTGACGATATTTCGGCCGTATTGCATGTATCGTGGCAAAATTCAAAAAGAATTCTAAAAGAATAAAAAAGCGCATATTGTAAGCATCCGTTAAGTATTAAAATGTATCATTAAGAGGTTTCATCTCAGTGCAAGGTCTTGATGTAATTGAGATTGAAGTTTTATTTAACTTAACAAATTGATTTCAATTATTTTTATGTAAAACCGGCATTTTTGTATCTATTAAACCACAATGAATAGACATTTTTTTTTACCATGCATGTACTTATGTAGTTATTATATATAATAGGATGCTATGAAAACAAATAATAAAAAAAACGCACGGCATTGTTTAAATATATTTATTTATTTAGTATCTTTTTCTTTGATATTAATTCATTTTTTTTTCTTTGATACTATACTTTCTCACAAACAGCTGCTTGTATATTCGTCCGATTTCTGAGCAGCTCGTCTCTATCCGTTGCGAGCTTCGTACTGTCGCGCCATATAGGAAAAATAAAGATTTTTATTATTATTATTATATACATACACGTTAACCGAACGCTCGGCAGCGCTACATGGTAGGCGGATAGGGGATTGTTAGGTTTTTTTCGTTACGGAATTTATTGATTCGATCGCTGCGTTCAAGGCCCGCGTTAAAAGCTATGCAATAACTTAATAAACGTTTACTACACAGTTCTGCGAGTTTAGGCGTACATTTTGCTGGATTGTGACGTAAACTGTGTGCAATATGAGATTTTTTCGAAATTTAAAAATCAAAGTGTTGCGTGTAAAGTCACGGACGGTTGCAAGTGCGACTAATAAGGGTACCCACGCAAACGTGAGGCCTGTAAATACGGGTTCGCTTCGAAAGCGAGACGGGCCATTTAATTGTGCAAACTTGTCTTAGGCTCCCGTCACACTGACAGGAATGTCAGCGACTTTTTTCCTGAGTTTCAGCAGTCTTATTGTGGTCAGTGCCTAATTGGTCATTGTTAGAGCGTGATGGTGCGCTGCCGCTGTTGCTAAAGTAGCGTTGATTCTTGTAGGGTCTCTACCTGAACATATCTTGTAAGTCAAAGTGAAGCTCTTCTGTTCTGCTCTTAAGCAAAAATAGATGTACTTAGAGGTTTTTCCTTTATAATCCACCAACAAAAGGGCGAGGTACGGGTACCCTCTGATAACGATATAAGATATCCAAGGAAAATTCAGATCAGTTTATTTTAATCAATTAAATCAGTTTACTTGCCTAAAACAAGTAAAAATTATACATAAATAAAAATAAATCTGAAACTACAAAATTTAACTTAAAACTTTCTGCCTAACTAAATGTGTCTTTTTTATTATCAATATGGACGGCCACTAAGAATTAACATCCTTGTCAGCACCTTAACAAGATCCCTTAATTGAAAAGCTTACAATAAATACAAGATACGCCCATACATTTACATTCTACCACCTCAGAATGTAAGTGTAACTACATTTGGTGTCGCATTTATTTTTATGTGTGCGTTCAATGTGTATTGAAATGTAAAACCAGGCAATGGCACAATATTTCTAAGCCGTCAAGAAATTGAACTACGAAATTCTGGAAGCAAATGCAAAGTAAAAAATACGTTGTTTTTCAGTTGAAATCATACAGTAATTTTTGTTCCAACTCAATTTTTTAAAGTGTGCGGTCAAGTTTTTAAATGCGTGCATGCGCACATAGATCCATACAAACTTTCGCTTTTATAATATTAATATTCCTTAGAAGTCCATTGAGAGGACAATTGATATAAGCTACAACCCGAGTCTTGTTTTGACTTGGCTATAGATAGATGTTCACAGACGACTGGGTCATACCGGCAGGTAACAAGGACTCCGGCTCTGCAGTTCCGGGGTCAGAATAAGGCTACCGTATCCCCGCCTGCCGTAAGGGGAAACTAAAAGCCAGCCAGGCCACCCCGGGAATGAGGTAGTAGGTACCCACCCGCTCACCTCGAAGGAGCCCGATTGGGCAACGCGCTCAGAGAACTCCGGTCACGTTCCTTAGGAAAATCCGAAGTCCTCTTCGTAGCGCCGAGAACGACTTCCGAGGGGTTTAAGTACGATAAAAATCTCATGTAACCTTGAGTCGATTCCACGGCGTCGAGTATCTTTGAAGATTTCCCCCTCGAGAACAAAAAAACAGTAGTAAGGACTCAAGCAGGACAACAAGCTTGTCTAATACTTCAACTTCACAAATACAACCTGTTTCTATTGGGCTATCTAAACCATCAAGAATGAAATTACATTGTAAGTGTAAAAACATGAAAATAAAACGTCATTATTACGTAAGAAAATCAAATAAGTGCAAGAGTCTTGAGACAAAAAGCATTTATACCTTTTTTGAGGTTCAATAAACTAAAAAAAAAACAAATCACCTTACTACGTTTGTAAACACTTAGCGCTGTGCTGTAAGCGAGCTTTGCAAAAAGAAAGCTAAAATAAAAAGCTCACGAGTCGATTATAGTGTACACAGAGCCTTTGTCTTATTTGCAATGAGTTTAGTGGCCAAGCGTTTTGTCCTAGAGTAGGTATTTTTGACGTGACAACGTCTTATAATTCGATGGAGCCGGTTGCACGCACATAAACATGACTCATGCGGCGTTACCTCGCTCTGAGGCGTTCCATTCAAGTATTGTAGTGCAAGCGAGAGCGCGGAACCAGCAACAAAGAGGCACAATCGGCCAATGAGCATATCTTTACAAAATATCTATTAAACAAATAAAATAAAAAAAATCTTTTGAAAAATGCAACATTTCAGAAATTCTTATGAAGTTGTAACGTTCAACTAACGTCGGTAAACCGACTTTACAGACAACCGACTTTTTATTCCAATTTATTATAATAAATTTTTTATACATACTTAAATACACACACATACGTAAATTAAGTTTTTTTAAGTTAAAATTAAGGCTGTAGTTGGGTATTTTGTTTATTAATAATACAGGACTACCTAGTTCTGTACCGCTAAACTGAAAAATGTAAACACCTGTGTACTTTTTTCAGTTTAGGTTTAAATGGAACCAGACCCCAATACTTGGACTTATATGGAACCAATTAAACATTCCTTTTTATGTGAAATGAAGGTGAATTCTTACAGTTGCTTATTTAAATTAGGTTGTTACTAGAAGATTGAATTTAAAACCGGCTATATGTGAGTCGAACTCGCGCGTTAAGGATTCCGTATCATTATGTATAAAATACGTCAGTAAATTATATTTATTGGATGTGCCGGGTCTAGAATCATGCCACCTCGATCGGAACTCCTGACTATATGGGAACGCTAGAAGGGGTTAAGGTGAACCCCTTAATGTATTTTTTTTGCCGAATTTTTTTTTTAATTTTATAAAATCAGAAATTTACGATTACATCGATTTCGAGTCGAGAAGACTAGAAGGGGTGAAGGCGATACCCCCGACGTCATTCTTTGTCGGAAATGGCTAGATTTTTTTTTTTATTAAAATAAGAATCGAAATTTTTGATTGTATCGATTTAGGGTCGAGTGTAGAATCGTGTCACCTCGATTGGAAATTCTGACTACGGTGGAAGGCTAGATGTGGTCACACACCTTTTTTTGCAAGAAATAATTGATGTAATGTTTTTTTTTTAATTTATTTCATATTTACTATTTTTATTTAGAGTCCTTAACACATTGAATCCCATTGCTGACAAGTAAAAATTTTAAAATAGGTTAGGTAAGGTTAGGTTAGACTTTTTTAATAAACTCTAGACTATAATAAATTCTAGACCCGACCCAATATTTTCGTCGTTTGCCCGAATAAACTCACCCGAACTCTCAAAATCTTATAAATATACTCATTATCAGCCCACTATCCTACACGCGAATCTTATTACAGGCTATTTGTTTCAGATAAATCGCCTAATAATCACTGCTTACAAGCTATGCCCGGTTGCAACCCATACATCAACAGCACGCCCATTAAAACCATTCGAGACGGGATACCTGCTTAATATGTAAATTTGTAATTTATGGCCCCAAAGAAAGAAAATGTTAGGCCGTGTTCACGTGCAGCTTTTTTAATCTGATGTTAAGTGTCTATGATGTTATAAGTTGTCACAAGTTGTAAGTTGTTATATACAAGAATATATAAGATTTTTTTTAATATACTAAATAGAAATTATGTTAAACGTTTTTTTCGATTCCTGAAAAAAGTGATATTTTGAGTTAAGTGAGTCTTTAACTGGGTGTGCGATATATTATGAGGACAGGTGTATTGGAACTTGGAACGCAACCTATTAAAATAGTACTGGAATACTTAAAGGAGCTGAATGATTTGAGTGAAACACAAGATTACAATTTCCGGTTTTTCGTAATTTAGAGGTTTTACTTGCGTTTCTGTAATAAGTTACCTTTTTATTCCTAATTATATGCATATAGGGTTCCAACGGAATCGTATTTCATAAGCCTGTATTTCTTGAAACGTTATAGGTAGATACATCTTGCTTAACTTAAATTTACAAAAATAAATAGATTTTTCCAAATAGAAAAATCAAGTTTTACATCGTTATTCGGTCTTATTATGCCGTACTAAGACATACATAATAATCGCATTACCTATGTTGCACAGTTATACAGAACCCATTCGCGCAAGGTCGACACACTTGGCCAGTTTATAAAGTGACATTAAGAGATGAGCTCTACTAGTTGACCTTTACATAAAAGTACGTTACACATGCATACACAGCCTTATCCCCTGTCATATATATATGTCCGTTGCTACTGAGCCGAATCATTTTCGATACCACCTATTAGATTTATTTATGGGACGGCTCCTTTTGAGCGTCGCGGCGCAAATGTCAGCAGTTTGTCACCGGTCCATTGATACGTGTGATGCATGCAGATTCATCACATTCATACCTTTGTAATAACTTGCACAGGCCACACACTTGTATGATATCATCGACCCATTATTGTACCACTGCTGCACGGGACCACTCCCTGGTTGAGTTTTAGGCCATAGTTGCTCGCGCTGGCCAAGTGCGAAAGGTACACTTGACACACCCCTAAGACTACTACTACCACACACGTAACGAAACTTAACCACAGCGTTCAAAATAAGCTTATTTTTTATCAGATTGAATAGCATATGAGCATGCCGACCACAAGTGGCCCCTGCCGTCCATGGACATATGTAAGCAACTTCATATAGAACATAGGTTCTACCGAAGAGACGTAAGAGACTATACGTACTGCCTGTCGTAAGAGACGACTGAAAGGGGCTTTCGGTTTTGCGGGCGGCTTGAGTGGAAGCTCGAAACGTCCAGCAAAGCGACCACGGGAAGGTTGGTGGCATGTGTGATCGCATGTGTGGTCGCCGTAAATCACAGAAAGTGCGGTAAGCGAATTGCTCACCAGGGACGAACCTGAAATAGGCATCGCGCTCGGAGGACTCCTGTTGTGTTCCGTTGGAGATCCTGGAGTACCTCACGCAGCGCTGAGGACAGTGTGGCGACCTCCCGCTACTCATCAAGAGATGGCGCTACTAGTATTCTGAAACACGCTATCGAAGCATTCTCAGAATCCTGCATATATACAAGTTCCGAACATCAACTGTCGGAGCACGGCCGCTCCCCAGGCATGATCACCTAGCCTGGCGGGAGATCTCCCTTTGCCAAAGTGGTGACCCCAGACAAGGACACGTCCCTTCACGATCGTGGCGACGTCACACCCTGGATGGACCGCAGCATCTCAACATCAGATTAGCAGCTCATCGGGTGCATCGCAGCTCATCCGGATAAAGCTTCCTGTGCCTGGTCCAGCTGCTCTCCGCGACATCTCGGACGGCTTGAGCAGCCATTGCTCGCCTCCACGCTTCGCTTCACCCTCACATCCCGACTCACCGTGGATAGAGGGCATCCCAAGACCTGACTTCGCCCTCCCATCTCGACTCACCGCAGATAGAGGGCGATCCAACGGTACTTGCAGCGAAGACTCGCGGAACGTATCGACCTCCGGTCTGAGCAGGGGGTGATGTGGCGACCTCCCGCTACTCATCAAGAGATGGCGCTACTAGTATTCTGAAACACGCTATCGAAGCATTCTCAGAATCCTGCATATATACAAGTTCCGATCATCAACTGTCGGAGCACGGCCGCTCCCCAGGCATGATCACCTAGCCTGGCGGAAGATCTCCCTTTGCCAAAACAGCACCGAGACGTTATAGTGCTGTAAGAATCCCAAATAACCCGCGTCGCTCCCTCGGCGTCGGGTACCTTTAGAAGGTTTTCCCCAACGTGCACAAAGGTGGTTTGCGTTTAAGATACTAAAATATTTGAGTAACTAAGTTATTCTCGCGGCTTTGCCCGTTTTGTTCACATTTACCACGTTAACGAGTATCCTATCTGTTGGTTTTGATCTTAAACTATGTGTGTCAAATATCAGCAAAATAAAACCAGTTGTTTTTGATTGAAGGGTCACAATCATACAACTTTCGCAATTATAACATTTATGAGGTTAATTCAACATTAATAGATAGTCTGTTGCACTCGTTCTAAACTCATTATACGAGCTTTCTACACTCATAGCCCCACACTAGGATTTTCTCTAGTGTCGTAGGTACCATGGATACACACAAGACGAGTACATAAACACCCAGACATGAACCTAAACTCATCATTCAGATACCTGTCCGGCCGGGAAACCCGGAAGCCATTTCGCGTCAGACCGGGATGGGAACCGCTTTGTCACGCGGTCGTCAAGTCGTCATTATATAGATACATATTTCTTTCCTTTGAATACAAATGATACAATACTAAAACCACGTGAGGGGCAAGACTAATAAATTAGAAGTGTCACTGAAATAAATATATTGGCACTGATGAGGTATTTAAACAAATAAATATTGCTTTAGTCTTATATAGGATACACGGTTACTACTCATGCAGATCTGTGCCAGCCCGGGCATCGAATCCGTAACCGGTATGGCGACTACCACCCAGGCCGTCTTTTATCGCAAATGACCTCAGCTCTGTCTTTACTTATCGTAAATCTGTCGAAATTAAGTTACAATACGGATAAATGTGAAGTCGTAAATCCACCAACTCAGTCAGAAATTAGGCAGCCTACGCTTTTGAGTTCAGTTTAAAACATTGTTTTATGTTTAACACTTTTATGTGTAACATATATGTATACAGCTTCATACACTCATAGCCCATAGAACTTACTACTGACTTGGGTACCATGGGCACACAAAACAGGAATAAAAAAACATCATTCAGATATAGAGTATGAGTGTAGAAAGCGTGCGTGCCTGTTATTTTTTGGAAACGTCGTTTAACCATCTTCCTAAGGTCATTCATGTAGGAAGAAGTGGAGCAAGTTAGGTGGTTGTGCGTTATAGGGCAACGCGGTCGAAGGACTCGGGTTGCGTTTCTTTGGAGATCACGGAGTCCTCTTTTAGCGCCGAGGATGGCCAAAATCCCACATAACCCTGAGTCTCTCCCACGGCGTCGAGTAAGTTTTGGAGGCTTCCCTCGTTGCAAAAAAAGCAAGAGCACGCACCACTGATAACACCTATTTCTAGCGTGAAAATTATCACTTGTTATAAAGCGCTTGTTGTATAACCTGTTTAAACTTTCTTTCTGGGCGATTTAGGATAATTTTCATAATTATATTGCTGGAAATTCTTTATATCCCAATGCTGGACCTAAATATTCGTCAACTGGGCCCGTAATCAGTGATGCTCGGCCTAATATACGTTTTTGTTTATTATTTGACATCTTTTTTCCATATGGAGGCAGCAAGCGCCTTATTACCCGCCAGTAAACCATCCCTTACCCCACTGTTACTGTTATTAGGCAATAAATGTGTCGATATATATAATCTTAAAATCCATACTTCCATACTAATATCATAAATGTCAAAGTGTGTTTGTTTGTTTCTCTTTCATGTCGTCACATAGCTATTATATGATATTGTTTATATGCTGCGAGATGATTAGGAGGGTGGAGAGTGACGTAGGCTAGGTACTCTATTTTTTACCGCGCTCTCTCATTCCCATGAGAACATCGATGATTTATTAGTTGATACATATTTAGTAGTTTCAGACGTTGTTAATAGATGGCGATAGTAAAATTCAATTGTAAGTTTTGAATCATGCTATCAAATGCTAATGTTAATTCCCTTTGACCGTGCGGACGAAACCGCGGGTAAGAGCTAGTATTAAATATATTGCACAGATTGATAGATCAACGGACCGGTTGTCCAAATGTTTTACCATATACGACTACGTTAGTATCAATGTACGTTAGCAACCGGTTTTTCAAGTAGCCGGAACGTGGTATCGGTACTAAGATGGCAGCCCCCATTGCCATAAGGGGATAATTAGTTAAACTAGACTTGTGAGGATTGACAAATTTTATGTCTTCGTTAATAAATACTCGAGCAAACATCTATTACTAAATATGGTCTTAAATACTTAAAACACTAATTAGTTAGATATGACTGATTTTAAGTGCTTTAAACTAGTTATTATACGCCGGTTGTCACGCGTTTAATGAATTAAACGTAACTTAAGATTTATTTGGATTTTTAACCGACTTCCCAAATTTATTAAAGGCAAGACTAAATGTTACATACGGATATGTACTATAAATAAATACAATACTTTATTTATTGGTGTTGGTTCGATGTGATTCGCAAAAAAACAGACAGGTAAAAATCATAAAATTATAGAAAATTCTGTTATTATTTACTCTCCAAACTATATTTTTGTAAATACTCGTATATGCGATATACAGACGCGCGGATCCTTTACTGTTATTATATAAACGTGGAATGGATATGGATATAATGATGACCACAAAGTGTTAACAACTTAATGATAACTGCGCTACAGTGTACCTAGATTGTATAACAGCTAGTATAGATTACACGAAAGATAAAACGACTGGAGGGTTGGGTACAACCAATTATTGTATTACTGCTGGGAGCGGGTCTTCTCTCAGAATGACAGATATTTAGCGTACCTTGCTGGCCGTCCTCGGCGCTGCAAAGAGGACTCCGGGGTCTCCAAAGGAACGCAACCGGAATCCTCTGACCGCGTTGCCCCATCAGGCTCCTCCCAGATGAGCAGCTGGGCCCACCGCTCTGTCTAGTCTTTATATCGATATGCGACCACACATACCGGCTGGACGGTTCAAGATCGCACTCTAGCCGCCGCAACCCCGGAAGCCCCTTTTAGTCGCCTCTTACGACAGGCAGGGAATAGCCGTAGCCCTATTCTGACCCCGAAACTACAGGGACTAATATTTTATCACCCTTACGTAACTGGAAGGAATCCGTTTTATAATACATTCCTGTTCGAATCTTCTCTGTAAAACTTATTTTCTTTTCAGTTCAGTAATAGTAAAATGTAACTGACAATCTATATACATAAATATGCTCTTGTTGGGCAATCCCCTATACAGAATAGGTATATTTCATAATCATCATTTCAAAAGGCCATTTAAAAACTCCAGACTGTTTGATCACTCCGTACTTAGTTAATCGTCTTAATGTAAAAAATGTACGAATGATTAGCCGATGCTGCCAGACAGACACTTCAAATTTATATCTTGGTATAAGCATTATGAAGATATTTTTATGACATTGAATAACGAGGTATTAACAGTACGTTAACAGTATTTAGCAAGTACTTGAAAACAAAGTGTTAATAACAATAGTGTCTCACAATCGAAGTTTCTACAACTCAAGTGCTATAAGTATCCATTGAATAATTGAAACGGAAGTTAAATATCACTACACAATTAATCTCAGTGTAATAAAACGATATCAGTATTGCTCTTAACATTTTCTATCTCGGTGACACGTCTAGTCAGTTAGATCCGCGACGCCCCCCTCGTGTGAAATGCAACTGGTCATAAAGGGGGGAGGTATTGCATTTAGACGGCTCTATCAAAACTGGTTAGTACTTGAAACGTATGCATTGATGTCAATCTACATATAAATAGTTTCGCGCGTGGTCGGTACGTACAATACTAATGTTGGCTGCACACATGCGACATTCTATATCGCAAATGGACGTAACTCCGCTTTTGACCGTTTGATTCTACGTTCTATGCCTTCCCAGTTACGTATGCTAATTAAATTATTATTATAAGTGCGTTTGTGTGTAAGGTAATAAAAATAGACGTTCGATTGCATTACGTTAGATTTAAATATGCATTGCTCGACGACATTGTAGCGTACTTGTTGCTATTTGCCCGACAGTTTATGGCGTTCGCTTCCTTATTTTGTTGATAATAACGATAAAGTTATTTGCATTCGGAAATAGATTGTCAACTGTTTACAACTAACACTACTAGCACTGTGGAATATTTGCGTTGATTCTTAATAGAAAAGTAACGAAACCAAAGCTTAAAATACTTCAAATTTGACAAAGAAAATGGAGTCAATTCCAGTCATTCTTAGTCTGTACATCTTGATAATGTGTACTTTCGGAATAACATTACAAAAATATATTTTTTTTTTATAAAAGTTATGTAACGGATTCCATTATTTGTCATTAAAGTAGATATCGAAAGATTTCTGTAATAAACCGAAGATGAAGTGTAGTCCTATCTGAAATCAGTCAGACAAATCGCTATCGTCTCTTGCGTTACCACAGATTTAAATAGAGCACGAGCGCTTAATACTTTTATTTTGCGGTAGAAATAGGTGTGTCGATGGTCCCATTGCCACGAATAGTGTTCAGCGATCGCTAGCGCCAATAGACGTCAAATTCCGATAGCGGGCGGAGCTGTGGATGAAAACTAACTAATGATGTTATAGTGATTTGACGGGCGGTCCGTTTTCGACCGTAGTTTAACTAGAACGTTAAGGAGTAGAGCAGTGAGAGCAATGGTTGAAACTTGCCTTCTCAATCGGGAGGTCCGAGGTTTTTTTTTCTTTTTTTTCTTTAAGCGAGCCCAGGCACGCACCACTGATTTATGTGCGTATATTGAAAATATTCATTAATGTCACAGAAGCAGTGTTGCAGCGCCATTCCGTAATTTTCCGTTCGAAAATATTTAATGTCATATTTTTATACGCGTCTGGTAACTTATTATGTATCTTTATAGCCATAGCATTTCTTCACAATATTTGAAGTCTGGATTTTGGCAAGAACAGTTTAAGTTTATTTTTTTGTGCAATCCTGCTTCCATATTGGGATTGGATTTTAAAATATTGTGGGTGTTGCCTAACAAACAAACAGACCTCCCTAATATATATACAGTCCTGTTGCAGGATTATTAGAAATTAATTAATTATCACTGCTTTTCGGTGAAGTAAAACATCGTGAGGAAACCTACACACCCGAGAGTTCTTTAAAAAAAAAGTTCTCGGAGGTGTGTGAAGTCCACCAATTCGCATTTGCCAGCGCGGTGGACTATGGCCTAAAACTCTCTCATTTTGAGAACACCCAGCAGTGGGTTAATAATGGGTTGACGACGACGTTAAGGTTCTATACACACACTGCTAGACTTTCTACACTCGCAGCCCTACGGTTGGATTATCTACTCGGTCGTGATGTCATGGACATACAAAGACGAAATACAAACACCCAAACCTAAGAAATCTAAATTCATCATTCAGATACCTGTCAGGCTGGGCATCAGACCCAGAACTCACTGCGTGTCAGACCGCTATGATGACCGCTCCGCCACGCGAGTCGTTACGTAAGATCTAAACTGTTGTGAAGCTAATGCCAAGTTCGCTTAATATTGTTTTAGTGTAAGGCGTATAAAAAATAATATATGTACGTACGGCTAAGTGCGAGCCGGACTCGCGTACGACGGGTTCCGTGCCAGTATCTATATAATATATATCTATATATTATATAGCTACTGGCACTAATATAAGCGGCAAAGATATCACGTTTGTACAATGGATCCTCTCTGAAATATTTATTTTGTACTGTTTTTACTATACGTGTTATAGTAACATTGGAAAATACGTCATCTGTAGAAATTGGAACATAGCTACTCATTTTTTTATTACAATACAAAAACTCCACAGACTGATCGTCTGTGCCTTTTTCACAGTAGTTCTTTTTTTTACTTAATTACTCTTTATTTCTTAACTCCACGTTTGGCCATCGCTGTCACCATCACACTGTCGTGTGCGGTGGTGGCAACGTTGGCTGTTTATATATGTATAATTTGGTGCATTGTATATAGATTTTGATTGATATTTACGCGTTAATGTCGGATAGTCCTGGGGGAATAATTAAATTATTATTAATTCCATTTCGTTGTTCAATTGCGGAAATTAACTGATTTAACCAAATCGTCGGGAAGGCTAATAACAGATGCAACAATGTTGCATACAAAAGGACATGATATCGCATAAATAATACATTCCCAATAACACGGTAACCCGCTAGTTACAGCCATAGAGCTTGGTACAACTAGAAATGGCGTGTAGGCGTGCCTTTTGCATTCCTCCCTTTTCTTAGTTATTTAGTAGCTGTGCTGAGTAATGACATGGGGCTCTTTAAGATGGGTGTAAAAAAGCTCTACTTCAAAGCCGGCGGTGCATTGGCAACTCCTTTGGTGTTTCAAATGTCCATAGGCGACGGTGATTGCTTTCCATTAGGTGGCCCGTCTGACTCATCGTAAGGTACAACTACAAACGTATGACAAGTAATTGTAGGTAGCTTTTGTGTTCCTATTCTAATTCTGTTTTATAACTTTCCTGTATGCGTATTGGGTTTTTACGTAACTGTCACGATTATTATTTCTAGCTTGTAAACAATATACCTATTTTGCTTATAGTACAGAAGTATTGTCGTATGATTTTAAACAGGGTTCTTTTACCCATTTTAACCAATTTACTTTTCTTCTTACTACTATATTAAATTTATTCAAAAATTCATTACTGTTTATTATCTTTATCACATAAATATGGTTCAGTATTCAAATAAAAAAAAAAAATGGCAACGTAAAAGCTAAGCAACATATTTTATAAATTCGCAATGTATGTCTACATAATACAAACTCTGTGGTTAATACAGACATAAATTGACACCTGAATGAGAAAAGAGAATTAAATTGGATTTTTACTTCACCGTCGTATGATTTGGGGAACGATTCGTAGTAAATTATACAGCTGTATCAGCTTATTATCTGCTCAGTGGCCGATTTTGTTTATGGGTGGTGTTTATGGTAATCGCTATGTTGTTCACGTGAGCTTACAATGTTGAGTTATGAGAAAACTGTAAGCTTTTCGCGATGGATGGTGCACGATCTTTGCAAAGTGGATGTTCTAGTCAGTGCGTAAGATGTGCTGGTTTGTTTGTCTGAAGTTTTGGATTGTACTCCGATGTGTTATGGGTACGAAGAGTACATAACAAAATTAATATTATAGAATTAATAGATCAAGCTAAATGTAATAGATTTAACAGGTAGAGCATATTTGTGGGCTTGATACCTATCGATAAATTAATTCAACAATTAGCTGTATCTCCTGATTTTATCCGCCTTTAAAACACACACACACACAAGCTTTTTACACTCATAGCCCCACACTAGGATTTTCTCCTGTGTCGTGGGTACCATGGACACACACAAGACGAATACACAAAAAATATGCATAACCTATAATAACTAAAATTGATATAACTTTAGTAAATGTTATCTAAGAAGAGGTAAGATTATGGCCGTTTTGGAATCCAAGGCAGACCTTACAATTGGTATATAAAATAGGTATGATTTAATAAATACCCTATTTCTAAGATTAATTTATTTCAGGCTTTTTTCTTAACTTATTTAAGTAATATACACATAAAGAAATTAATTTCACAATATTAATAATTTAAAAAAATAAACCTAGAGTTTATAAAAAAAGCAAATTATTGTATAAAAAAATAAAAGCTACGTAAATGTCAATTAACTTAAAAAAAGCGAAATGTCTATTTATACGTCTCTAAATGTCTATTTGTCTAGAGGTATTTGCGTAAAATGTAACTTGGATATCTAACCATTCCTTCCCCTATCGCACAGGCATGATCTCCACGCTACAAATTGACGGATTGCGCGTGTTAGCCTGGGAAGTGCCTATTTAGTTTTTACGCTCCCCATAATACCCTATACGACGGTGTTGGTGTGTTTATACTCTTAGTGCGGATTTCTACAGCTTAATGATAGCCGTAACTTACTTTGGCGGCTCAAGTAAAGGTATTTGTAAAAGCGTGAAAAAAGTATAGATGTTAAACTTGTAAGAGCGTGAAAAAGTATAGATGAGTACACATTTCTTAATGTTTAAAAAAAGAGATCATTTCCTACCTATCTTACTAAAATGAATTTAGGTGAAGTAGCGATGAATTGACATATTTTCGGTGACTTTTGCCACAATTTTGCTCATGAGTTCACGAAGGCTACTTATAATGTTATAAATAATTAGGAATAGATTTACAGTATGAACAGTATTTTAAGTTAGAAAGAAAGAAAGATCTTTATTTAGTCAATTTTTGGGTTACAATAATATTGATTACATAAGATGTTTAGGAAAGGGCGCCAAAAATTGAATATGCCGGTTAAGGCGTTCTAAATGTATGGCACTCACACACTCGTATTTATCATTAAAAGACTTACAATTAGACACTATATTACAATGCTGATAACTGTTATGTACATATCTAACGCATTAGGGTTCACTGTAATGTTAGGTATGAGTTTGGATACAATAAATAAATAATTAAATAAATAAATGTTTTATCTGTGTCGGAAATAGTACAAAGCTTCATTCTGTATATTAGTAATTTTTCATATACGATTTTGTTCTAAGAGCCCGGCGATTTATGGCAGATCCCTACCCCCCAAACCATAGGGCAAGACACTATTTTTTTTGTTCTCGAGGGGAAACCTTCAAAAGGTACCCGACGCCGTGGGAGCGACGCAGGGTAATGTGGGATTTTTACCGCACTAAAACCCCCCGGTGGCCGTCCTCGGCGCTATTAAGAGGACTCCGGGAACTCGAACCGACCGCAACTGGAAGGGCAAGACACTGGCCGATATATTTTCCCCGTAGCAGTTCCAAATTGTAAGTTCCATTAATTCTTCAGCGTCATAAAAATTAACGCAGACAATTTTATGATCATCTCCTAAGAAGGGAATTTCTAATATGTGCTGATACAAAAAATTGGGATCATATTAACCGCACGTCAATTTATTAAGCATGCGTGAATAATGTGCCGGCATTCTACTAAAAAGTTGCTAATCGAGCATCTGTGAATTTTTATGACTACATCGTTAGGAATTAGCTGATATGGCAGAGGTAACTTACGATATTGGATGCGCTTGAGATTTTTCTGATTGATAATTAATGTTAGGTGTTGATTCATGAGCCAACGCTCATTATATAATGAGCGTTGGCACTTGCGTTTTAGTTGATAATATGTATGTGTTATGCATTATTTGAAAAAAAAACATGCGTGCGTACAAAGTACACATGTCAGAAGTGAAACTTCTTTGACGAACTAATTTATAAATCTTGTTTATATTTATACAAATCTCAAACTTTAAATTTCCAAGATTAAGGGGAAGGGAAAAAGGCGTGATACGACGTTCGCTCTGTCTCACTTTTTCTCTCAATCTTTCTCACTCGCTTGCTCCCTACTCTCACTCCACGGCTAGTTGCTCATGCTACGTTCGCCCTGTCTTACTCTCTCTCAGTCGGTCTCGATCGCTCTCTCTCTTTTCCGACACTTCCGTTGCATACCGGTGTGACGTTTCATCTGTAAAAAATTTACCCTCATGCGCCTAAAGAAGTTTCACTTCAAAAGATTAGAATTGCGTAATCCTTCTCTTCATCAAATATAACCTCGCGTAATTTCATACTCCTCCGCCTGCGGCAAGTATCTTGAAAAGGGATCACAAGTTTTTGCTTCACGTATTAATATATAGATATTTTGTAACAGGTTTTGTTTAATTTCGTCCAATCTGTTTTATTATTAAATATTTTTCTCTCACCATTAATCCATTATTATTCTTTCTAATCGTGAGTAGGAAGCTGTCACGTATTAAAGTAATAAATTTTGCGATAATAGTAGTTTTAAAGCAGTAAGTGCCATAATGTCTATTTATGTCACTAATTGCTGTCCCATTTCAGTCTGAAAGGTGTGATTTATGCGAAAGGGTTCTAATTTAGTGCCCAGGTTAATAATGTATGAGATTCAATGATAACTAGGCGTGCCCTGCGGTTTCACCGGCATTATTAAGGACAGTACCTGCATGATAATAGGTATAAATTAAGTAGGTGGAATTTAAGGTGGTAATAGTAACATTTAAGGTGATAGGACTCTGTGGCTGTGAGACATACTTTTCCAAGCCATTTCAACTTAGTCCTCATGGATGGCAATGATATGTATCTAAGGTTAGACTGATCTTCGACCCTGTACTTCCGGGATTACACTAGGGCTACGGCTTCCCCAGACTGTCGTAAGAGGCGGCTAAAAGGGGCTTCCGGAGTTGCGGGCGGCTAGAGTGGGAGCTCGAACCATTCGGTCAGGCGATCCCGGGAAGGATGGCGGTATGTGTGGTCGCATACCGTCGTAAAAACTAAACGGAGCGGTGGGCCCAGCCGCCCTGGGAGGCGCCCGATGGGGCAACGCGCTCAGTGGACTCTGGTTGCGTTCCTTTGGAGATCCCGGAGTCCTCTGTGTAGCGCTGAGGACGGCCACCGGGGTGTTTGTGCGCTAAAAATCCCACATAACTTTGTGTCGCTCCCACGACGAAGGGTACCTTTTGAAGGTCTCCCCCTCGAAAAAAAAAGACTGATTTGGGGTTGATTTTGAATGTCAATTACCAACAGTGACCACTTACCATCACGTAGACTTACTCGTACTCACATCACTTTCGTTACAAATGTTATAAGACATTACACGTTGAGTATGTGTGCGTTTACATGTTTAGATGTGTGCGGGCATGAGTCTTTTTGTTATAAATTACAAATGTAACTACGATTACAAATGTAAGACATTAATTAATTCAACGCGTGGCACAAATGTTATCCGATGCATATTTCAACACTAATTTATGCAGTTGACGTTTAAGTACATGATTCAAATTATCACCAATTAGTCTCTAATTGCCGCGTCATCGTCAATCTTTTAGTGTTTCTCTGGATATAGATAAAATATGGTTAGGTCTAGCACGCTGGCCAAGTCCTTGTACTTCTACAAGGCTTCTTCAATCTCAAAGAGATGATTATCTTCACAGGAGATTTCACCCACCAATTCGCACTTGGCCAGCGCGGTGGACTATGGCCTAAAACTCTCTGATTCCGAGAAAAGACCCGTTCCTAGCAGTGGGACATTAATGCGTTGACGACGACATGAGATTGAAGCAGCAAACTTGTTAGCTGTGTCAATCTCATGTAAAAGCACCAAAACCTGCAGCTTACTTGAATCATCAAGTTAGTTGGTTAAAGATGTCCATGGGCTTACTAAATGCTCGCTACCAACCCCATATAGAACAGGGGTCCTACTTGAAGCCGATCAAAGATTCATTCACAATCCTGAGCACCAAGATCGCTTATATGCAAGTCAGTTTGCATCCATGCCGATCACAGTTATATTGCGAAGTCCTGAGGTCTAAGATCGCTTATATATAAGTCAGCTTGCATCCACACCCTTTCACCGAAACGCAAGATCCGCACTAGAAATGGATATAGAGATTATATCTCCCAGGTCGAACCATACTCGTTCTACCTTTCCAGGACTTTCTCATTATTACTGCCCATAGATATCTGTAATGAACCGTGAATAGAACTGAAACTCTTGGGAACTAAATTGTTCATATATAGCGTTTTCGGTTTTAATCGATCTACGAAATTAAGTATTGTTGAACGATTAGTTGGTGGTTAAATTACGCGTTTTGATCCTGAAGGTATTTCAAGGCATTGGTCCCGGTTGTTATTACTGTATCTCGTCAACCCATTATTGTCCCACTGCTGGGCACGAGTCTTCTCTCAGAAAGAGGGTTATAGGCCATAAGTCCACCGCGCTGGCCAAGTGCGAATTGGTGTAGCTGTACTGTATAGCATGCATTGAATATATTCAAAGGATTTATAGTTTCATATAATTTAATTGGGAAGGGTGGAAGTCTTGTGATGTAAAATTTTGAATTTTAAACTAATAACTTTTATTTCTAATCTATCTAATCATTCTAAGTTTAGTTTAATTGATTGCATGTACATATATAATAAATCGTATTTATTCGAGATGCGACAGCCTCGCTTTTCCGCGTTCATATACATACTCGTATGTACTCTATAGGCATACAGCAATTCATGTCACGTACTTAGTGATCAAAATTGATTGTTGCAATTGAATTTTTAGATGCAATCTTGATCTTAAATAGGCTGGCATCATGCCACGGAGATACACGTGTACCGATGGTATGCAAAACAACCGAAATAGATTATCAATATTCATCTTATACATTGAAAATTACTCTGGTTGCATAGTAAATGTATAGAGTGATACTACACGTGCCGAGTGGGCTACTAGTTTACGCATCTGACTCTGCTTTACAGTTTTTTTCTGAACAAACTAGGTTACTTTATGTTACATCTATACTGACTATTATATAACACCACTACTGTTAAGACTATATTCAGGCTTAATCAGAAATTTATTTATGCCTACTAACGTCTAGATAATCGCAGATTTAATGGTAAAGTGAAATCTGTAAATGTATTGTTAGGGAATACTAATAAATCTAATCATGATGGCACCTAACATTCTGGTCATTCTGAAGGTGTTTCGGGCAAGTACTACCGCCTCACCTTCTTTATTAGTACTTGAATGGACTTATTTTAATTGTAGATATTATAGTTCAAGAATTGTTCTCATCTTAGAGAATGGCTGAGAATGCATGCGAAACCATAACATAAACTATGATTTGGAGTATTTGTTGGAGTTTGGTCTGAAGGGTGTGGAAAGAATACGTACGTATCCGAAGCATTTGAAATTATTCTCAAAGTTAGAAACAGTTACAAGGTAGCAGTACAATGTGTCGACTGGGGAGGCACCACCGCCACACCTACTTCTAGCGTAAAGCAGTTCTTGCGTTTCGTTGAAAGGGTGTGGTTGTCGACTTACTTTTGACTGACTTTAGATAGGACTCTCGTTCTGTATTAAGTTGTTAGTTTACTGTTATAATAGGTATAATTATAACGCATATTATTACATTTGATTAAATTCAATAATTTGTTGCTTCGTTACGATGTACACAGACATTACAAGGAAATTTGTCGATGTAAACCAACAAACGACTGCTATTGTTTGCTTGATAAAAATAACATCAAGTATTAAAATATGCAATGCTATTAGACTTCTAATTATATGCAATGTATGTGCACTTTTAAAGTAGCATAAAGTAACTATGATTAACATAATATTTTACCATAGGTACAAGTAACAAATGAGCTGGCAGTTGATAGTAAATTAGAAAGAAAGTAAGAAAGAAAGAAATATTTATTTGTAAAATTACATGTACGCTATCACACGCTTTCTACACACATATCCCTACAGTAGGATTTTGTCCTGTGTCGTGGGTACCATGGACACACACGAGACGAACACCCAGACCCAGAACATGAATCTAAACTCATCATTCAGATACCTGGCCGGGAATCGAACCCGGGGACCCATTGCGCGTCAGACCGGTACGGTAACCGCTCCACCACGCGGGTCGTCACTGCCGCCTGTGGACGTCTGTGATCAACTCCAAATAAAATTACACTTTTAACAAGATTGTCCTTGCATTGGTACCTTGAAACGGTACATTTTTTTTTTATTTGACTGAAGTAGCAAACGAGCATGCAGTCCACCTGATGGTAAGTGGTCACTGCCGCCCATGGACATCTGTAATCAGCTTCATACAGAACATGGGTTCCATCTGAAGTCAATCACAGATGCGTTGCTACTCCCGAGGACTATGATGGTCGCCTCATGTGAAAGTGTGCCGGCAACCACACCCTTCTATCGAAACGCAAGAAATGCTTCACGCTAGAAATAGGTGTGGCGGTGGTACCTCTCCGGTCGAACTACACTAGTTCTACCACCTTGGCATGTACATATGTATCACTTATCGTAACCGTGAGACTACAACACAGAAGTACTGAACCTTCTTTGTACTTCATATTGATTGATGACTACAAAACCCATCGCGTATTAATATAATTTATCAGGATATTCCGCTTTGGTCATGCTCACTACGTTAATAAATATCCTGTGTAATAAACTTATTCATTTACTATGTGTTTGCAAATTTCAAATCAAAGGCTTTCAAATCTGACTGGTAGCTTTTGCGTTAAAGAGTAACAAATAAATATACATGCCCACAAACTTTCGCATTCATCATATTAATAAGATTTTTCTCGTCAACCCATTATTGACGACCCGCGTGGCGCAACGGTTACCATACCGGTCTGACGCGCAAGGGGTTCCGGGGATTCTTGTTCTGGGTCTGGGTGTTTGTGTATTCGTCTTGTGTGTGTCCATGGTACCCACGACACAGGAGAAAATCCTAGTGTGGGGCTATGAGTGTAGAAAGCGTGTTTTTTTTTTGTCCCACTGCTAGGCACAGGTGTTCTCTCAGAATAAGAGAGCTTTAGGCCATAGCCCACCACGCTGGCCAAGTACGAATTGGTGGATACTGATAAGAACTAGTCACCCGTCACATCGGTCGAAATTCGACCGTAATTTAAATTAAAACACTAAACTTCATATTGTCCAAAGTAGTACGAATATTTCTCAAATTCAAATAAAATAAAATAATTTTCAAGTTATTTTGAACGCACCCGTTAAATATAAAAAGAGGTTTAATTAGCTTAACCGCATTTAAAAGCGATAGCGGGTATTTTGACAAAGACACTGACATTTCTGACGTTAAATGTTTTCATAGTAAGAAATTGAATGTGTTATTTCGTTTTTTATTTATGTGATTGTGACAAATGCACGGTAGCGTGTGTAATGTGTTTTAGTTGATTTTATGTATGTTTTAAGCATTATTTGAAAAAAATATTCATTCCGCACTCCTTCTCTACGTCCAATATAACCGTGCAAAGTTTCGTACTAATCCGTCCGCGCCAAATTACTTAAAAATGCTTCACAAGTTTTTGCTTCACGTGATAAATAGATATATATTAATAAGGTTATATATTACTATTAATGATGTAACAAGTATTTGCATTCGCGAACTTTAAATATTAACACTCGTTACATCACTAATTAGTATTAATTACTTAAGCTAATGATATAAATATAATGTATTCCCCTAAAAGGCGATGAATAATATATTGCCGTTCTGGCCTTTTGCCATGCTTGATGTTAAGAATGTTAAAGAGATAATTGTAAGATACACCCTATAATAATGATACTCAGAGTTCCTTTTTGAGCAAACACATAGAAGGGGAGTGTTTGCATTTTCTAGGCTATTCTAAGCGCACTGAGAGCGTCCAGGCCTTTCCTTATTACATCATAACTTCTAGGGTGTTTCTCGATTTCGTTTTTCGAAACGTGTTTTAGATAGGTGACGTGAATGTCTCCGTAGCTTCGGGACCAGAATTGGGCTCCGGTATCCCCTGCCTGTCGTAAGAGGCGACTAAAAGGGGCTTTCGGGGTTGCGTGCGGCTAGAGTGGGAGCTTGAACCGTCTAGCCAAGCGACCCTGGATGGGATGATGGTATGTGTGGTCCCACATAACCCGGCGTTGCTCCTACAGCGTCGGATACCTTTTGAAGGTTTTCCCCTTCGATAACAAAAAAAACGATGTGAAAAAAAGAAAATCTATAAACGTTTTTACAAGTACAAAATGGTTTGAGGACCCAAAAAATAACGTAATTTAATTAAAAAAAAACTATGAAATTACACGTCATCTTATTTCCATCCATCCATCCATCAGCCTTTGAAAGTCCACTGCTGGACACCGTCTGCGCTACTTCGATCGTTCCCGAGCCATCTGAATCCAGCGGTTACTCGCCGTCTTCGTCAGTCCACCTGGTCGTGTCGTCATCTTATTTATTACGTGAAAATTTGCAAGGATTTATGTTTGTATGTTACTTGTTCACGTAAAAACTAAATATATAGATGACGACCCGCGTGGCTGAGCGGTTACCATACCGGTCTGATGCGCAATGGTTCCCGGGTTCGTTTCTCGGCCAGACAGGTTTCTGAATGATGAGTTTAGATTCATGTTCTGGGTCTGGGTGTTTGTGTATTCGTCTGGTGTGTGTCCATGGTATCCACGACACAGGAGAAAATCCTAATGTGGGGCTATGAGTGTAGAAAACGCATATAGCGTATATAGCTGAAATTGATACACACAGCACACTGATAATTTTGAGTTGCATTAACACGTGGGACATTCATTTCTATGCAAAAAGATCAAAGCGGGCAGAGACAATGTATGAAATGAAACTACCCGTTTATGCCGGCGGTTTTTTTAAAATCTCATACTTTAAATGGATTTAATAAGAGCGAATCACCCTTGACTACAACTTTTTGTATAAAGATGTGATTGAAATTTAAAGAGATAATTTTGTGGCCGATAAGCAACCTTGTTTCGAAGTTGGAAAAAAACGTATTCTTGTGCATTTATAAAGGCGGTCGTGTTAGTGAATTATAGTTGCAAAAAATATCTACTTGGAAAAGTAGCTCTACAGTCCAAAGTAGGTAAGCTGACAAGATGCTACGTGATGATTTTTTATTTAATTTTGATAAAACAAGAACGGTATGTGAGTGTAAGGAATTTGGACTACTTTTTCTTAGGTTTTGAATTACGTGGCTTTCGGCTAATGTAGGCATGCATTGGTTTTCTGATCTGAATGATCGATTAAGATTTTTTGGATTTCTTTCTTTGCAGAAAGGCACGAATATAACTGTTACTTGAATAAGCCATATAGAAAAAAATGGTTTCAGAATGTATGCGTTTGCATTTGCGTATGCTTATTTTGCAATTGCATTGACATGTTTTAATATTTAATACATTATTTAAATAAGATTTAAAGCTAGCGTGTTATTTTCTTCTTCAAATACTTGCAACAGCTACAAAGATTTTTATACATTTTTAATTAAGGATATATTGCGAATTCGATTCTATTGAAAAGCCCTTTCTTGGGATAGGCCCATACAACAATCAATACTATAAAATCATACAATCGTATGATTATTCTGTTACCGAGTTGAGGATAGCGAATTTGTAGACCTCACTTTTAATAGAGTACTCTTAAGTGTATAGGTTTCCTCAAGATGTTTTCCTTCATTGCAAAGCAGTGATAGTATTTGATACGCATATCATTTAAGAAAAATCATTCTTTTATGCCTGGGCTTCAATCATTACGCTATCGCTGCCCACAAAACGTTTGTCGTCTATATAGACAACGTCTAATAGTAAACGTACAAAACGTAAAGCCATCAACTAACAAGTCGTAAATCCACAGCACGCTGGGCGATCCACCAGTGGCAGCTGTACGAGCAGTCGCTGTGCTCGCTGCTCGAGCAGGCGCGGAAGGGGTCGTACAACGTGTGCTGCACGTCGCGGTACGTGCTTGCGCCAGAGTACGCGCCGCACCTACTGCCGCTGCCGCTCGCGCGCCGCTCGCCGCCGCCCGCGCACTTGTAGCGGTGTGACGCGCCGCGACAGGTAATAGTGATTCATTTATACTGTGTAGTAGTAATTAACACAGTGGCAGACGAAAGAGCAGTCGCTGTGCTCATTGTTTGAGCAAGCGCGGAAGGGCTCGTACAACGTGTGTTGCAGGTCGCGGTACGCGCTGCACCTACTGCCGCTGCCGCTCGCGCGCCGCTCGCCGCCCGCGCACTTGTAGCGCTGTGACGCGCCGTGACAGGTAATAGTGATTCATTTATACTGTGTAGTAGTGATGTAATACAGTGGCAGCGGTACGAGCAGTCGCTGTGCTCGCTGCTCGAGCAGGCGCGGAAGAGCTTGTTCATCGCGTGCTGCACGTCCCGGTACGTGCTTGCGCCAGAGTACGCGCCGCACCTGCTGCCGCTCGCCATCGCCCGCGCACTTGTAGCGGTGTGACGCGCCGCGACAGGTAATAGTGACTCATTTATACTGTGTAGTAGTGATGTAACACGGTGGCAGCTGTACGAGCAGTCGCTGTGCTCATTGCTCGAACAGGCGCGGAAGAGCTTGTTCATCGTGTGCTGCACGTCGCGGTACGTGCTGGCGCCGGAGTACGCGCCGCACTTACTGCCGCTGCCGCTCGCGCGCCGCCCGCGCACTTGTAGCGGAGTGATGCGCCGCGACAGGTAATGATTAAATTATAGCAATACTGTGTAGAAGATATATAACGAATATTTGCAATCGCATTCGCGAATATTCGCATGTTTTTAAGTATTCGCATTCGCAAGAATTGTGCGAATGTTTTCCGTTTGAATTGCATTGTTTTGAAAGGTCGCCAAGTTTATACATAATATCTAATTCCACTGCAATTTGTCGACAAAAAAGTCGCCAAATATTTCAACGTTAGGGTGTTAAATGGCGCTCATTCAAGATTTAATTTATTTATAATACTCTTTAGTTTGTATGTTTATATGTTTTTATTATTTGTTTTATATAATGTACATTTGTTAGTACATTTAAAGTAATTCAACATTACAGTGGTAGATGGCGCTCGTTTAATATTTAATTCATCGGGAATTCCTTGTAATTGTATCTTTCGTATTAATATTCGTATATTGTTGGAAAATTGAAATGAAATTTATACTAAGTCTAAGTATTTGCATAGAAATAAATTGTTACAAATTTATATGTACTTATTGTTTTTGAACGAACATAAATCTACTCACTCACTAACTGAACTCGAATACTGTCTTGTAATAATGTGTAATACCTACCTTCTCTATAGTAATACTTTGCAATATCTACTCTACAGTAATACTAGACACTATGCTAACGGATGGATTAAGATATCCAAACGAAAGACAAAATGTTTGATTGAATAAAACTAGGAAAATACTTTTTAATTATTTATTTTTAAAAAATCCGTTTCATCTTAATATAGAAAAAAATAACGAAGTACTATATGTAAATGTAAAATATATACCTACTTAAGACCTTTTTGGTAGTTAATATTTAATAGGTAGCAATGCTATTATCAACTACAATCAAAAATTATTCTTCTGAAATGTACTAAGGAAATGTACGGTTCTGTCAATCATTATGTTGAAATGTTCGCATGTCCGCACGTTTGTGAAGCATACTATGTTTTTTGTAAGTATAATGAGTGATTTATAATGACAGTTGATAACACGAAAGATTTGGTTAAACTGAAGCGTATTATTAGCGGAAAGCGTGTTAAAATACTTCTCGCTACTTGTAAATATGTTTATCACCCTAAGTTATATCCACGGGTTTGCCTGCACTCCTATGAGTGCAGGCAAACCCGTGGATCCGACAATAGGTTTTTCTCCTGTGTCGTTGATGCCATGGACACACGAAGACAAATACACAAACACCCAGACCCAGCACAAGAATCTAAACTTATCATTCAGATACCTGTCTGACCGGGAATCGAACCCGTAAGCCACTGCGTATCAGACCGGTATGGTAACCGCACCGACACGCGGGTCGTCATAGGTATACTATGTGTATCTGGGACATAAATCCGACCGGTAGTTATGCGTGGAATAGTAATAAAATTTTGTGTTTTTATCACCGCACAAACTTTTACAATTGTAAGAGAGACTAGTATAGTCAAAAACCTAAAATTATCTGTGTTTCTTTCCTATATTATACATGTATTATACATGAAAACCTTCCTCTTAAATCACTCGATCTATTAAAAAACTGCATTAAAATCCGTAGCGTAGTTTTTAAGATCTAAGCATACATAGGGACAGGTAGCGAGAATCGACTTTGTTTTATACTATGTAGTGACGAAAACACAACAGCGGTAAACACCTACAGGTATTATAGAAGAGAAATAATGGGAGTTATGCCGCAACGAACAAAGGGTTCTATCATTTTAATACCTTGTAAACTTGGTTTTGTTGGTAAATAAAAAGCCTAACAAGATAATGTGCGTGACAGGCATTACTTCAATATGAACGGGAACGTAAATTGCAAAGAAAATGAGTCTCATTAGCAATTATAATTAGCGATAGTAAGATATCGATCGCGTGAATGTTCCATTCAACAGTTTGTTTCATTTGAATGGTAGTTCCATGGGTGCAAATACCGTGTAACTTGTTTTTACCTCAATGGTAATAGTCGTCGTCAACCCATTATTGTCCCACTTCTGGGCATGGGTCTATCTCGCTGAGTTTCTTGCCGGATCTTCTCAGTTGAGGTCGTGTTCCGATCCGGTAGTGTAAAAAAATATATATATGTAGCTGACAATTTGTAAGCGCCCTCGAAGGCCTATGCATAACAAAGACATTTCATTTCTCAAAAAGAGAGAGATTTAGACCACAGTCTGCCGCGCTGGCCAAGTGCGAATTGGTAGAATTCTCACATCCAAGAGTTTTTTTAGAGAACTCTTGGGTGTGTTTTTTAGAAATTTTAGAAATCAGTGGTGCGTGCCTGGGATTTAAACCTCGGACCTCCCGATCGAAAAGTTTCATCCATTAGGCTATCACTGCTCCTCCTGTTGAATAGATCCTTACTAATTAAATATTATAAATATGAATGTAAGTTAGTCACGCGTTTACGCAAAAACCTTTGATTGGATTCGTTTAAATTTGCAACATACGTATAGTAGTTTATGACCTTTTTTAAAGTGGGTAATCCTTATGGATACCCAGCCGCCCGGGGCAGCAGCTGGGTTATGCCGGACTCTTACCAGCTAAACCCCCACTGTGTTTTCTCCTCGCACCGTACGGCGGGTACACACAGGCATGCTTAGTTTATGACCTAGATTAAAACATATGATACTTAATATCGTGATAGACGGTACCGAAACGGGCGAAATAGGTGGTAGAACCAGTGTAGTGAGACCGGGGAAGTACCACCGCCATACCTATTTCTAGCTTGAAGCATTTCTTGCGTTTCTATATAGGGGAGTAGTTGCCGGCACACTCTTATACGAGGCGACCATCGTAGTCCTCGGAAGTAGCAACGCATCTGTGATTGACTTTAGATAGAACCCAGGTTCTATTTGAAGTTACTTACAGATGTCCATGGGCGGCACTGACGCTTACCTTTGGGTGGACTGCATCCTCGTTCTACTACTTCAATCAGATAAAAACCTCGTGTGGATACTCAATATAATAGCAGCTTGTTTAACGGTAATCATATGAACCGGTCATGATGGGAACCCGAACTTATTTTGAGTATGATTGATGAGGTGCAAAAGGAACCCGCCTATTGGTGTTGAGTGTAACTCAATTAGAGGTTTGAGGGTTGTCAGGGCGTCAACACGGATAGACTGTATAGACTATAATAAATATGTATTATTCGCATTCACACACGCGAATTTTTCAAATAACAACATTCGTTATATATCTTTCTTTTATCTGAATGAAGTAGCAAACGAGCATGTAGTCCACCTGATGGTAAGTGGTCACTGCCGCCCATGGACGTCTGTAATCAACTACATACAGAACATGGGTTCCATCTGAAGTCAATCACGTATGCGTTTCTACTCCCGAGGACTATGATGGTCCCCTCATGTGGAAGTGTGTGTGTGTGTGATTAATGCATGCGACACACACTAACATTGTAAAGTCTCATGTCCAAAAAATTTATACCTAGGGAATAAAATACTTACAAAGTGTGCAACGAGCCTTAGTCTTAATAGTAGGGTCGACTCGTATGACAAAGTGGGAATATTAAATTCCAATTTTTACATCGATGAATTTAATACCATAATTATAACGCGATCATGTCGAGATAGTGTCCAATTTATCACTTAACTCATTTTCCAGTGTATAAGCGGCTTCAACCTTAGTATTCTCCTACTAAGGATCATATTAAAAGGTCGCATAATATGAGTAGCTATAATTAGTTCGTAGTCTTTTTTGGTTAATAATTCACTCGTACGCACTTTATATTCATAGAGAAAAGTCCTACGTTTATAGTAAAAAACGATCAAATAAGTTTTATTGCGGTTTATTCAGTTTATAGAAAAAATCTTGGGTCTATACTCACTGTCTGTTAAATGCTAACGTTACCGTTCTTCGGAGGGCACGTTAAGACCCGGTTATCATTGGATATGTTATTTAAAATGTTAGAGGCCTAAAGGATGGTTACAACGTATCTGTCGTCTAGTTTCTCACCAGAACTGGCTGTTAAGTGCTAACGTTACCGTTCTTCGGAGGGCACGTCAAGACCCGGTTGTCATTGGATATGTTATTCAAAATATTGGAGGCCTAAAAGATGGTCGTAAATCTGGCGTACTAGTTTTTCACCAGGACACACCTCTGCTGTGTTATGGTCAAAGTTATTTGGGAGACACGCTTTCTACATTCATAGCCCCACATTAGGATTTCCTCCTATGCCACACACTAGACGAATAAACAAACACCCAGACCCAGAACATGAATCTAAACTCACCATTCAGATACCTGTCTGGCCGGGAATCGAACCCGGGACCCATTGCGTGTCAGACCGGTATGGTAACCGCTCCGCCACGCGGGTCGTCTTACACGGAGACAGGGATAGTAACACATCTTTTGTCAAACTCAGGTAGTCCTCTAATCTTATCTAGGGTTGATTAGAGATAACAGTGAGTGGAAGTGGAGTCTGTCAATATGCATTTGGTTATGATGGACTATGACATCCTCTCTGCAGAAAGACTGGATGACAGCTGTGGATAAAAGCCACGTCTAGCTGACATGATATTGTTCAGCGTAAACAGAAATAATTTAATGAAGATGGGATCCAATATCGATATATTTTTCGAATTTTTACCAGGTGGTAAAATCCTTGTAGTTCGACCGGGAGAGGTACCACCGCCACACCTATTTCTAGCGTGAAGGAGTTCTTGTTTTACGGTGGGTTCATGTGGTTCATTCATCCAACCATCAGCATTTTGAAGCCTACTGCTGGACATAGGCTTCCCTAAATGGCACCACTCTAACCGGCCCTGTGCCCTCTGAAGAATCCAATGGTTTCCCGCTGTCTTCTTCAGGTCATCCGTTCAGCTGGGGGGGGGGGGGGGCATGTGCTCCTTTTTGCTGAAGGGGGGGCGTATACGTGGTCGCCACCAGAGTGGATTCGTATGGTTGCCGGCTCATTTTTATATGAGGCAACCATAGTCCTCAGCAGTAGTGACTTAAGGTTTGACTTCAGATAGAAACCCTGTTCTACATCTACATTGCTTCCAGAGGTCCATTCGCCGCAAGAACTGATTACTATCAGGTGGACTACATGCTCGTTTGCTTCTTCAATCGGATGAAAAAAGTTATAATCTATTTTGGATGCCGCCAAAAAGAAATCCGATACCATAGATAAAGTAACGAAGTATAACTTTTATAGGTGTGAGGACATTAATGTGGCGTTAATTGCTTAACGTGATATTTAATAACATTATGTATTAAATTACATTTTGTATAAAGTAGGTGAACAAGAGGTGTCCCACTCGTTCAATGAGATGATAATATTTTAAAACAGAATTTTAAACGATGTTGAGACTAAAGATTTTTTGCTTCCTTTCTTTAACGATTATAGACCTTTATTTTGTAGATTGCATATAGGTAACAAGCATTCCTTAATAACAAACTAATGTGCTTTGTTTGCTTAAATTCATCTATTTGAAGTTAATGAAACAGTGTTTGATGGCATTTAATTGCGTGTTAATATACTTTCACTTTTTAACTTCATTCTTGGAATGGTAAAAAATAAAACATTAAATTTTTACCTGGATCGTAAAGTTGGCGTTGTTGCTTTTTTTTCTTTTTTTTTGAACTGATTGAAAGGGCAAACGAGCATGCAGTCCACCTGATGGTAAGTGGTCACTGCCGCCCATGGACACCTGTAAGCTACTTCAAATGGAACATAGGTTCTATCTGAAGTCAATCATAGTTGCGTTGCTACTCCCGAGGACTATGATAGTCGCCTCATATAAAAGTGTGCCGGCAACCACACCCTTCCATCGATACGCAAAAAATGCTTCACACTAGAAATAGGTGTGGCGGTGGTACTTTTCCGGTCGAATACACTGGTTGTACCTGCATTTTGGGCACCTTTGTTTGGGGCTGATATTTAATACAAACATCAATATATTATATAATTACACAGGTCTTTTATTCTACAATCATGTAAAGAAATGTTAAAATTTTTTGCAGCATGTCTGAATAGACTTTTTAGCTTTTTTTTAGAATTAAACTAACGTCTTTAGACTTGTATAACAATAAAAACGGTTGACGAAAAAGACAAAAAGTGATTTCGCTATGAAATAAGTAATATGATGTTGGTAAACATATTTTACCAACATCATTACTTATTTCATACCGTAGTTGTATAAGCTTAGTACATACTAATGCAGTTAGACTTGTATAACAATAAAAAACGGTTGACAAATAACGACAAAAAGTGATTTCGCTATGAAATAAGTAATAAACGCTTTCTACACTTTCTACACTCATAGCCCCACAGTAGGATTTTCTCCTGTGTCGTGGGTGCCATGGACACACACAAAGACGAATACACAAACACCCAGACCCAGAACAAGAATCTAAATCATTCAGATACCTGTCTGGCCGGGAATCGAACCCGGGACCCACTGCGTGTCAGACCGTACGGTAACCGCTGCACCACGCGGGTCGTCAAACTTTTACCAACATTACTACTTATCATACATACCGTTGTATAAGCTTAGTAGCACATTTTCAGACCATAACATGAAAATTCTCGGAAAAAACATAGGTGTCTGAAACATTTCCTAAACAAGTCTGCGTATAATTTACGAGCGGCAATAAAAGTTTTCGCAGTGAAAGCGGCGCGCGATATAAAACTTGGTCCTAGCACGCTTTACGAGCATATGCAAGCTACAAGTATGTAGGTAACATCAATATATTATATAGTTACACAAATCTTTTATTCTACAATCATACAAATAAATCTTAATCTTTTTTGCAGCATGTCTGAATAGTTTTTAGCTGTTTTTCATAACTAAACTAATGCAGTTAGACTTGTATAACAATAAAAAACGGTTGACAAATAACGACAAAAAATGATTTCGCTATGAAATTAGTAATATTATGGTGGTAAATTACATATTTTACCAACATC